>VCJN01002818.1:0-218678 GCA_006384855.1 Tetraselmis striata
TTAAGTACCCCAAACCCCATAAAATGGTCCTCCGCCCACTGCGAGAAGTGGGCGAACATGGCATGCAGGTTATCGAACGAGTGTCACAGCGTACAACGTTTCAGCGTACGCATGCGCGCGTACAGGGACTTGCTTACTTGGCATACCGGCGAATACTCGTCGCCTGTCATACGGGTATCAATTTTAGTACTTGCAGTACTGCGTTGTATGTGTATGCCTGATGTCCAAGCGAGCACTCGAGCAGTCACCCATGGCGCAACGACCAACTGTCTGTCGCTCAGCTCTCGCACCTAGAACCACCGACAGACCTAGGGCCCGTACCAACGGCTAACTGCCGCCAACCACGGCGCCCGTGCAGACCAATAGCGCGTGGGAAGGCCTAGGGGCTAAGTCGGCTCGCGCGCCCGCGGGATGCTTTAGCATCCTGTCGGCGCGCTGCCCGCCCACTCTTTGGCTTTCCAAACGTCTCATCCCACCCATCTTGTAACCACGCTACTACACCACAAACACCTCGACTCTGTGCACATCACACCTGCACGTGCCTCGTCTATTGCTGTCCATCAAGGGCAGTACAACCTGCTGTCGAGCTGCGAGTGATATCGCGCAGCAAGCAACGGTGGTGAGTCGCGGTTACGCCTGTGTTGTTTGCGTCGTGACGCCCGTCTTGCTTTTACCTCATGTGAACCCGTCGTACCGACTGCCTGGACTTGTCGACCGACCGACCGACCGATTAGCGTACCGAACGTGCCTGATCAGCACTGGCTTGCTTGTTGCCATATGCGAGCAGTCGGTACTGCGCGTCGTCGTCGTCGAGTCGTGTCGTGATACCGTACGCGTACGCATATGCGCGCGTGCGGGCACTCGTAGTCCATTCGCGAGAGGCATGTCGTGCGACACAGGGTGAGGAGTGCTTGACGCATTTCGCGTCGATCGACCACACACACACACACACACACACACCTCTGTCACGCCGAGTAACCAAGCAACTCGCACGCGTGTGTAGTGCCAGCCAATAGGGCCGATGGCACTGTGAGACGTACTTCTACTGGAGTCATAGGAACCGAGGCCAAGAGTCAGCAAGTCTTAGACAGAGACTTAGAGGCCAGGACACGTACATAAGACCACATGCCTAAGAGTCTGTTAGGCGATCGTTTGGAAAGCCAAAGAGTGGCTTTTCCTAAGTGGTCTTAGTCCTGAACGCCCACATCCCAATACCCCCACTTAGACGCTGACCTCGAGGTTGTTCAGGGGACGCCCTCACCTCCTGCAATCAGCCACGTCTTCACAAGTGGAGGGAGCAAGTCATCACAGTGCAACGTTCATCGGCGCCGATTTTCTGCGCTATTGTTGGCAAGGCACTGTGCAAGGCGCGCGTAGGAGGCATCGCCTACACCTACAACGCGTGCAACGAGCTGAGAGGAGCCGCGTGTGGTGGTTACCTCAGCCTGGAGCGCGTTCGTCGGCAACCGCTTCATAAACCTGTTCAGTCCAAACTTCTGCGCGCCAATTGGGGGGGGGGGGGGGCGGTCACTGAGCAAGGCGCATGTCAGAGGGAGAGAGCCCGCGCCAACTCAGACGACGCTTCACGAGGAGTACCGGAGCACCTGTGGCAGCACCCTTATTGGAGCCGGAGCGCGTCTTGCGTCAAGCGCTCCGTGACGCCATGGCGCAGCGCGGTGGAGACCCCAGCGCCGTAGGATCTGGAACACCATCAAGACGACGACCACCTGGAAGTCAGCACTACACGCCCAATCAGATCATGGGTGACCTGAGTGCAGCGGAGGAGCGCATCTACGAGGAGCGAGAAGACGCGCGGACAATCGCCGGTGGTCTACGCAAGGAGACAACACCACGCCATGAGCGCTTCGACGGCGCTACCTCAATATGGACGGAGTGGTTCAGTTCATTCAACGCCAACGTCTTGGTGCCATACGCGCTTACCAAGGCGCCACCAACATCAGCCCCGAGGGCTGACGGAGCTGGTTCATCGGAGGGCGAGAGCACCGGACCGGAGTGGGTGTTCAGCCCAGCAGACTCCCTTCAGCTTCTTCAAAAGTATGTCGAGATCAACGCCGTCACCAGGCCCATCATCGATCAATGGCAGAAGGACACTCTACGCGATCAACAACGAACTCTCCGCTTCGACCCTGCATCCGGACGCATTAGAGTGCCATCGCGCGAGGATGCGGACGCCTTTCACGAGTTCCGCTATCGACGCTACGTGGAGCTCTTTGAGACCAAGTTCAATGAGGCGCCGAAGATGCGCACTAGGTACGACGCCTACACCCGTGAGGGCTTCCGCGAGACCCCTGCCGGCTTGGCGATGACTCTTCGCGAGCTCAAGGCGCATCTACCAGACCTCACGTGGGACAAGGTCAACCAGAAAGCGTTCGACGTCATGACCTCTGTGTGGCGCTCTATTCCGGCGCTCAAGCAGTCCCTCGACGCTGGCTTCCACCAGCTCAAGGACATCGCTGTTCTACGTCAGTCTCATGAGGACCGCTTGGACGAGCTAGCTGCGGAGGTGGAGCGCTATGAGGACATCGTGAGGAAGGATGAGATTCGAATGGCGGAGGCCTTGACGGCTGCCCAACACTTCGCAGAACTGACTAGAGCATCGGCGCCGGCAGCTGGTGGAGGACGGCAGCACGGCACCAGCACTCAAGAACCGGTCATCACATGGACCATGGTCAACGGACGTCGTGTGCGAGCGCAGCTTGTCGTCGTGAAGGACACCCACCAGATCCGCCCGTTGTGCGAGGCATGCACAAAGGCGCGTGGACGTGACATCTTTCACGGAGCCAACTACCGAGAGTGTGCCAACAAGTTCGGCTCAACCATGTATGTCAACGACGCCGCTGTTGGCCGTGGCGGCCGTGGAGGCGGCCGAGGCGCAGGCCGAGGCGGCCGTGGTGGTCATGGCGGTGGACGCGGCGATGGAGGCGCACCCGGAGGCGGACGAGGACCGTGCTGGAACGCTGGGTGCGATGGCGCTCATAACTTTACTGAGTGCGACAAGCCAATCACTGACCCTACGCTCATCGCACGACTGAAGCGCAACCAGCGCCGCCTTGCCTATGGACAGCAACGCGGATGGGCTATGGACGTGGAGACCGGACTGTCCAAGCTCGAGATGGACTTGGCGAGGAAAGCCGGACACATGCTCACTGGGCGACACGACGCCCATGTTGACGGAGCGGCGACATCATCAACAATGGCAGACCTGGAGGCCATGTTCTCTCGCATCCTCGAGAAGTCTCAAGCTGCCCATGGTGCTACGGGTGCCATGCGCTTGGCCGTGGAGGTGCCAGACCCCTTTCTGGATTGCGTTGACACCGACGATCACGCACGGCACTTTGCTACGTGGAGCGTCGTGTGTGGAGCTGCCCGTGCGTGAGCTGCGTGAAGTCTTCTTTGGAGCTCCAGGTCGTGCGCAACCTGTGGGGGCTGACTGGACGCCGGAGTCGACTGTGCCAAGACCGCGTGGACGCCCGGCAGTGCTGCCTCCAGGATCGGCGCGGAACCCTGAACTTCGCATGCGCCAACCCGGATGGGACGCCCAACGCGAGCAACTCACCAAGCAGCGGCCCCAAGGTTTTGAGCCGGCAGTCGAGCAGGAGGCTCCTGCGTCCTACGAAGGCCGCCGTGGAGGAGGAGCGATCACCTCGGACATGTTGGACATCCGCAATCAGCAGCTCCTGCAGCACCTGCGCACAGCGCTACAGCACGCCAAGTTCCCTGGTCTACCCGTTGCTGTAGTATCGGACATGACACCCGAGCATGCTGCAAGGTGGTTGGAGGCACGCAACACTGCACTGCGTGGAGGACTTGAAACTCGTGACCACATGGCCGTAGCATGGGAGACGGTGCTTCAGCAAGCCGTCCGACGCTTCGAGGCGACAGCGCGGCTCACCTGGGTTGACTACACGCACCTCGACTTGACGCGCGTCTTTGCCGCAGCCGTGCAGAGCGTCTATGGTCTGTCTCTCCCACGCGTCAGTGTCCCGCCACTGTCCTCGCCATCAGCGGAGCCCCAAGCCAACATTCATCCAGTGGACGTGGTGCAACATGGCGTCAAGCCCATGGAGTCTAGGCGACCGCTGTCAGCGACATCTTCGGAACTTCAGCAACTGCGAGAGGTGCAGCGCAGCGCATACCCTGACTACAGTACCCGGAGTATGACCGCCACAGTGCTTTCTACGTGGACTGCAAGTTGACAGTCATCGTCATCGGCGGCGTGAGCATCCGGATGGCCTTGTTAGACACCGGCTGCGACTACAGCGGTGTGCACCGGCGCCTGGTGGATTGCATGAAGCCGGGCGAGGCAGCCGCCACGCTGCAATCCATGTCCATGCAAGGCATTGGCGGCAAGATGGAGATGCAGCGCCTTGTGGGGCGCATCTCCTACGTGATCAACCCGGACACTGATTGGGAGCGCAAGTTTGAGTGGCCATCGTTCGCCATTCTTGAAGGCGATCATCTTCCAGATGTCATCTTGTGCACATCCGTCATGGCACACCTTGGCATGGTCATCGATGTAGGGGGGCATACTGCCTCATACCGCCCAGATCCCCACGATCGCAGCCGCCACGTCGATGTGCCGCTGAAGCATCACAACATGCCCAAGCTCCAAGTCCCGCGCAGGCTACCGCACGCAACGCTGGCCGTGTTGGCATCGGACGGCCCATCTCCCGGACTGCCGTCAGGAGTTGGGGGGGGGGGGGGGGGGGGGGAGGAGCCCGATGCCGCAGCCAACCTGACTTCTTCATTCTCCTTCAACAGCCGGATCGAGCTGCAACCGGACAACGTGAGCACCGACGCTGCAGTGCAGCAGGAGCAGCAGGACGACGACGCTGAGCTACCGGAGCTTGTAGCCGACTCAGATGACGAGGAGGACTTTGTACCCTGTTGGGTAGAGGAAGTGCCCGACCATGTTGCCAACGTCATTGCGTCATGCTTCACCCTGCGCGCCAGTCCCATGGACGCCGACTCTGATAGCGATGAGGAGCTGCCGGGCCTGGTGGAGGACTCCAGCGATGATGACGATGTCTACGAGGAGCTGCCGGACCTGATGGAGGACTCCAACGATGATGACGATGTCTATGTGGAGCTCACCATCATGACACAGATGGAGCCGGAGGTCGAAACAACGCTTGATAGCGAACCACTGGCCGCGGGCGCGTGTTATGCCCTGCGCGCGGAGGGCCCCGGCGCCGACAATCTGCAGGAGCAGGACTGCCCATCAGACGATGAGGAGCTGGAGGATGGCACTGCAATGCCATCGAGGGAACATGAGGACGAGATACCGGGCTGGAGGGAGCTCCGGACGCAGCGTCAAGCTGCCGGACGGCTGCACTTGAGCGGCCACACACTGGAGCGTTTGGCGCTCGTGCGCGCCGTGCCGCATTCGACGCCGGAGCTGACCTACATCATCGACCTCGACCGGACCGGAGGCAAGGAGGGACGCGCCAAGCAAGGGCTCTTCTTGTTCGCTGGCATGCTGTCGGTGTTGTTCACCAACCTCGTCGACGGGTACCACTATGAGCTGATACAGATCGTGGATCGTATGCTCCGGAGCGTGGCTCATCGGCAGCGCCTGCTGCGACAGCTTGAGTGGATGCATCAGCGGTGGCCCGTGCAACTGCCTCGCAATGCGTTCGAGAAGTGCTTCGCTCTTAGCGACGAGTTGGAGCATGACGTGGAGCACATCACAGCACCAGCCATCCTGAGGCACCTGCCGGAGCTGGACGAGCTACGCGCTGAGCCGCTCTGCCAAGACGTGTCATCGATGGGCACTCAGCATGGACTACGTGGTGCGCGTACTGGAGTGATAGTCCCGTTGGCAGAGGCGATGAGCGAGCTCAACTGCATGTTGGCCAAGGCACGAGGCGTCAAGGAGTATTGGGCTGCTCCCGCGCAGTATGGATACGTTATCGAGAACGTGATACCGGCCGCGCCGAGCCGGCGCAGCCCTGAGGTGCAGGAGTTCATCGACTTCATGGCCCGTGTCTTTGGCGAGCCCAACGCGCATCATGCCCACAAATGCGGAGACCTCACGCCTCTCTTCGCTCTGCTTTGTGGTGGACCAACACCTTCACTCAGCACTACTAACAGGCTGTGCAACACGAGTTTGAGCGGCCGCCGCGCGAGACCTACGCGCAGATTGTGGAGCATTGCAGCGGTGGGCTGCTTCGCGCTCAAGTGGCAACGCCCACACGCCCAGGCACAATGCTGGGGGGGCTCAACGTTGCCGGTCGGCGCATGATTTATGCGCCCAAGTCAGTCAGCACGCCCAACACGCGGACGCAGCGCCTCCGACCTGGGGGGGCGCCCGGCTCAGGAATGGTGGAGGTTGTCGGCATTGACCCGCCGCAGTACCGTCCGTCATCAGCCGTCATGCGTGAGGCGTGCCTTCTCGACAGAGACTATGCTAGCTTCTACACCCGGCAGGAGCTAGGCTTTTCTGAGGAGGAGATGGTGATTGCCATCGGAAATGTTTGTGCGCCGACATCGGTGTCGGTCATGAACCGGTGTGCTGTCGCCTACGCGCATGAGCGCAGACATCAACATATGCTGCAAGCTGTTTGTGCAGCAACGATTGAGGAGGACGCCCCTGCCGGCGCAGCAGTTGAAGATCATTTGGTCAACACGCAAGAGCTGCGCGCCGCACAGCACGAGCTCCGCCGCTCAACGGCTGCCGCCGTCACGTCCATCCAGTTACGTGCGAGTACATCCGGCGTTATTGCCGGCGGGCGATAAATCCTTTTTGTCATCATTCTGGTAGTCGTACCAGCCCGGTGAAGCGTTACATGGCACTGACGTACAAGGTACAAGGTTGTCCGTGTAGTACCGGGTAGTACGCAATATATTTATTACGCCGGTACCGGGTATCTAGTACCCGGTACCCGGTACCCGGGCACGATGACGAGTGGTCCTGTGGATAACTACGACTATTAGTACATGGGAGCGCAAATCTCAGCCGTACTATTTGGCCAAAGTGGGGAATTTTGTGTACATTATAGCAAGTACTGCTGAACGGGCCTGCCAGCCGTCCGATCAAAGGTCATCAGATGGGCGGTTTGGCTGCCATGTTTTGCCAAAGAGTGCTCACGTTACATAAATATTCGCGAGGGGGAGGGCGGGGGCAGGCAGCGGTTTGCCGAAGAATGATTGAATTACAATATTCGCGACAGCTGCCATCGGGGAATGTGGCCCGGGGGGGGGGGGGGGGGTGTGCGGGGGCGGGGGGACCACGCCCGCCCCGCCCCCCCCCGCCCCCCCTCGCCGCCAGCCGCTCCCGCCTGGGGGGGGGGGGGGGGTAAGGGGGCGGGGGCTACTGCTTGTTCTTGTTCTTGCGTGCCCGGGGGACCCTCCGCTTCGACGATCTCGCTGCCTCCGCCTCCGCCTCCGCCTCCGCCTCCGCCTCCGCCTCCGCCTCCGCCTCCGACTCCGCCTCCGACTCCGCGACCGTCAGTTTCTTACCTCGGCGTTTCTTCACTGGCCTCTTCCGCTTCCTGTCATCCGTCAGTGTCTTCACCACCCCGGGAGGCTGTGCCGTCGACGACGCCGCCATGAGCTTCCTTACCTTCGCGTCGGGACGCCCCCTGTGCCCAGACACCCACAACAAGCCACAATCGTTTCGCCTTTAAGCGGCTGAGGATGCGGCCTCCTCGGCCACCACGAGTTGCGCCGCTGGCACTGTGGAAGCCTTGGCGTTGAGGTGGGCCTTACGGCGCTCCCGGACGAACCTGCGCGCGGCACAAGTTAGCCACGAGTGGGTGCGTGCTAATGTGGAGGATGGAGTGTTTTGTTGCGCGCCCACCTTGTCACGCGTTTCCTCATGTCTTTCTCGTCCTCCTCGATGCCGGCGGCGCGGACACGCGAGACAACAAGGCTCGCCGCCCACTTTTGCCCGGGGGGGCGAGGTCGGCCATGGCGCTGTGAGCGGTGAAGGGGGGGGGGGGGGGGGGGGGGGCCGAGGTGGAGAAACTAACACCCAGTCGACGACCGCCTTCCGCAGCAGTCAACGACACATCGGAGGCGAGGAGCAGCGCGCCACTACTATTTATATGCACGTATTGTCAAGAGCTAGTCGGTGCGGCATTGTGTCGGTGTAATTTCGCAATGTTTATTGTTGAAGTAGCACGGCGTAATGGATACGGCGAGTGAATCCGGGATAATGTGTGCGACGAATGTGCGCGCGCAGCGTTGTGCGGCGGTGTGCGGCGGTGTGCACCGATGTTAATATAGTGTGAATATTATATCGGCCGTAGACGATCAGGTCTGGCAGCACCGCCCGTGCTTGTAAATAAGCGACGATGGATCTAGTCTCCCGCTAGTCTGTGCACCGCAAGTGCACTCCGCAAGCCTCGCCTCCATCCGCGTCGGAACCGGTAGTAAGTGTTGTTGTGTGCGCACATCGTGACAACATTACACGGTGGCAATTGCAATTATTAGCGGTGGATAATGTGAAGGCGTTTTCGAGATCGACAGAGAATGAGGCGGTGCTGGCGGAGTGCATTGGCGGTGCATAGAATAGCGTGTTGCTGGGGTTTTGGCTGCATCGGACGCCGTATTCCCACCCATCCGGCACGGAATGTCCGGTTTTCACACATTTGTGTGTTAATAAAGCAGTGTGAATATTACGCGTCTTTTACGCCGGGTGGATGGGCATCCGGCGTCCGATGCACCCCAATTATTTGCAGCACGCTACTCTACGCACCCCCAACGCACTCCGCAAGCCTCGCCTCCATCCGCGTCGGAACCGGTAGTAAGTGTTGTTGTGTGCGCACATCGTGACAACATTACACGGTGGCAATTGCAATTAGCGGTGGATAATGTGAAGGCGTTTTCGAAATCGACAGAGAATGAGGCGGTGCTGGCGGAGTGCATTGGCGGTGCATAGAATAGCGTGTTGCTGGGGTTTTGGCTGCATCGGGCGCCGTATTCCCACCCATCCGGCACGGAATGTCCGGTTTTCACACATTTGTGTGTTAATAAAGTGTGAATATTACGCGTCTTTTACGCCGGGTGGGTGGGCATCCGGCGTCCGATGCACCCCAATTATTTGCAGCACGCTACTCTACGCACCCCCAACGCACTCCGCAAGCCTCGCCTCCATCCGCGTCGGAACCGGTAGTAAGTGTTGTTGTGTGCGCACATCGTGACAACATTACACGGTGGCAATTGCAATTAGCGGTGGGTAATGTGAAGGCGTTTTCGAAATCGACAGAGAATGAGGCGGTGCTGGCGGAGTGCATTGGCGGTGCATAGAATAGCGTGTTGCTGGGGTTTTGGCTGCATCGGGCGCCGTATTCCCACCCATCCGGCACGGAATGTCCGGTTTTCACACATTTGCGTGTGAATATATATAGTGTGAATATTACGTACGCGTCTTTTACGCTGGGTGGATGGGCATCCGGCGTCCGATGCACCCCGAATCTCACCAACACGCTACTCTACGCACCCCCAACGCACTCCGCCAGCCCCGCCTCTTTCCGCGCAGGTCCTACGTTCCATTGTATGTATATACATACGTACATGTACTGCTCCGAAACCAGCCCAAACTTAATGAGTGCACAAGTGTAAATGGGGGGGGGGGGGGGGGGGGGGGATGTGGCGGCGGGGCATCCACTCACACATACCCCGGCGATGCATGACAGATATTACATGCCGTGGCGGGTCGGCGGGCCGACCCGGCGGGGGGGGGGGGGGGGGGGGCGTCTATTCAACTACACGTGCGACAGTGTCGTTTCGTGGAGCAGTATATGTGCCCGGCCTCATTTATACCGCCCCCTACCTGCGCTGCATGGTCTACCCCTACGAATTACTTAGCACAAACCGCCATTACTTAATAGGAACCTAGCACAGCCAGGCTTATACGCCCGCTTTCCCGATCAACTTCTACGCACTTTCCGTCCCTCAACCGCCGGACATGGGGGTTAAGCCGCCAGCCTCGGCAGTTGCTTAGCCAGACTTGGCATCCCGTACCGTGTCCATGGCTTCGCAGCTCTGCCGCTGGCACACGCCGAGTCCGGCGCTTGCTGCCGCGGGGTTGCGCACGCATGCACGCACGGTAATACGCCGCCGACGCCGCCACGCTTACTTCCACCACCTTCGCCAGCCGCAGCTTCGCACGCCTTTCCGCCGACATACGAAACGCACGAATCCCCCCCCCCCCCCCCCCCCCCCCCCCCCGTCCCCGCGTCATGTATATTATATTCGAGGCGACTATGCGGGGCGCAGCACACGCCGCGGCGTGGGTCGGCGGAGCGACAGGCGGCGGGAGCCCTAATGGCCGGGCAGTATCCACACCCACACAGGCACCGCCGCTCACCTCCGACGCGGATGAACCGCCTCCCAAAGGAAACATGCCGGTTGGTGGTAAGCCCAGCAGGCGTGGGGTGCCGGCGCCGGTACTGGTGCGACGGAGCTATCGCGTCAGGAACCGCACCGCATGTGGAGCAACACATGGCGGTGCCGGCCCCACCTATGTCTAGGGCCACCTCCTCACAACACCCCGCCACGACGGCGTCGGCCACCGCCGACGGCGCCGTTGCGGGGGGGGACGCCCTGCCAGGCGACGATGATGCGCCTGGTGCGCCGCGTCAGGAGACGGAGGAGGCCGTGGTCGAGGCGACTGATCGGGCTGAGGGGGTTGTCGAGGCGAGCGAGGCTGCGCTCGCGCCACCCGCCCCGCAGCCACCTGCGGGACATGCCGACTTGCTTGTCGCCATGTTGACCGGAGCACTACGAGCAGTGGCGGGAGGCGGCCACATGCACTATCATGTGCGTGTCCTGGCCGGACGCCCGTCATGCGTGGACTGCGGCCAATGGACGGACTGGGAGTGTTGTGGCGACGGCACCCCGGCTTTGTGCGGCCCCAAGTACCCATGCATGGCGACCCATCAGCGGGCAGTCCCCTGCCCGACCACGGCCACGAAGAGGGCGGAGTTCCGCCATGTCAGGGACGCGTTCCACGACGCGACTCGCGCCGCCGTGTGTGAGGCTTCCGAGAAGGCACGCGCGGCTGGTGGGGTGCGCAGGGTGAGGCGGCGGACGGCCCAGGAGCTGAAGGAGAGCGAGACATGCCGTCAGTGAGGTCGGGCGCAATGTCATTGGGTGGGGCACACGGACGTGTAACACTTGCACTTTGCGCGTACTGCTGGGTTACATCCAGGCTGCGTCACACCATGTAACCGGAAAGGCTGCGTTGCTACTGCAAACGATGCGACGCCTCACTCTGTAGCAACCACTGCCGCGCCTATCCCACAGCCGCTGCCCCCCCCCCCCCCCCGCGCGCGGGATCCCCGCCATCAGCAGCTTGCACTTGCACTTTGCGCGTACTGCTGGGTTACATCCAGGCGGCGTCACACCGGAAAGGCTGCGTTGCTACTGCAAACGATGCTACGCCTCACTCGGTAGCAACCGCTGCCCCGCCCATCCCACTCGGGATGCTGAGAGCAGCTAAAGGGCACCGGGGGCGGGGCAAGAGGGAGCAGGGCCAATGATTGTGGAAGAGCGGGGACCCGCTTGCATGCCATCGTATTATATCTTGCACAATATCTGTTGCTGCACTCATATCTCACATCACTAGCTTAGCTATAGTGATCCCCCCCCCCCCCCCCGCACCGCGTACGCACAAGCCTGGGTATACGCATCAACTGCCCGCCGGGATGAGAAACTGGTATTGGTAGTGTGTCTGTGGGGTGGAGGGGGCAAAAGAGCTGCCAATTGCTGCCAAGCTGGTGCGTTACATTGGGGCAGGCGCTGGGCAGACAATTGGGGCTCGCTTTAGAGCATTGTCTAGTGCCTATGCGGCTGCGCCGCCTCCGCCGCATGCAGACTCTGCGGGCTCACCAGCACCGCCACCTCAGTCATGCGGCCCTGCATCCCGCAGCCCGCCGCCGTCAGCCAGATCAGAGGTATCCAGAAGCTAGTGCTGGGGCTGTTGCGGCATGACCGCATAGTTTTCAGCGGCTGCCGTCCACAGCTTGTAATGCATCCCTTTCCGCCGATTCCGCTGTATGCGCTGTCTTGGCGCCGCGCTGCCCCGGCCGCCGCGCCTTGGCGCCGCGCTGCCCCGGCCGCCGCGCCTTGGCGCCGCGCTGCCCCGGCCGCCGCGCCTTGGCGCCGCGCTGCCCCGGCCGCCGCGCCTTGGCGCCGCGCTGCCCCGGCCGCCGCGCCTTGGCGCCGCGCTGCCCCGGCCGCCGCGCCTTGGCGCCGCGCTGCCCCGGCCGCCGCGCCTTGGCGCCGCGCTGGGTATCGAGTCCTCCCCTCCCTAGTGAGCGCGTCCACCTGCGCCTTGCGCTCGGGGCCGTCCTCCTCCGTCACCACATTCTGCAACCCCCACCGCGTGACGAACCACGCAGCTCCTTGCATGCGCTTGTACATGTGCCCAAGCACCGCCTGGGGACGCGAAGCTCCTTCTCGGTCATGATCGCCTTCACCCGGGCCTCCTCGAGCAGCGGACCGGCGTTAAGAATGGAAAACGTTTCCATGTGGTGCAAGCAGTCCTCCATGACCCAGCCGGACTGCACCGTCACCTTGCCTGACCCTGCAGTCATGGAGGGGAATGCCGTCACGCCCACGCCCACGCCCACGCCCACGCCCGGGGGGGGGGGGGGGTTACCTTTCGATTCTTGGACACCGCAAACGAAGAGCGCAACCCGCGTCCAAAGTTGCTGGGTATCGGGACTAAAGCCTGGCGCCGGTCTTCCTGCTTCATAGCTCGGAATCCAATGTGGCCCTGCACGGTGACAAATTTCCTCCAGAAGTCCCTTCCCAAGCCAAAAAAAACAGGTGGAACGGCGCTAGGGGGAAGAGGTTGATCATGCTGACATAGCCCAGGACCACATGCACATGGCACACGACATGGCAGCCAGTGTTCTGCTTGGCCTCCGCCAGCCGGGTTGTGTTGAACGCACGCCGGGCAAGGTGCGTGATTCCTTGGACAAGTCATCGCCTTCATGGACGGTTACCAAGCGAGCCTCCCCGTCCGCATCCACAGGGGGGTGCTCCTGGGCAGCCGCCATAGCCTCCACAACCTGCCACGCCGACCGGGCGGGTGCGTGTGATTCCATACAACCGCAGTTGAGTGGTGCCACCAGCACGCATGCCGGGCCCACTCACCTCTGAACGCAGAAGGCCCACAATGTCCCCGTCCTCGAAAACAGCGCGCCACTGGGTCGCCCCGCCGTAGTCCTCCAACACCCACTCGGTAACGACGCCAGTTATCACGCCGTAGTGCCATACTCCCCGGAACTTCTTGGCGATGACCTTCATGTAGAAGTCGCCGGGATCGCCTTTCCATATCACGCCCTCATCGCGGGTTCGACGCCCGCCGGCGGCCACGCAGGCGCGTCGATGTCCATACCGTCTTCGCCAACGGGGTCCTCCCCCACGCCCATCACATCGTCCACCTTCGAGCCGCCGTCGTCCGAGACCGGCGCCGGCGGGCCGTTTCCGACGGCTGCAGCTACTCCTGCTGCCGCCCCTGTTGTTGCTGCTGCTGCTGCTGCCGCCCCTGCTGCTGCTGCTTGTGATAAGGCGGCCTTGCGGCGCAACTTAGCCGCACGCTTCAACGAGTGGCTACAGTTCGGGAATTTTAGGAAGTGCCGCTCTCGCGCCATCTTATCACATGTGCCCGTCACGTTGCCCCGGCAGTGCTTGCATGAGTACACGCCATCCTTCGACACACTCGCTATCCATCCCTTTGCCGGCATGCCTGCTGCCGCGCGCGGGGGGCGGGGGGGGGGGGGGGGGGTTGAGAGTTGGGGTGGATGTAACCCACCACCGGCAGGCAACACAGATGCGAGTGCGCGGCTGTCCGCGCTTGATTCAACGGTGAGCGGCGGTGACCGTGAGGCGACCCCGTACTTCATGCGCGTGCTGGGGCGTTACACAATCATCAGCAGTTAGGGCGGCTGCATTAAAACGCGCACCTACGAACACCACCTACCGCCTACCACCTACCGTACCACCTACATCCGCCCACACCTCCGCCCGTCGTGCCGCACATCGCGGCACACCGCGGGGTCAGCGGTCGGCGATGTGCGGTCAGCGATGTGCGGCGATGTGCAATGAGTGCGTACATCCGCCTGTACTTAGCCCGGGTGCTCCGCGTCGGCGGGCGACACGCGAGCCCGCGTGCGCATATCAATTTGATGAAATTATGGAAACGAGAAATTCATATAGTACTTTACAGGTCGCGCGCGATAGTCGTCGCTACTGGGTATGAAATCCACGTCCCTCGTCCGTCCCGTATCGTCCCCGTATGTCGTCGTTCGTCACCAGTAGGGCACATTTACGTCACATCTGAATCTCACAGTGCGTGGAGGCAAGGATGGAGCATGCCATCAACATGGCTACCCTCAAGCAAGGTACTAGACTGAAACCTCCTGACAACCCACGCACAGCAGCGCGAGTGACCAAGGCGGGGCGCCGTTGGCTGGAGGAGCAGCGCCAAGCGACTCGAGCGACGGAGCGGGAGGTCGCCAAGGCTCGGCGCCGTGTGTTGGCAGCTGACCACACAGCCCGAGTTGTTGCCGGCGATCACAAGGCTGCCAAACCAAGACCCCGTCGTGGTAGAGCTGCTACCGGACGCAAGACTGTCAGCGCGGCGTTGACACTTCTGATGTGGCTAGCCCTTTTGGGCCCCGCGTGCTTCGTCGCCGCTGGCGTCGGTTCGCGTGCTGGCGCTGGACAAATGGCAGATGTCTTTGGTGGAGCGCAAGAGCGTCCTGCGTGGGCCACATCACATGTGGACGGTGTTGACGACAAAGCTGCAGCGGACGGATGGAGTCGACGCAGCCAGGCAGCTCTCGTGAAGTGATATGCCGCATACGCCAACGAAAAGCATCTCGGTAAGGAATCACCAACGGTGAAGGTAACGAGCAAGCTCATCAACCCCAAAGCAAGGACTCCAAGCAGCCTCATCACTGGGCGATATCGGCAGATTGGAAGGACAAGGAGGGCTTCGCAGCACTTATGGACTCAGACCCGGGTTGGTACGCGTGGGGTCTGGACGACTTGCGTGCCGTTGACGCCGAGCCCTATGACTTCCAGCTGGTCGACTACAACCCAGTCTTCAAGCGCCAGTATCACCTTGCCCATCGAGAGCAAGAGTGGGCTAACGATTGGGTCAAGAAGTTGGAGAAGGCAGGCATCGTGGGCGAGATCGAGAGCCCTTATGCTGCACCAGTCATCGTGGCGCCGAAGAAGGACGAGCATGGCGCTTGGACCGATCTTCGCTATGCGGTGGACTATCGTGGGCTCAACGAGCGTACCATCCGCGATCAATACCCGTGCCCGACAGCGGACGAGCTCATGACGCGCATGGAGGGAGCTTCGCGATTCACCGCGACTGATTGCACGAAGGCGTTTCATCAGCGCCGAGTGTCGGATAAGCCGTCCGGACCCGATAGATTGTCAGCGCAGCAACGCCTCGCGTTCCATGCAGGCAATCGGCTGGTAACCTTCAAACGCATGCCCTTCGGACACAAGAACTGCGTGGCAGCATGGCAGCGCGTTGTGGATCAAGCGCTCGCTGGTTTGGACTTCGCAGTCGCCTTCGCGGACGATGTACTGATTTTCAGTCATGACGATGAGCAGGAGCACATGCGCCGTGTGCGCATTGTGTTTGATCGACTCAAGGCCCGGGGAGTGCAGGTCTCTCCACCCAAGACACGGCTCGGACTGTCACGAGTGACCTTTCTTGGTCATATTGTCAGCGGCGCAGGCGCGGAGCCTATGGCTGACAAGGTGGAGGCCATCAACTCTCTTCCGGCGCCGAAGAATGTCAGTGATGTGCGCCATTTCCTCGGGATGGCCACCTACTACTGCCGTTTCTTGGAGAGCTTCTCGCTTGTGAAGGCACCTTTGACAGCGATGACCAAGAAGGATGCGCCGTGGAAATGGGGCGCAGCCGAGCAGCAATCCTTCGACGCCATCAAGGCCATGCTGGTTTCGGCGCCGGTGCTGCGCCATCCTGATTGGCGTCGCCCGTTTGTGCTGCACACCGATTGGTCCCGAGCTGGAGTAGGAGCGTGCCTTTCGCAGGTGGACGACAATGGCGTGGAGTATGCCGTGTCTTTTGCGTCGCGCATGAACACCCCAGTGGAGGCAGACCTGTCTAGCTACGAGGGAGAGGTCGGCGCAGTCGTGTGGGCTGTTCAACGCTTTCGCTACTACCTGTATGGCAACCACTTCCAGCTCATCACTGACTGCAAGGCCATGGAGTGGCTGCGGACGACAGCAAGGCTGCGAGGCAAGCCTGCTAGGTGGAGCCTCATCCTTGCGGAGTACGACTTCAGTATCAAGCACCGTCCGGGCAAGGACAACACCGTGCCGGACTTGCTCCTTCGGCGTCCAATGCCAGCGGAGCCAGTAAGGGCCACCTCGGAAGCCGCCGGCACCGCCACTGCAATCGCCACTCAGAGGAGGTCGCCAGCCGCGATGGCGGATGCGTCGGCTATGTTTGGTGGCTGCTCACCCAGCAAGTGCCTTGGAAGGACGCCCGCGCTACCCTCGGCACACGCAGCGTTTGCAACACAGTGTATCGCAATGGCCTTCACGGCAGGTGTCTACGCTAGCCATGAGCTTCATTGGCCTACCCGGGACGTGTGGAGCAGCCCAGTGGCTATCTCTTACCTGCGAGGTGAGACCACGCCAGCCGACGTGTCAGTGGAGGTGTGGCAGCAGCTTGTGCGCCGCTGCGCCAAGTACAGCTGGCACAACGACAAGGTGTGGCTGCACACTGGAGACACTGCCCGTGAGGTGCCCAAGCCTGAAGAGCGACCGGACGCGATTCGCCGAGTGCACGCCATCATCGGCCACCTTGGCCGGGACCGCACTTACCAAGTGTTGGCCCGCCACTTTGTATGGCCGGGCATGCACAAAGACGTCGGCGCCATGGTCAAGCAGTGCCGCGCCTGCGATCGCGTCAAAGCGTCGTTCAACCAGAAGCACGATCGTCTCAAGCCCATGCCACTGTTTGGGCTCTTCTAACGCTTCAGCGTGGACTCAGCCGGACCGCAGCCGACTAGCAGCGAGGGCCACAAGTACGTGATCGTCATCGTGGAGCACTTCAGCAAGTGGATCGAGCTGGTGCCTGTCCGCGACCTCGAGGCGTCTACGACTGCCAAAGCGTTCCATGAGCGCGTGTTGGCCCGTTATGGAGCACCAGTGGAGGTCGTCACAGACAATGGCACTGAATACCAAGGCGCGTTCCGCGAGCAGTTGGAGCGCCATGGCATTCAGCCCGTGGACATTCCGCCAGGGCATCCCCAAGCCAATGGCATGGCCGAGCGCATCGTTCAAGTCTTGAAGGTGGCACTTCGGAAAGTTGTGCCAACCCTCGGCACTGCCTCTTGGCACTCGTGGATGCCAGTGATCGAGTTTGGCTATCGTGTCAGCAAGCAAGCAACAACCGGCTACAGCCCGTACTTTCTTCTGTTTGGCCGTGATCATGTGGCAGCGGACCAGGTTCGCGCGCTACTGGAGGAGCCGGTCGACATGGACAACGACATTGCAGTCATCAACCTAATCACACAGCGGGCTGATATGCTGAGGGTTGCCATGCCTAAGGCATTCGAGAGGGCGCTGCAAGCTCAACAGCGCGATGTGGTACGCTACCGCAAGGTTCGGCGCGGCGATGTGCAGCCTCGGCGCCACCGCTTCGAGATCGGCAGCTACGTCTACGTGGCGCAGCCCCCGCTCAACACCCTGGACGTCCGTACCGCCCGCACCATCCTGCGTGTTGTGGAGATCTTGGAGTCCGGATGGCTGCGTTTGTCCGGATCCGATGGCAACGAGATTCAAGTGCACATGGACAACTGCGCGCCGTGCCACTTGTCCAACCTTGTGCCGGCGCGGTACGGCCGCGGCATGCCAGCATGCAAAGGTTGTGGCAGCGACAGCATTGCAGCCCCACGACTCATCTGTGACAAGTGCCAAGCCATGTGGCATGTGGCGTGCGCCAAGGCATAGTTACATCCTGGCGAGGAGTGGCTATGCCCGGACTGCGCGCCGCCACTACGCCGCTGACGCTGCAGCATTATGCTGCCACCCTACAAGCCATCTTCAAATCATCAGTCATCATCCTCTTTTCTTCATGTCGTCAGCCGCGCACTTCCGTCTTGGACTCAACACCTGTGGAGTTGACTGGGGGGGAGTATGCAGTGCGGCGCCGACAGTTTACCATCACCACCCCTCTTTTTCCTGCGACACGAGCGTGTGATACCTAATGCGTCCTCCGCGTATAACTGACCTGGCACCCTTAGTGGTTGCCTTGCCGCTAGTGTGTCGGTGCACCCTGGTACATCACACCCTAGATGTTCTACCCCATCGAATATGTCGTTAATAAATATGTAAATAGGATGGGGGAAGCGGGGCATCCCTGTCGGAGGTACCTCTATGGGTATGGGGTCTGATAATGTTCCCGGGGCCACCCCTGTTTAGGGTTTAGGGCCATCCCGAGAGGTATTCAGGCTGAACTGCATTCAGCTGAAGTTGGGACTTCAGGCTGTACCCTTAACAGCAGGCCCTTCAGCGCAACCCCCGTCATTTCCCGTAGAATCCCACACTTCTCATTTATCAAGTCATGAATAGGCCGTACGGGCACCAGAACATTGGACGCAGAGCACCCCGCTGCCCCGGCCGCCCTCAACACAACACCTCAGCGCATAGAGGTGCTGCTCGCTGAATTATCCTGCTGCCCTCTGCGCTGCTGGGCCCCCGGTTCGTGATATCACAGCCACAGCCCTTGGCGCGCTGGGGTGAACTTCCCGCCCGTACCAAGGCGGCACGATCACTGGTGCCGCCCGCCGCGCTGCTGGCTCCGCCGATCCACCCTGCGCTCGTCTGCCTTGAGGCCCGAACGAGGCGGTCGCCCACGAATAGCGCGATACTGCCATCGCGCCGCCCACTTGCGGGATGGCTGGCACCTCGGTTACGGAGCTAGTGGCTTTGCTTCAGGATGCAACCTCGAAAGATGTGCTGCCGGCTCTCGAGGAGCTACAACGTCGCTTCCAAGGGCACGGCCCTGAGCACCCTGCGGCGAGGTACGGCAGGCTTTTTCGAAACACGTTATTCCCTCCATGTAATACCTCCGGTTGCACGCTTTTCTCTGGACGCTGCATCTCGTAATCAGCCTCTTGCCCCTTTGGCTAGATCCGAAGCCGTTACAGCCGGGGCGCCGGTGCTGCTGGTGGCGCTGCTGCAGGCGGGCAGCGGGGGCGACGCGCGGCCGGCTGCTGCCGCAGCGGAGGCAATAAGTCTGCTGGCTCGTGAAGCGGACAGCAGCGTCGACGACGCGCTTGCCGCTGCTGGCGTGGCCCCGGCCCTAGTGGCGCTGCTGGGGGAACCGAGCGCATGCGCTTCGGCCGCGGCGCGAGCTATCGGCTTCTTGCTTCAAGCCGACGCCGTCGGCGCCGCTCGGGCCGCGCTGCGCGCGGCCGGCGTCGCCCCGGCCCTGGTAGCGATGCTCACCAAGGAGGGCCAGTCCGACTGGTACTATGTTCATGGACTCGCTGCTGCGTACGTGCTGTGTCAAGGGGGGGTATCTGAGCCGGACTGCAAGACCTTCAGGACGCATGGTGGGGAACGAGTCATACTCTCGCTGCTGCGACGACCTGCCTGGCGCCAGAGTCACGACCTCGCCGCCTTGGTTCTGGCGGATCTGGTGCCTACTGCCAAATTGCTCATTAAGGATTTTCTGCCAGCTGTGCTTGACAAGATGCGTACTTTGACATGCGAGGCTTCGAGGGGAGATCATCTTGTGTGGAGCCTGAGTATGGCGTTGAGGAGGATTGCCCAAGCACATAGTGTAGGCGATGAGACGCTGCGTGACGTGGCTGATGCGGTGTCAGCATGGATGTCCTCCGTCGCTGCAGCCGCGCCATTCGTTGCGCTCCAGGGACAAAATGCTCGACACCTTGGTCGGATATTCCGCCGGTTCACCGTCGAGACGTTTGACTCCGTGTGCCTCCTCCCGCCCCTTGCTGACCTGATCGCCGCGCACTTGCGCTTGGATGAGGGGGAAGGGGCGCCCTTCGACTCCGCCAAGCCCACCATTCAAGAGCTAATTCAACTTGTAGAGCAATTGCCGTCGGAGCGTTCCAAATATGTGACCTTGGCGTCTCATCTCCTGGTTCTCGGAGCCGCTCCTGCGGTGCTCTATTTCTGTAAGAGGAACCCGCTGCCGGCCGACCAGTCCAAGCTCCGAAATGCGCTCACAGGCTCCATCCGCAACCCTGGCCGGATCTTAAACGCAATCTGCTCTGCAGATGACAGGGCCTCTGCGGCGGCTGCCTTTGGCGCACTGGCATGCACCATGGCGGCATGTCGCGGGCCCCAAGAGCTCCCACTGCTACAGCAAGCCAAGGCTCTCCTTGGCAGCCGGGACTACGCTGCGCGAGTGGCGGAGGCTCTCCTGAGGGACGACCTTTTGGGCGCCTCTGCGCGTAGGGACGCGGCGGCGCTCATTCGGGAGACGCTGCAGGTTGGGCAGCCCTGGCCGCCCCCTTCAAGCGACTCCCCCCGCCCAACCAAGCGGCAGCGCAGCATGCGCGACGACTTCAACCGGAGGGATATCCCGGGCAGCCTCTGCTTCTCCGTGGCGGGGCAGGAGTTTTACGGCTCGGCGCATCTCATCCGGGCCAGCAGCGCCACCCTCCGCGACGCGATGGACGCCATGGACACCCCTGCCTCCTCGCAGCCGCTGCCCCTGGCCAGGCCGGCCTCCATCCCCGAGGACCGCATGTACGGGTTGTTTCTGGCATGCATGAAGCACGCTCACCTCGAGGAGGGCGTGGCGACGCTGGGCGAGGACCCACTGGCGCTGTGGGAGTGCGCGCGATAGCTGCAGATGGAGGAGCTCATGGCGGAGTGCGCGGTCGCGGCGGCTGCGCGGCTGCGGGCGTGCCAGGCGGCTGAGGATGCGGCGGGGCTGCTGGAGGGCGGGCTGCTGGGCATGCTGCGCCAGGGCTGCTGCGGGGAGGCGCTGGCAGTGGCCTGCTCGGAGGCACTGCTGCGCTGGGCCGACGCCCCGGCGGTGGCGCAGCTGCTGTTGGGGCTGGGAGGGACGGGCAGCGGCGGCGACAAGGAGGAGGATGCCCTTCGTGTCAAGGACGTGTGCCAGTGGCGGGGAAGCTACGAGATTGGGCCAGTGGCGACATGCACAAGTGACACTCGGAGCCAGTTTCCGAAAGCGAGTAGTGGCCAACTGGCCACACCAGGTGATACTGGTGGATCCTGTGCTTGGGGCCCAGTATGGACGATCGCAGGAAGAGTTGAGGAACGTCCACGGGCCGCAGCTGGTGAATTGCCTAATGGACCCCACCGCCACGGACATGGGCGAGTATACTGTCAGTCTGTAGCACTGGAGGAGGAACCCGATGCGGGTTCATGCAGCCGGGCCGCAGACGCTGTGCCTGGTTCGCCCGGGGTTAAAGTTGTAACAAAATTCAATTTCAATGGAGGAGGGTTTGAAAATGGAAGAGGTATCGTCTGACAATGTACAGACAGTAAGTCGACAAGTGCAGGTAAAGACGCGCCCTGAGAGCAACTCGGCTTTGGCGGCGGAGAGCGACAACATGGCACGTGATTCAATTTGAACTCTAATTGATATTGCCATACAAAATTACGCACCAGTCCCATGGGAATCCCGCACAAGTGCTACCTAGAAGGGCCGCGGGCATGTTTTAATTCTAGCAATGATATATACATACATGTCTACATATGTATATGTATATATATAGAGAGGTGCCATGGGTTAGGACAGCAAAACCACAGTGAGAGTGTCAGCGCATGCCCTCCTCCGCCAACATGTGGCCGAACCACCCCAGGGGCCTACTCACACCGCGTTGGTGCTCAGTATCTATAAAATCCCTGGATTTCATTCGTATTATTGCTTTATTGCTGCATTTGGTCGATATTGTAGAATATGGCAGTTACGGCGTATTAAAGTACCGAAAGCAAAGCAACCCGGGTGAGTGACATAACAATGCGAGCAGCATAAAAAATATCGCCTCGTCGGCTTGCCACGCGGCCTGACTTCTGTGTGCATGGTGGGAGGAGATATAATGTATCCGACCCATTCGTTCACTCACAGGAACTTGAAGACGGTCCTCATTTACAACCAGAAGACGCAAATAATCGCTGGCATGAAATCGAGAGTGAAGTTATGGTCTCGCCCATCCGCGCCATGCCGCGCCATCGAGCTCCACAACGCCCGTAACTGGTTCATACAAACGGCGAGCGTGCGAAGTGTGGAGACCGAGCGCTCCTCGAGGCGGGCCGATCGGCCATATTTGCAGCTGCAAGTAGCGACTGAGGCATATCGACTCGTCGCTGCTTACAGTGACGAGGGCAGCGTGCCCAGCCTCTGCTTCGCGCCGAGTTGACATCGCCGCCCCCCCCCCCCCCCCCCCCCCCCCCCCGAAAATTGGATGCGCCAATGGTTGGGGGAATACAAAGATAGGCAGTAGCAAGAGCAGCAGCTGTGGGGCGATCCAAGCAGCAATCCAAAACGTTGTGTTTGTGATTATTGATGGTGATGAGAAGACTGCATATACATAGGAAGCAGCGGTTTAGCGGCGCGGGCGGCTTTGGGAGTGATACGAGCAGCACGATAGCACTGCAGGAAACATATATATGTAGTGCACATATCTAATCATTTGGAGTACTGGTCATCGTGACACTCGTGAGCAGCACAGTGCGAGAGACAAAATGCATGATGATGTCGTCATGCTGCAACACCACCAAACATACCGTTGGCGATTGACCCCTCTGGCGATCGAGAAATGTTTTGCGGACGGAAGAATATAATACGCCTATGCCACAGCGCGGCGCGCGCGCAGTCGTCGTCGACACGACGACGCGCGCCACAGCTTCGCCGCGGTCCCAGCGACACCTGTAATTTGTCTTGGCCATCCATATTGACAATAAAAGCATGTTTCGTTCCTTAGTCGGGGTGCTGCGACGACAGTAGTAGAGGGTCTTAGTACCGCGCAGTGGCGGTGTTATAGAGCGACCAGCCTATCTTATAAGACGACTGCCAGGCTGTGACGCCAAGCCCCCCCCCCCCCCCCCCCCCCTCTCCCCCCTTCGGCGAGCGCGCCTTCCTTCACCCAGCACTGTGAGTACAATCACCCGACAGGAGGGGGGCGTCATTCTTAAAGTTCTACATAATGCTTCTTAATATCCGCCCTTAACTACCGCTGACAGCTCGTCGTACTGTGACGCGCCCACCGCACGGTACGCTCACTTGTGCAGCTGGCACTGGGCAAACGGGGCGGCATCGTCGGCGATCGGCTCGTCATCCGCTAAAAAAGGCGACAAATGCCGCACGCAACTAGCAGAACGCCCACTCAGGCTTCGTTTTTAATGGACGACTCCTCGGGCTCGTCCTTGATCGACGACTCCTCCCCCTCGTCTTTGATCGATGACTCGTCCTCCTCATCGTCGATGAGCGACTCGTCCTCGTTGACGATAGGGTGCGGCGGCGACAGCTCCTGGGCCTCCTGCGCCGCGAGCTCCGAGCGCTGCTGCGCCTCCAAGTCGCGCGACGGGGCCTGTGCCATCCGCGCGGGCGGCGGGCTCTGCGCGACCGCGCCACCGGCGCAGATGGGGCAAACGCTGAGAGACGTGTGCGTGGGCTCAGCGCAGCTGCAGGCGCAGTTGAACGCCTGCGCAGCCGCCTGCTCGCCGCGCCCCTCGCCATGGCACACAGCGCACACCGGAGGCGGCGGCGAGGGGCTCGCCACATACATGCCGTCGATGAAGGCGTCGTAGTAGGCCTGACGGCTGGCGTAGGGCGCGTCGCGGGTGCCGCCGTACACACGCGGTTGCGGGTCGGCGGCGTCCACGCCCGGCTTGGGAATCTGCAATTCGACGAGCACTGCGCATGAGCCAGCCTGCCGCAGGGAATCCGCTGGCAAACACTCATAGGGTGCACGCCCCGCCCGACCCGCCAATGACGACAACGGCCGCTTTCCGTCACGTCAGGCAGGCACAACTGCACAGCTGAATGTTTGAAATAGAGGATTCACGCCCAATGGCGACGCAACCCCAGAGCCGATCAAACTTGCTTGGCACAATATCCATTTGGTGAAAAAGAAATTCCAGGCAGACCATGCCCATGACGACACCCCCGTCGACTCCCAACATAAGCCTGGACAGGTCCAATGGACCTGCTATCTTAACACGTTGAATATGAAATGATGTAATTTCTCGCGCTATTATATCAATTAAATATCACGTATATGTATACATGTATGTAGTATGCAAATGAGACTGCGTGTGATGTCTTATTATGCATGCGACACTGTGCCCAGGACTTGATGCGCCGAGGCAATCATAGCACCGCAGTTGCTCAACTGAGAAAGGAATTGAAGAGGGGCGGACCTTGGAGTACTTGCTGTCAATCAGCTTCTGGGTGGCCCAGTCAATGCACTCCATCACGGCCCAGTCGTACTCTGAGTCATACTGGTTCACGCCCAGCGTGCGCCACTGCATGACCGCATTGTCGTTGGCGCCGGCGGAGATCACGCGCCGGTCGTCCGAGGTGAAGCGGATGCACATCACGTGCGATGAGTGGCCGCGGTAGCAGCGGTACGGCGCGTCGTCCTGCGGCGCATCACTTGGGGCTCAGAGAGTTGTACCCATTGACTAGCGCGTGCGCGGCAATTAATTGAAAACGGCGGTGATGCAGTGGAGACACGGTACACCGACTGGAATGGGCCGGCATGTGGCCGCGGAGAGGACTCCACCTGCACCACGGGGTAGTTGAACATCTTGACGAGGGAGGTGTCCTCCGCGGTGACAAGGTAGCCGCCACCCTGCGTCCACTCCGCGCTCTCCGGGTCCGTCTTAGGCAGCACCACGCCCTGCGCCCGGTCCCACACCGGGGCACCGCGCCGGCTGCGGTCCAGGGAGTTGATGTCGGTGCGGTCCGCGCCATCCTCCCAGATGCCCATCACATCAAAGCCAAACTTGCAGGTCCACGTGTCCCATGACGCGTTGCGCTGGTTGCTCGTGATCTGCGCCGCATAGCGACACCCACCACCCCCGCTTCAATATCAGCCGCATTCCCGTCCAGCCTCGGGTGGTCGTGGATGCATGCTCCACAGGTGAACCCCCTATCAGTACAATAACTATAACAGTGACAACTTGATTGCCATTCGGTCAACTTCAAAAATGGATGCTAACCATCAGCGTCTCCAGGGGTTCCACTGCGGTGATAAGAACACTGCAACGGTAGCCTGTCCCATGTAACATATAGACAAGGAATAAATCGAACGTTTCTATTGGTACCGGTGGTATGCAGCCCCAATTTGGCAATTTGAAGGTGCGGTTCGTACAGGGACGGTACCAGGTGCATAATGAATAACAGGGAGGGGAGGGAGCGGAAAGGAGCACATCTTAGGCCCACCTGCTTGCCCTTCTGCGCGTCCCAGTACAGGATCTCCGAGTTGGCGCAGGTGGACTGCAGGATATACTTGCCTGTCGCCTTGTTTTGATCGTAGCTGCAATTGTTGACAGATCACGTCAGCACATCAGTCATATGAGAGTGCGGCACAGCGGCATGCGGAAGAAGCAGAGCTTGGAGTGGCTCCCGCAATAGCATATGGCATTGCGACAAAAAATGTATCTCTTCAAATACTACTCTTATATGTATAATATGATGTGTGTCTATGTGTCTAATTAAAAAATACCTTCATGATCACATCAGTAATTGCCATATACGTTTCACTAAGATCATATACATCATCATAATCCTACATCATTCACACTACATGCACGCCTTTGTGGAACTAAGAAGCAGTGTTAAATAGCGCGATGTGTCATGTCATCAAGTGGTAATGCAAAACAGTGGCAATCGGAACAAGTGCACCACAGCGTTGCGTGAAGCTTAGTGGCTCTCGTGGCAGCGGGCATGTGGCAGAAGAGATATGACTAAATAACGCGTAGATAGTAAATAGAATTAATGACGCGTTGTTGTAGCTGTGGTGAATTGGGGATTCTTGAAGCGCTGGTGCGGGCAGGGCAGAGCTTTCACCTGATGGGGAGCGACCAGTCGAGGTGCTCAATAGTGCCCGAGTGCCCCACGCACTTCGACACAAACTGGTAATTCTTGTGCACGCTGTAGATGTAGACGCAGAGGTCGTGGCTGCCGGCCGCCAGAAGGCCCGGGCCGCCAGCGGGGCTGTACTTCAGAGCGTCCACCGCCTAAAATGGCACGACAGCGGACCGCGAGAAGCGCGCCAAACCGGAACGCAACAAAGGGTAACTCGTTAAACCGATAAACAAAGAGCACGCTCGTCGCGCCAGGGTGCGGAAGGCGGGGGGGGGGGGGGGGGGGGGGCTCGCACCTGCTTCGTGTCGTGCAGGATGATGATGGGCTGCAGGTTGTCGGCGCTGAGGATAGCGATCCTGCCCGCCCTGCCGCCGACGGCGAGGTGGAATCCGCCGCTGCCGAGATTCGCCTCGGCGTTGCTCTTGCGCACCTTGCTCGGCGATTTCACCGCGCCGACCGTCTCCTGGCTATACGCCACGCTGCGGCACCGGAAGCCGACGCTGCCCTTCTTGAGATTCTCGCGCGTATGGGCGTTCCACACCATGACCTGGTCGCAACACGAGGGCGTCCAGAATTATGGAGCCTAAATAAGCATCATAATAACTTCCGTTTCCGAGATTGTAGATATTCAAGATTTATGAGAAGTTACGACACCACGCGATCGAGTCGATGTCTTGAGCAAATTATTCTCCACCATGTGTCACCCTGAGCGTTTCTTGGAAGGGCCGAGAGGGGATCGGCTTGCTCACCTCGTCGCTCTCGGCTGCGGTCGCAAAAATGCGCGGGTCGCAGGGGTGCACCGCCACGTTGTAGATGTTGCCAACATTGCCCTCGATCAGCAGCTGCGGGTCCTGGTCCACCTCCCAGATGTCGCAACCGTCGGTGCCGACCACAAACTCCTCGCCGCCCTGCCAGAAACACCGCGCGTCGAGCGATCACTTGTCATGTGGTCGATGAGTAGTAAAAAAATGCTACCAAGAAACTGCGACTACTTCTGCTAGCAGTGACGCAGAAACGTTGTACATTAGCGTTTTTTTCTTTTTATTTTTTGCATTCACGTGACTAATCATCCACGAACGACCACAAATGGAAATCAAAATTCTACTCGGAGGGGGCATAATTAATTGGCATTCTCACTGCCGTATGCTGTGCCCGCTCGGAGAATTTCCGTCGCAATCGGTAGGTGTTAACTATGCAGGGGTGCGTCGAACCTGGGCCTGCGAGGGCGGGAGCTCCTTAAACCGCTTGTCGTGAGGGTACACATCCATGCCCACGATGCGGTCCGCCTTCATCTCGTCGTACTCCGCTGCGGGGTCGGTCGCCAGTCGGTACTCCATCCTCGAGCTGTGCTTCACCAGCGTGGCGCCGCGCTTGCCGCCCGCCATGGGCTTGACGTCCCAGATTTTGATAGTCCCGTCGGCGCCGCCAGACAGCACCTGGTACCCCTCGGCCGAGCGCGAGTAGCGCAGCAGCAAGACGCGCACGCCGGCGTAGCTCTGGTGGCCCGGTAACGCACGCGGATCGTCCGGCGCGATCATCTTACGTCCCGGGTGGTGTCCCTCCTCGAAGACCTTGGTGAGGGTATACGTGGCACCGGGGCGCGTAGGGTATGGCGGCACGAAGAGGCCGATATTCCCCGAAGGGAAGCCCGCAATGATGCACACATCCGTCTTGGCGGCGCCCTGGTGCGCCGCGGGTATGTAGCAGGCCGAGAAGACGTTGTCGACGCGGTCGTTGCCGAAGCTGCAGGCGGAGGCAACCCACTCGCCATCCGCGCCGTCCTCCTTGGGCTCGTCCTTCATGTACACCTTGAGGTGCTTCATGCCATACTGCAAAAACTCGCAGCCAGGAGCCCCGGCCGAGTTGCGGAAGGGATTGAACGCCACGCCGTACACTTGGGGAGGCGTTCCCTAGCAACCAGGATGGGGCGGGAGGCACCGCATTTAGTGACATCTGACACTACTGATGAAACGGTTCATCGATGCCAGCCAGCTAGCTGACCAGCTTGCGCATGGTTTGCAAGTCGAACTTTAACAATCCTGTATGAACGCGTTTAATTATAACCTATCGCGGCACGAACCTATATGAATAGTAGCATATCTTTCATGACACATTCTTGATGCAAAGCAATGACATGCGGGTAGAGC
The DNA here is from genome assembly GCA_006384855.1 of Tetraselmis striata. Classification (NCBI taxonomy): domain Eukaryota; kingdom Viridiplantae; phylum Chlorophyta; class Chlorodendrophyceae; order Chlorodendrales; family Chlorodendraceae; genus Tetraselmis; species Tetraselmis striata. Next base: position 28,225 of record VCJN01002818.1, read on the forward strand.
TGCTGTACATCAATGGTAATAATAAGTCGTTCACTCCATTATGCGACAACATAGGCGCAGTTGCAGAAAGGCAAATGTGGACGATGGCAAAGGCCGTCGGCATCATAATCCAACAGTGACGACAGCCTCATGCATGAGTCGCCTAATGATAAATTCACACGAGAATAGTACGCTGGGCGAGAATGACACATGTCGGCTAATAATCCGAGATCTGACAGAGCCCCCCCCCCCCCCCCCCCCCTTGGGCAATGTGCTGATGCCAGGCAAACCTGGTAGCCGGGCATGCTGGCGAGTAGCTCAAAGCTGCCGTCCTTGGGGCGGTACCCCTTCACGAACATCTCGTCCTTGGGCTTGTCCCGCTCCGCTGTCTCCGGGGGGTTGACATACTCCCAGCCTTTCGCGCCGGCGACGGTCATCCCGGGACGCTCCAGCAGCTCTCGCACCAGCACGTGGCGCTTCGGGTCGCTAGGGAAGCCCGCCTGTATATCATACGCAAAAAAAATTGGCCACCGATCGAGCAGCAGAGGGCAGGGGAGAGGGGAAGTATTATCGGGTGATCCTTGGAGTCGTATAGTAAACTAAAGCGGTCGATGCCCCTTTCGACTGAATTGGGGACACATAGGATTATACCTAAAAGTCCCAACATAAAGAGTGCCAGGCCTTAGAATGTATGTCGCACAAACATGCAGCGGGGTCGACGAACGTACCCCGTTGACGCCCTTGTTCCCTTTCCCTCTCCGAAGCAAGCACGGCGAAGCCGGATATGGGAAGTCGGGGCCTAGGGGGGGGGGGGGGGGCGCACCTGCTCTCCCCAGCCGACTGGCCAATTGGAGCAATCCGAGTCGGCAATGTCACCAGTATCAGGCCAGTTCATCGACGTCGCCCAGCCGGCCCACTTCTCCAGGTTGGGGTCATGCTCGCCGTAGCTGCGTTCCTTCTTGGACTTCACCTTGCCGGGCTTACCGGACGAGTCGGCCCGCTTCTCCATGCTGAAGTACACCTCGTCCAGCGGGCTCTTCTTCGTGCTGGGGTCCACGCTGTCGAAGGGCGGGGACGGGCTCGGCCGCTCCGCACCCTTGCCACCCTCGCAGCTCTCCGTCGAGTGGAAGTACAGCTGCTCCTCCTCCGCCTGCTCCTTCATCTTGTCAATCTTTTTCTGAGGCCCGAACGACCAGCCTGGGATGTACACCGCCTGGTCCACACACACAATGCCCGTCAGGCTCCGCAGAGTCATTGCCGACACGGGCTGGAGAGCACGGGCAGAAGCTCGATTTGACAGACTCGGCGTCTCGAGACAAATATTGTGTTTCTTCACAATAACGTGATACTCAGAGTAGAATGCTATATCGTGAATATCTGCTATTAGTACGACACATTTAAAGCACTATATGTATTATGCAACCAGTACCTAGGGTCATATTCATACGTTTGACAGAAATACAAAACAATATGTCAACAAAACATTTTTTACATCCCATTGAGTGGCACACAACACGTTGGACGATGGGAATGGGTAAGGGAGGGAAGGGAGCTCGCCGCACCCTCTTGAGCTGATCCTCGGGGTTAGTGATGTCGATGAGGTGGCTGCCCTTGCCAGGCTTGGTCAGCCAGCGCCACAGCCGCACAGTGTGCCGGTCGTCCGACGTCACGGTGGCGCAGATCTGCCCACCCCTGTCGCTCTCCGCCGACTCCCAGCCGGAAAAGGCCACCGCGACGACGCTGCGGCTGTCGTCCGGGTGCACCAGGCGCTGCACCTGGCAGCAGGTGTCCACGTCCCAGATGCAGACGTAGGGCGTGCCGTCGTCGTGCGTCTGCTGCCCGCTGGCCGCAAAGCGGCGCGTGGGGTGGATGTTCATGCAGGTGATGTCATTGTTGTGGCCGAAGAAAAAGCGCTGGCTCGGGCGCTTGGCGAGGTGGTGCTGCTTGTTCCACACGACGCCGACCATGCCCACGTAGTACGCAATCTGCAGCGTTGACATTCGATCAATTAAGCACAAGCTCAGAGCTGCGACATCGTACGAAGCAATGTCAAATCAGCAATGGTTCAAAAGACGTCGAGTCATTATCGAAACTGCCACTCTCGTAGAGCGCAAATATCGTGTCTCGGTCAAATATGTCGTGCAAGTCGTCACTGCAGATACTGATCACGGCTCTCCACGAATGGCCATCGTAAACACCGTAAAATCCGGCCATTCGATCAGTACGGCCGAATCGTCTCCGCTGTCGCGGCGGCTACCCGTCGGAGTTGCCCTCCCGTCCTGCAATGAGAGAAGGGCCAGGATGGGACAGCGGCAATGTAGGTAGGGAGGGGGGCTTTACCTCTCCGCGATGCGTGTAAAAGAGGTTGGAGGACAGGTTTGACAGGCCGGCATAGCCATAGACATGCTCGAGCCACATGGTGGCGCGCGGCGGCTTTGCGCTGCGGAAGGCGGTGTCCTGCTCAAAGTCCGGCGGCGCGTAGACGCCGGCCTTGCTCAGTGTGTACATGATCTTGGCGCCAGCGAGCAGCATGCTGATGTGCTGCGTGTCGTCGATGCCGTTCTTGCCGTTGGCCTTCACATCCAGGATGAGCTCCTGCCCCAGCTGCCGTGCGGGCTTGGCCACCATGCGCTGGATGAACACATCCGTGGGCATCAACCCCTCCCTGCGAGGACGAGAGGCAAGCGCCGCGAGCAGAAAACCGTTGATGAAAAGCAGCAAAGGCAGGAGCGCAATACTGTAACCACGCTGTGGGTTTGCTATAAATTGTCGTGTGGACCCCCTGGCGAAAGAAAAAGTGTATCTTTCCCTGAAAGTACAACATCAGACTTCGACACAAATATAGCGGTGATTCTTCAACTCCAAAAACAGCTGCAAAGCAGTTCATTAGCAGATTTGCGATCCGCGAACCAGAAAATCAGCGACACATTACCGAAACAAATCGCTAATCATAATACCCCTCACCCTTTTGACGAAGTCACAGTGTGTCCAGCGAGCACTGCATGCGTAATCCCACTTTAGATTTGCTATCAAATACTTATTCTGCCCTCCCCCCCTCCGCCCAGAAGGACAATAAAGCAACATATCCATGTTTGAATTATCAAAGTACAGCACAATTAGCTTCTTTTGCAGAATGCATGACTAATTTCTGCAAAACAAGGACTTGTCGATTGATTGTGACCTGCGAACCCAACCCCGATGAGGATTAACTTAACGGCTTACTTGGTGAAGCCGACGCTCCAAAACACCGCGGCTGCCGCGTTCCGGCTGATGAAGCGCTGCCGCTGCGGCACCATCACTTGGCGCTTCTTGCCGTTGATGGTCTTGGTCTCCACCTCGTGGTCCATCAGGTTGAGCACGTTCTCCCACACCTGACAGCCGCCAGCAAGCAGCACAATACATATGGGGGGAAGCAGTGAGTACTGGCGGGCAGAGGAAGGGCAACATATTGATCAAACACGTTGTCTTCCATGCACCGTCACCAAAACAAGAGCGATCGTGTTTCCCTACGTTCAAACACACCTCGCAAGCTCACTGCCTTAGGTTTGCACATAGCGTCAATGTGATGTGTTACCCCTAGTGCGTTCATGAAGCCCAAAAAACTATAAATCAGTCTATAACATGAATCATGACATACTGTGAATATTCTACGGAATTGTCAGTGCTGGGTACCGAAGAAACCGTCCATAGCTTGTTTTGGGAGTGAGACCCGATGAAGTAAATAGTACTACGGGTATGTTATATATGTTATGTGATATGTGTAATCTTATAAGGGGACTGTTGGGACTGATTGTATATATAGTCAGCAAATGCCATAGCTTGGGTGAGAGGGTGTGAAGGGGGGCCGGGGGGAGGGGGCCGCACTGTTGCATCCGCAGACGTGTTCGCGGCACTGATACTATTGTACCGCAGTGATTGCGAAATGTATGTACAGTTCTTACACAGCGCATTTACTGGTACCTCGTGCATTACTTTGGAATTGTCTTTTGTCTATGTTAGTATAGCAAATCCGCACGTACCCCATAGTCATCAGTCGCAAAATAAACCAGGAGGGGGAGCCTTACTTACCTGCATGAACTGCTGCAGCGAGACGTAGCCGCTGTCCTGCTGGTCGACCTTCTTGAAGGAGCGTTGCAGCGTCAGCTTCGGTGGCAACGTGGGCGCCCGGAAGGTCTCCCTGTCCTACGGTGGTGGCAACGCAAATCAGCCGGCCCATCCATCGGCCTATACACCTATGGCACGGCGGCTGTATCTGAGGCAAAGCCAGCAGGAGCCATTGGACACTCGCGCAGCATCGCATCATTCAACTGTCCAACCTGGCAAAGGCGCCCTGGCGGCACTGCAGCCAGGCTGTCTGGTCGGGTGGCCAGAGACAACTGCTGTGCACAAAGGCAAGCATTGCCACATGCGTTGTGCAGTCCAGACTACCCTGCGTCCGCGCATGCCAAGGCTGTGTTGCTAGCTAGTGGTGTTAGTGCTATCAGATCGTCGAGTCCCACATCAATGTGCGGCTTATAATAAGTTTTATGCACTTGTGTCTCCTTGGGCATCTACGGCCGGGAGACCTGCGACGTATCAGCGCATCCCGGATGTATAGGATAGCAGAGGGGAAACGTAGCTGTGGGAGCGGGGCCATAAGTGGGTCGCCAGGCACACCGCGCCGCGGCCTCACCTTTTGCTCGAGGTACCTGAGGTGCGTGCGCATGCGGCCAAAGAGGCTCCCCACGGCGCGGTCGATGGTGTGCTCCATGTTGCGGTACCACGGCTCGCAGTCCAGGTCCTCGTGCAGCTCCGCCGTCCACGGCTCAAAGTCCGGCGAGTGCCAGTCGCGGTCCAGGTTGCTGCGCAGCGCGTGCAGCTGCTGGTGCGGCCGGAGGCGCAGGATGATGTACTCGCGCTGGTCCGCGGACAGCGACTGCGTCGCCTGGCCCGGCTCCATGCGCAGCGGCTCCAGCGTGCTGCGGTCCACCAGCAGCTTGCCCGTCTCCAGCGACCTGCGGCAAGGCCGAAGCCCACATTACACCACATGAATATACATAATCACGTGTATAATTAATCACCCAAGTAACGTATGACCGTCGCCGCTTTGTATTCTAATATCAAACATGGATGGAGGAAGCGCAACCATGTGCTTTGGATTAACGGTAAACATTACTGTATATCCCACCGCCAACAGAGAACAGCTATAGTTGTCTTGAAATAAGCCAGGAAACACCACGGAAACTGCATGGGTTCCCGGACCCGATGCTGCAAAACAATTCCTTGTTCCCTGAACCCAGCTAAACCCAAACCCTGAACCCACTTCCCGTAACCTGGCGCGAAACACGTTTTTGAACCGTTATAGGCAGTGACTAATGACATGGCATACTTAAACGCGCTGAGGCCCGGGGCGTGGCTAAAAGGGTTGCACCCGGCCCCGATTGGGTGCCTGGCTGTAGCCCTGGTTTTTAGGGCTGTACTCCTACAAACCCTAGAAATCCTAACAAGACCAAGACAACTTGTATCGCTACTCAGGCGTTACTGTATGATAAACATCATCGGCTGCAATAAGCTACGTCGTACCAACCTCCATTTTGGATACTGTAACTCGTGTATCTTTGAAGTTGCTGACTGAAAAGTCGATGACAAAGAGCACCGGTACGAGTACTGTCAACGAACTATGGAATCTGTATCATAAATCGCCACAAGCAACTTTTGCCCTTTGGCACTACTCACCTTGCGACCAGGAATAGACTAGTGCCGGCGCTGCTGCTATAATTTCTCCCATATGTACCACAAATGTGGACATGCGATGTTGGTGGAGTTGGATTCTATTGCGGAGGTGTGCATACATACACATCCAGGGGTGGCTTGGGTATAACTACACAGTGGCAGTGGGGGTGTGCTAATACCCCCAGCAGTCACGTGGTTGCGCGCACTATGGCACTGGCGTGCAGTCCATGGCAGCCCATGGTAGCGCAGGGACGCCTTGGCTCTCACCGGCGCACGCTGTTGTTGGCCTCCATGACGGGGCCGATCTCCTTGGAGATGACGTCGGTCATGCTGCCGGGCACCAGCTGCCAGTATTCCGCGCCGCGCACGAGGCGCTCGTCGTTCCATGGCTGCCCGTGCTTGGGGGTGCTCCAGAAGGGCGGCAGCGGCGGCTTGACTGCCTTGATCTGGTGCACCCGGCCCTGCTCCTCCACCGGGCTCCCCCACATCCCCTTCTCCTTCACGCGCCGCTTCTCCTCCACCCGCAGCTGCCAGCCCGCACCACGGGCACACGCACGCCCATCACTCGGCAGAGAGCTGCGCCACTCACACGCATCCTCCCCACGCTGCTCTCACGCATGCCCTGCCAGGCAGGCCGGCGACCCACCTTGGCTATCTCGGTGTTGGCCTCCGAGATGGACATCACGCCCCGCCGGCTGCCGGGCAGCTGACCTCCATGGAAGGCTGTGGTGCGGTTCGCGGTGCCACCCAGCTGCGCTGACATGGGGCGCGAGCCACCCGCGGAGCCCCGGCGGCTGTGGTTGGCGCCGCCCTCCTCGCTCCCGCCCGGTGCTGCTGCTCAATCGTGGGGACAGAACGGGGGAGGCAGGTTGGAACACGGGGGGGTGTGGCGGGGGGGGGGAGGAGCACAGATAGGAATGGGGCGGGTATCGGGGTCAGTGCTCTGCGCAAAGACTATCACAGGCTAAAGGCCATGCAAAGCCTAAAGCTGAAAGGCTGAATGAATAGGCGTGGTCACTCCAGTGATCGCAATGAGTGACTACTTCAGCCTTAATAGCCTAGAGCTCGGCCGGCTTCGAATCATCCTCCAAATCCACAGCAATGTCTGCACCCCCTCTCCCCCTTCCCCATTACTAAGCAGTGTGCTACGAAGTGCAGCGTAAGTAGGCCCCAGTGCAGATCCTCGTGAAAGACAGAGGGGGGGAAGGGCACAAATACGGGCGGGCTATGAGGTAAGTGCGCTGTGTAAAGGGTGAGGGTTAAACAATGGGGCGATTAACTCATCAGCCTTTTAAATAGCCGGGAACTCGGCCAGCTCTAACGGATCCGCCGACCCCCATGTCTGCGCTTCCCCACGCCTGTCCCTATTTTCATTAGCTAACATGCGCGATGGCCAGGAGCACGGGGCGGACAGGGGGCAGAGGGGTTAGAGGGGGGGGGGGGGGGGGGGGGGGGGGGGGGGCATTTGCCGCGGCGCCCCGTTGGGCATGGGCAGTGCAGGCGCCGACTCGCCGACTCGGCCAGTCCCGTGCTCGGAGATAGGGAAGAGGACGAGGGGAAGTGTGCCATCCATACCTGATTTCGAGCGGCTGGCGTTCGCGGAGGCATTGAAGCTGCCACCGCGGCGGCGGGTGCTCCCGCCGAGCGACTCCATCGCCGCTGCCCCTGCGCCGCTGTGGGCCGCTGCTGAGTCACCGCCGGCCTGCGGCTGCGATGGGGGCTGTGTGCTGGGGCCGTGCGGTTCGCCGAGGCGGAATGTCGATGAGCAAGATGGAGCGGATGACGCACGGCGCAGCTTCCTGCTGGGCTTCGCGACGTCCGGACACTGACGGCGTCCCTGTGCGTGGCGTGGTGGGTGGCGGGGCGCGGAGCGCCGCGATGCCGTTGGAAAGCATGGCGGGGCAGCATGCGCCGCGATGGATATGTCGTCGTCATCAGCGCGCGGCAACGACTAACGAGTACCGGTTCCTGTACTTGCTGTGCTGTCCCGCCGTAGGGTATTCAGTGGATTGATATCTAGGGCTTACACCCTAACACGATCTTTTCCCGAGGCCGTAGTGCGAGGCGCGCACATTCCGCCGAATATTTTGACGCTGAGGACGAGACATATATGGTACGTGTAACTTTAAAGGCAATCCAATTGTCACGCGATCATCCGGCGTTGTCGCACTTCCAGCCCCCATTCCGTGCATGACAATATGATGTAACGCGTTACAGCCCCCTTCGGGGATGGAGTAGTTTAGGCTCTGCTGGCTGCCACGCGGTGCATCATCGTAGTCGTCCACCCCGCAGCAGCAGCTGCACGCACGACCGGCGGCATGTTGCCTGTCCCCGGCGGATGCGGTCGGGGCCCCGCACTCCAGCCTGGGCAGACGCCACACGTACCTGGTGCTCGCAGCAGTGCGCCAAATACCCTGCACCCACTGATCCCTCGCCCGCGTCGGCCTGAGCGTCCCGCGTGCTGCGCTGCATAGCGGGTCGCGACCGCCGGGCGCCGGGAGCCGGTGGGCGGGCGGGCAAGGCAGCCGCGATAGGCTGTGCGGCGCGCGCCGGTCGGCATAAGCAAGCATACATAGCAGCCTCCCGGACGAGCGGGGAGGGGGTAGGGCGCGAGGAGGGGCAGGCAGCCCACGAGACACCATGCTGCGCGTCAATGTCACATGTAGCTACAACATCGTGGTGGAGGAGGTGCGCCGCAAACCCGACAAGCTGCGGTTCCGCGCTTTCCGGGCTTTTTATTGGACCGGCCGACAGCGGCGAATGCGCCCCCCCCCCCCCCCCCCGCCCCCCCCCCCCCCCCCCCCCCCCAAATAGGAAAAAATATATATCGGGGGGGTCCGGGGAAAGACTGATTGTGCGGCTTGCCGCGTGGGTGTAGCACGAACTGGAAGACGAGGGTCGCTACACGGAGGGCGGCACCGCATACGGGGACGACGGCTACGACTGGGACGAGGGCAGCAACGGGAGCGAGGTGCCGGAGGATGAGCTGGGCCATGACGAGGAGGGCCGCGAGGTGTCCCACTGTCCCCTCTCCCCCCACCCTCCCCCCCCCCCCCCCCCCCCCGCGCCCGCGCCTACTCTCCTTTACCTTCCGCCCGCCCGTAGTGTCCCCCTATCTTCCCCTATCTTCCCCATCCCCGCAGGTCGCCCCCAATCCCTTGCCGATCCGTAGGGAAGCCGGTTTCACGGCATTCCCTCCAAATGCTCGGGAACCTTGTGCTTCGCTCTCCTTTCCACCAGTTTCTCAAAGCTTCGTTTGAGGAATCCTCAGTTTGGTCTCGTCTTCTGATGCTCTTACAGCTTGGACGGGCTTCACAGCTATGTACAATGTCTTCCGCAACTCTTCGTCCAGTGCTCATATCTACCCAATGAATTCAGCGCTTTCTCCAACTTTTTAAGGGGCTTTTTTGTGGGGCTTTCTCCCACAGCCTGGCCTCCTCTGTGCACCCCCCCCCTTTCCGGCTTCTAGTCCGGACCCCCTGCCTCACGCGCGCCCCTTGCCGCCCCGCAGGACTGGGACGACCCGCCGTCAGACGGGGAGTCCATCCACACGGAGGACGACAGCAGCGGCGAGGGCTACGGCAGCCAGGACTCGGACTGCGACAACAGCCTGGCCGTTGTGCCGTACGGCACTGGTGCGCCCCCCCCCCACCCCCCCCCACACCACCACCCTACTGCCCGCTTGTCTGCCCACACAGCCTATCTGTTCTCCCCGACGGCCATGCGGCTGGCCGTCTCCCTCACCATCACCTCCCACCCCCACCCCCACCTCCACCCCGCATTGCTTCGCGGCAGATCTGCGTCTCCACGGCCGCAGAGAGGGCCATCGGCGGGCGCAACACTCCTACCGGTGCGCGCCCTGGCATGGGCCCAGCCTTCTTGGGAAGGAAGGGAGGGGGGGGGGGGGGGGGGGCTCTGGACCGCCAGGGCCAGTGTGCGCAGGTGGCGGTGGGCACCGGAGGGGGCGGCGCCATGTCCCTCCCGTCAGCGGCTCTGTCAGACACCCCGAGTTGATGGAGGGCAGCGCATGGTGGGACATCTGCGGCTGACGTGGTGTTGCGGTGGCAGGCCACACCGGTGGCAGCAGGAGGCGGACGAGCTGGAGGACGAGCTGGCGGAGGAGGAGGCGCTGCTGAGGGCGGAGGCGGGGGGAGGAGGAGGGGGAGGAGGCGGAGGAGCGGTGGCGGGCGCAGCAGGCAGGCGCGGCGCGGGGAAGCGGCGCCCCCGCGCGGCGGCACCGGGGCCGGCGCGGCTCGCGGGCGCCGCGCGGCGGGAGCTGCATCCAGGGGGAGGTGGTGCTGGGGCAGCCGACGGTGATGTACCGCACGCAGCCGAGCCATCTGAGCGGCCCTGCGGCCGCTGCCGCCTCCGCGGCCGCAGCGGCGGTGGCGGCAGCTAGCGGGCCCAGCCAGCGCATCGTGGTACAGGCGGCGGCACGCGCCGCCGCGTCGGCCGCCGCCAACGCTGTGGCGGAGGCCATGGAGCTGTCGTCGGCGGCCGGCGGCGGCGGGGCGCGGCAGCGCAGCCGCGGCAGCGGCGTGGCGGAGGAGTGGCCCACGCGAGGCGTGAGCCGCGAGGAGCTGCAGCAGCAGCAGCAGCAGCAGCAGGCGGGCGACTACCTCCCCCCGCACTACAGCAGCGCCATCTACCCAGTAATCAACCCCCCCCCCCCTTGCCCTCTGACCTCGTCCCTTCTTCCCCATTTTGTCCCTCAGTCCATCCGCCGGAATGCACATGGCTGTGCCGCTTTCTTCCCTCATTGTAGTGAGAGACAGAGAGAAGGCGGCGGGGGGGGGGGGGGGGGGGGGGGGGGTCGTTTGTGCTGCAGAGGCGCCGCTTCTGGTGAGTGAAAGTCATCAACATAGCCCAATCAAGAAATCAGAGAGAGGCACACAGAGAGGGGAAGGGGGGGGAGAGGGGGTGCATGACGGTCGCTGCATATGAAAAGCGCCGCAGCATCATCGCCAGTCTGGCTAGGGCGCCCCGATGCCAACTGATTGTGGTCCAAAATATGAAAATCTGCGTTGCTATACATTGATGGCGGCGCAGAATTTGTCTTGCCAATGCTGCATATATGTCCGCATGGAGTGGCAGCCTGGGTCACCCCGCACGGAAGGCGAGTTAGGTGCACACATGTGCTTGTCGCTGCCACTGACCCTGCGCCCTGCTCCCGTGACGCACGCGCGCTGTTGCCAGGAGGAGCACGACGACCTGCTGGGGGGCCTGCGCCACCACCACACCGGCCGCCCCGGCCTGCAGTCGGGCGGCGCCATGGACGCGCTGCAGAGCGCCCTGCGCGAGACGGGGCTGCGCTACGACAACCCCTCCGCCGCCTCCACGCCCAGCCGCGGCCACAGCCGGCCGGCGTACGCGCCGGCGGAGCGGGCCCCCGCGGAGGCGCCGCTGTGGGACGCGGCGTACCGCGCGTCCCACCGCCAGCCGGCCGCCCGCCGCCAGCCCGGCCTGGATAGCCTGTGGCAGGAGCCCGGCGGCGGCGACAAGGGCGGCGGGGGGGGAGCTGGCGGGGACGACGCTCTGGAGGCGGCCGTCGTCGCGCGGCTGCGCAAGGCGGAGGTGCTGGGCCAGCAGATGACGCTGCCGGAGGACATCGTGCAGGTGATGATCACTCACGCGCGCACACGGGCGCCGGCGCACTGTGGAGGCCCTCAGTATAACCCTCACATTGGGGTTGCATGCAACCTATGCGACCATGCCCCATAGTCGCGCTATGGTATCGTCTATATTTCACCTCTGGCAGGTAGGGTGCAAGCTGGTATTCACGGTGTCCCTATAACCGCCTGTATGTGTTGTCACTGTATATCTGGACACAATCTCATGTGCACTGTATGTGTCAGAATAATGTTTGTTGTCATATTATACATGCGATACATACATATGTTTAGAATGTATGCACGTTTGTATATACGTGCTGGTTTGTATGTATGTGTGTGTGTGTGTGTGTGTATACAGTGCACGTACCTGACGACGTGTACGAGTAGATGTACGGGTCCCGACGTGGCAATAAGACCACTGCAAATACGAACCCGCCCTGCCCGCCAGAGGTCAAATGTAGACGAAACCACAGCGGATGTGTTGTCGGTTGCATGCAAACCCGACTTGAGGCTTGTAATGAGCATCCTTATGGGTCAGTTGGCACCCATGAGGATATCTAGCTCTGTAGCCTGCAGAAGGACAATAAGTACACACGCACCAGTTGATCGGGTCCCCAAAACGATGACCTGTGTCGCGCCGTCGCGCCGAGAGTTCCGTGACATTGTAGCGGTGTATTCCGGACGATTGCCGGTGTTGGTGTGGAGCGCTGCGCGTATCTCGCTGACAATGCAACGCTCTCCGCACCGCAGGCCGGCTCGGGCGCCGCCATCACGGCGCTGGCGGCCGGCGGGGCCAAGTCGCTTTTCGGACGGCGGGCGCACGAGCGCATCGCGCTGCCGCCTTCGCGCCCCGTCTCTTCCCGGCGCCGCTCCGCCTACGGTGCGAACCCCCCAACTCCCCCCTGCCCACATTGGACACGGCTGCGGCCACCACGCCCCCACCGGCCCGTCGCTCACCACCCCTGGGCGACCTCCCTGTTTGTCCCGAGCAGGCGGGAAGCCCGGCGCGAGTCCCGGGCCGCCAACTGCAGCGGGCGGACAGCCCGGGGGTGCCCACGCCGCTGGACACGCCCGACATGTTGGAGATGCGCGACGGGGCGGAGGTGCTGGTGGTGCTGGACCCCTCGGAGCCGTTGACCCCGGAGGGGGAGGGGGAGGGGGGGCGGCCGGCGCCCTCCCCGCCGCCTTTTCCGGCCGGCCACCAGTGGCGCGCCGGCAAGGGCGGCGACGCGCCGGCCGCGCCCCGTAGCCGCATCGACGGCAAGCGCCACGCGCCGGACGCGCGCCGCAGCACCGGCAGCCTCTCCAACGTGCTGCGCCTACCGCAGGGCGCGGCGACCGTTAGCGACGGCGGCGGTGCGCTGCGGCCCACGCCGCATCCCACCGGGCCCGCCGTGCGCAGCCTCAGCCTCGCGCGCCGCTACGTGCCGGGCCTCCCCGGCGGGCAGCCCGCCGTGCCGACGCCGCTCAACAACGCGCATCGGCGCCTCGGCCTCGTCATCAGCGGCCACGCCGCCGCGGGCCTGCCGCACGAGGGTGGCCTGCCGGCGGTGCGCCGGTAGCCCCCCGCGGATGGATGAGAGGGTGGAGGAGGGTGGAGAGGGCTCAGAGGGGGGGGGGGCGCAAGTGGGGAGGGACATGCCCCCCCCCCCCCCCCCCGCTACCCCCCCCGGGACTCCTTCCCCCCCGCGCATGTGCCACTGTAATATCACCGCTTGCTATACCACTGCGCCACATGGTTGCGAATGAAAAAATGTCATCTATGGGACAAAACGGTCTGTCAGTAGTTGGACGAAATAGGTTTGTCATCACCTGGACGAAAACGTGCCGCGAGGTCCTAGTTTTGCTGCTGTTTTTCGAGCCAAATCACGATGCCTGCTCAGGGTTTACTGTTCTGCCTGAATGTACTGTTTTTGCCGCCATCTATGCGGGAATATGAGGCACGAAGAGGGAGGCTGAGAGGTGGGGGGCGGGGGGGGGGGGGGGGGGGGTGTAGGGGGGAGGAAGCTCCCTCCCCCCCCGGGACTCCTTCCCCCCCCCCCCCCCCCCCCCGCGCCTGCGCCACTGACTGTAATATCACCGCTTGCTATATACCACTGCGCCACCTGGCTGCGAATGCCTAATGCCCCACTGTTCATTTTTGGTCCTGTACATAGCGCTAAACATTTGTTCGTTTGTTTGCTTCCGTTTCTTCACACGTTTTTACACTTGTACTTGCACTGATCAAGCGCGAGAGAAAGAGAAGAGAAAACGTTGCGTGACTTTGTGGGTGGTTTTGGAGCATCGCCTCATCTCAAAGATGGAGAAGACAGTGAAGACCTCCTTGAGCGGGGTATCACTCTTACTGCGTGTGAGGGCTCCGGTCGTTCACTCGGCGCGGGACAGTGTTGCCCACCTGGCCCCCTGATGTGTTGTTCCCTTGAGGGTTGACCGGCCGGGCGCAGCGCGGGGGGCAGCCTGGGGACGCCTGGGGACGGAGCTGCGCATCGGACGGCGGCCGCTTGCAGGCGCCCACTGCGGCCGGCGGCAAACCACCGAGCTGCCCACGCGTTGATGCCCATGAGCAGTCATTCAGCCGCACCCACAGTTGCCCCACGCGCCGGACGCGGTGTAGCACCAGGCCTGGTCGTGGCCGGCGGCGGTGCAGCGGGTGTACTCCACGCCGTCGTAGCGGAAGGGGAAGGCGCAGGGGGCGCCCGCGGGGGCCGTCCCGCCGCCGTCTGTGCGGCAGCCCTCGTGCCCGCAGGCGCAGTACCCCCATTGCCACGGGTCGGAGAGATGCGTCTGCGTGGCGGGTGCGGGCATTGTCTCAATGCCTCCGCCCTATACCATCAGCAGGGCCCTTCTGAAACTGGTGACATGGAGTCGCCCACACCGCCCCTCCCACGGTGGTTAGGTGGTGTACTAGCGCTAGAGCATGATTGCAACCTGTCCAGAGCTGCCCCGAAGGAGGATACTGCTTTTGCCTGTTTGAACATGCCTAGACTCCCTCTCGTGCAGTTACAAAGAAAGCCAGAGTAGCCAGGAAAAAAACTTGGAAACACTCTCTACTCCCTCCCTTCCTTTCTCTCCCTCTCTGTCAACCCCCCCCCCCCCCCCCCCCCCCCCCCCGCGCGCTCTCCCCCGCAAAGACCAAGCTCATGGCGCTGCCCCGGATGCCGCACCTGGCACCACCGCGCGCCGTCCGAGTCCGTGGCGCAGTCGCGGTGCCATCGCCCGCGCGAGAGAAAGGGAAAGGCGCAGGGCGTGCCGGGCGGCACGGTGCCGCCGTCCGAGGTAGTCACGCACTGCGAGCAGGCGCATTCCCCCCACGGCAGCCCACCGCTCGTGATGCCGCACCAGTCGGAGTGCCAGCCGTCGTGGGGGGCGCAGGAGCTGTACTCCACGCCTTTCCAGGCGAAGGGGAACTCGCAGAGGCGGCCGGGGGGTGCGCTGCCCGTACTGCCGACGGTCTTGCAGACGGTGTTGGAGGCAACGACGGAGTAGCGTATGTCTACAGCCCACGTGAGACACAGCAGGCGGAGAAGGCGGAGGCTGGCGAGCCTGGTAGGGCTCGAGGCCACAGGCGGTCGCTTACAGGCGGGCGAGTAGGGCATCATAAAGCTCCGGGGCGTCGTGGCTACTCTTGGTCGGCCGGCCTGTCACCAACCGCTCACTGTGCAACGGCGCCCGGGAAAGAGGGGCCGATAGCTCCGCAGCAGAAGGGGATACAGGTGCTGCAAGGGTTTCACTGGTGCTAGTCCTGTCCCGGGGGTGGAAAAAGCGGGGGGGGGGGGGGGGGGGGGGGGGTTGGGGGGTGTACAGGTATCCGTAGTCGCCATAGTTGGTTATTTTTTGAGGGGCTGGGCCACACTATATGTAGATGCAAACACAGTACATTACAGTGTTTGCTCGACGAAGTGGCCGCTGCGGCAGTCTTAGCCAGTGTGAGGTGCCGGCTATAGCTTCTTCATCATCGATATTCGACATTACCGAAGAGCAGCGAATACTACCTTAGTCGCCAATAAGGCCTTAGTCGCCATAGACCTAGCGAATAGACCTTAGCGAATAGACCTTAGTCGCCAATAGACACGACTCCTGCTCCTCGAGCTCCTCTAGTTTTATCGCGTAGGGCGAGGTGGGCGGGAGCGATTGAAAAGCCGGAACTGGGCCGGACCTTGCAGACCTCCCCCTAACTATTTGTAGTGGGATAGCCGAGGTTCCTACGACCCCCGGAGCCAAATACACCCTAACCAAGTGTCGCTTTATCTTCCCTTCCGTCGCTCTTGCAATTATTGCCCCTTGGAGTAGGGCAACGCTTCTCCATCTGATTCAGCTGTGGCAGCAACTGTCGGTAGGCGCTGAATAATTAATTAAGTTATTCGTAATGCCGCTTGCTAAGCGGAGAGCGCGCGACATCGGCCGTGCCGCCCCTTCCCAAAGCATAATTTCGCCGCCGCGACTATCACCACAACTCCAAAGTCGGCGAGATAGACCATAGAAAGAGAAGCACTTTTCTAGCTCAGGGCCGGGCGGTGCAACATGTGCGGTTTGAAGGCCGTGTTGGCTGTCTGTTTATGGTCGGTCCCCTGGTGATGCATGGGGCTGAGTGACGTTTTGCAGCGATATCTCCGCGCGTGAAAGTTTGCATGGTGCTCACTACCGGCACGTACAAATGATTTATATAGCGACAATGGGATGCGGGTGTACATGCGGTATTGTCAAACTGCGCGCGAACGCACGGGTTATATTATTATTACGAGTTCTCAGAATTATGTCTAGAGCCGTGTTGTTTTTTTGCCCCGGGGAAGAACTGTGTTTTGGGGATTTCCTCCCCCCTCGAACCCTAGGGTATGCGGATGTCGACACATTCTGCTTGCGGCCTCTGCAACACGCAAAATATAGTCGCTAGTCGCTACGTGGCGGCCACAGCAGAGCAATCGCACGCATGTGCGTGCAGCCGCGGTGCTTTGAATTAATGCCGTAGCACGGCACTTCATGTGCCGTACTCGACAAAATCATCGGTAATCTCCGGTACCCAGCGAATCTTATAAAACCACCATCGTCCGCTAGATGGGGCTATCACTCTCTTAGTTTTGTGCTGGCCTCATGCCCGCACATCACTAGCTTGTGGTCTCGGGCCGTGCAGAGTGCTTAAGCCCTCGGAATGGCGACAAAACGTTCCATCCCCTCGGTGCTACTACCACACGTGACGAGCTCGAGCCGAGGTTCTTCAGTACACTCTCCCCGCAGCTTCCTCCCGGACGACCTCTTCGATATGGGTGGCAGCGGCTCACTCGTCCCAAGATGGTCGACGCCAGCAAGGCGGCGGCCGTTGCGGGCAGCGAGGCATCTGCTACTGCTCAGGAATGCATCGAAGCGGGGCGTCGTGCGGCGGACGACGCGAGGATGACATAGCTCATCCAAGAGCAGCTCTCCAGGTTGTTCGCTACCCAAAAGACTCCTATGCCGCCGGCCGCCACAGACGAAGAGGACGCCATTCCGGGCGGGAACGAGTCCTGCGCCGGTGGTAAGGACCTAAATGTCCGAGCGATCTTCGCTCGCGCCTCGACCGATCCCCACTACCTTGATTGGGATACCGCCCTCGCTACTCCTTTATCCGGTTCTGAGAATGGTCCGCCCCTCCGAACAACATGCGGCGGCCCGGGGTTTCCCCATCGCCATCGACCATGTGCTCGAGTACATGCTTGGTAACCCTCGTCTCCAACTGGCAGCAGACGGCTACTACCATGCCGCGTGCTACGGAGCCTTCATCGCCGGTATGGCCGTCGAGTTGCGAAAGCTGTTGTATGCGTAACTGCCGGGATTACGATCGCGGTCGGACAGCGGCTCGAGGCCGCCGTGCACAGCATGGAGGTTGTCGGCGCCCGCCGCCAAGCAGCGGCCCACCGGGAGCGGAGGGTCTTGGGTGCGGCAGGCCGGCGGCAGCATCCCCACCTCCACGTGGTGGGCGCTGCTAACCCGTTGGACCCGTGGCCGGCTGGGTGCGGAAGGGGGCTGAGGGGGTGGTCGGTTGTGGCGGGTGCTTGGATCATGCGACGACCGGGGAGCCTTGAGGGGGGCAAAATTTCAAAATAATACTCGTAGTAAGTCCCGGTAGGGCTTGCTAGCACCGCCGGGTAGCAGCCCCGTACGAGGGGCTGCCAAAATAATTCATGTACGACCTCGGCCTTGCGTCGCAGTCTCTCCGAGATCCGCCTACGGGTGGGTAGGGGGATGTGTATGACTCGGACGGGGGGCAGCCTACTCGCGAAGGATGTTCGAAATAAAATCGTGTTCTCGTATACCTCGGTACGACCCACGACCGGCCTACGAAAGATATGGCGTACTACCCCACTTGTATGTGTTCCACCTGTAATTCACTCGAATCCCGGCCTGGTACAGCGGAGTGTTCGGCGGCGGCCTGCGGCCGACCCGTTCGGAACACCCAGTAAACCCTCAGTACCCGCCCCGTGGGAACGGGCGAGGGCGGCGAGCGCGAGAAGACGGGAGCCCGGCACTTAAAGGCAGGGCGAGCGTTCGGGGGCGGAGAGGCCGGGCATGGCAGCGACTCAAGGGCCAGGAGACAGGAGCCGAAGTGCCCTGAGGGAGTCGCAGGCATACATCGGGAGGAGTCGGTCGGCGGCCAGGTCGGTCTGACCCTGGACGGGCGGCTACAACGACGAGGCGCGCTGCGGAGGCGAGCGGCGCGCGGTTTAGCAGGTTCGGCATGTTGACCACGGAGCGACGACACGCGGACCAGGGGCGGGGGGGTGCCCGCCTATCCTCCTCCAGTGCCCCTTGGGGATCTTACCGCAGGTGGAACGAGCCAAGATGCAGCACGACGACCGAAGATTCCACGGTGTCGGTGCATTACCGATGTACGGGAAAGCCTGTATTTTGGGGGCGGCGAGGCGGGTACTGCATGATTCGTAATCCCCGTACTGCCAGTTGGCGGTAGTCGCTCGTACTGGCGACTACCCGTCGTTATGATCTAAACTAGTTTATGGGGTTTCCATCCTTGACCTAACCGCTTTTTAGCTACAAGTGCTGCTCAGTGGTACGGGAACTAGTAACTGTTGTTGCGCCCTTGTTGGGTGCAGCACGAGTAGACATAAAAGCAGCCAGAACAGCTGAGCCTGCCATCTTCCAGTTTTCGCTGCGTTCCACGCAGCGATGTAAAAACTGTCTCGTAACCCGTTGCGAGCAAGGTCACCCCAGGTTGTTCAAGACCACACCCGGCTCGCCATCCGAGTGTGATATTCTCGTCTGTACGTCCGTGCGTTACTATGTCAGATGGAGAAGAACCCGTCGTTGAGCCGAGTGACGCTCAAGTCGT
This sequence comes from Tetraselmis striata, assembly GCA_006384855.1. NCBI lineage: Eukaryota > Viridiplantae > Chlorophyta > Chlorodendrophyceae > Chlorodendrales > Chlorodendraceae > Tetraselmis > Tetraselmis striata. Next base: position 46,846 of record VCJN01002818.1, read on the forward strand.
TGCAAGCAGATGTGCGTGCATTGGCTACAGCTGTAGCTCAATTGACGGCTCGTGAGCGTGTTGTTGATGGAGAAGGGGCACATGGCTCCGGCTCAGGGCAGCGCTTCGCGGGACAGCCGACAGGCAGCGGGGGAGCCGCAGAGCGCCCCGACTTGCTAGAGCTAGCCCAGAGCGGCCGTGTCGGAGCAAAATCCGTGAGTGACGAGGATGATTACCTCGCGGTGCCAGAGCTACTGCAGAGAGCAGAGTCTGGTTACGAGGCCGTTCGACCGGTCAGCCGAGTGCATGGACTTTTCTCTTTGAGCACCGACCTAACGAACGAGTACCTCAAACAGGATGACCGGCGTCTGCCGGCTCAGGAGGAGTACTTGTGGATGTCGTGTTTTGGGGCCCACATGGCCGCCCTTTTCGTGGCGCTCGACGAGCTGCTACCTTGCGTCCCCGCCACTAACCAGGACTTCACCCCCTACCTCGCGAGAGCTCGGAATCACGCCGAGGCCATCGACAAGGCGTTTCGTTTTCGTCTAGCCTTCCTGCGGAAACTGAATGAGATCAAGCGGGTGCACGGTGACCAAGATGTTCTGGACGTGCTGCGAGCTCAGCATTTTCAGCCTGCTTCGGAGCATTTGGGTTCTGCGATTTTTGGGGACCTCATGAGGGACTACGAGCGTCGTGTCTTCGAGGCGACCGTTGCCAGCAGCGCCAAGGCGACCGCTACTTCTCGAGTAGCGGCTGCAGCTGCAGGTCGCGGGCGTGGGCGAGGACGGGGCGGCGGACGTGGACGTGGCCGTGAAGGTGAGCACGAGTGACGGTGTGGGGCGCCGCTCGTCGGAGCTGCAGGAGCCTTGCGAGGCCACCTTTCGGTGACCGCCGCAAGACGCACCCTTGCAGTGAGCTCAACGGCGGGATGAGCGCCCTGTGTCAGGACCTGACCCCCCCACCTTACAGACTTCATTTAGACCTTCCTCGGTGCGGCGCTTCTTACAGCTACAGCCGAGTGCGGCTCAACCATCCGCACGCCTGCACATGGCGGCTCAACCATCCGCCTTTCTTACAACCCGATCTCTGCGTTCGTCGGTTGTTACACTACGTGTTACAACCGGTTCGCAACGACCAAGTTTCGCGCGTGTACGTTACGCACGTGACAGGCGCTATGAGCGCGAAGGGCGCGCGGGGCGGCCCTCTTACCTGAACCTAGCCCCGCAAACCCGTACTGAAGCTACTGCAAACCCGTCCAGCAACTACCGGCCAACCGCCGGGAACCTAACCGTTGCTGCCGAGTACTTTGCGAACAGTAGCCGTGCCGGTGGAACTCTGTCGGTAAAACGACGCACTTACGTAATTGACGAGCCCGCAGCTATCGCTCCATGGGTTGCGTCGCTGCGATCTCGACTGCAGGACGCGTTCGGCTCAGACGAGCTAGGCCAGCGGACGCTCGACCTGCTCTCCAGCTCCCTCAGCGCTCAGACCCTCAAGAGCTACGCCGGCAGGTTGTCTCAGTTCGCTGAGTTCTGCCACGACTCCGAGAACATCAGCCCGCTGGAAGCGACTACTGCTACTGTTGTTCGGTACGTTGCTTGGATCGGGGAGCGAGGGCACATCGCAGCTAAATCGTTGCAGCCCTACCTGTCTGCCATCAACACCTTCTTCGAGCTGCACAACCTCGTCCCGATCGCTAAGGACAGCCTACACCTCACTTCAGCAAGACGTGGGTTAATGTTGCGTCAGCGCCGACTGGACGCTGCTTCTTTGCGTGTCCCTCTGCCTGCGGATGTAGCTTTCCGCTTCGTCTCAAAGGCCGAGCTAATTGTGTCTGCTCCTTACCCAGAGTCCCACCTCGACTACCGAGCCCTCTTGGCCTCGGTTGTCAACTTCCTGTTCTTTGCCAGGGGCCTTACTGGCGTCTCCTGTCGAGTGCAAGATGTGCATGTCGACACCTACAACATCACTTTGCAGATCTACCGCGAGAAGGGTCGCGCTGGCCGGCGGGGACCCGACGACCTGCGCGTACTTCTCCTTCCAGTGTCCGAGCACCCTCGAGTGGCACGTCTTTTGCACCACTTCATCGACAACGTCCAGTCTGTCCCCCTGGTTACTGTTGGCTTGGCTGCCTCCAACTTCTGGGCTGTCAATGTGGCTGAGCAGTCAAAACCTTGGACTGCGGCTACGATGTCAGACTGGTTGTCTACAGCAGTCAACCTAGTCAACGCTGCCCCCCCTGCTGGCACTTCCTGGACTTCACACAGTCTACGCAAGGGCGCAGCCTCTGCAGCAAACGCCATCGGAGCGCCACTGTCCCACATCCGCTACCAAGGCGGTTGGGCCACTAACTCTGATGTCGTTCTGGACTACATCGACCCCAACGTTCTTCCTTCTCCTGGCGCGTGGTTCTTCTTTGGACACATCGCCCCCCTCCGCCACTTCCAAGTCCAACAGGACTCCGCAACGGTGGCCTTCCCAGCGCCTCCTTCATGACTTGGCGCTACCCCTTCTCCGTTAATCCACCGCTCTCTACGTTCGCTCAAGACTGGCAAAACCAGACTCAACTTTGAAATGATCTAAACTAGTTTATGGGGTTTCCATCCTTGACCTAACCGCTTTTTAGCTACAAGTGCTGCTTAGTGGTACGGGAACTAGTAACTGTTGTTGCGCCCTTGTTGGGTGCAGCACGAGTAGACATAAAAGCAGCCAGAACAGCTGAGCCTGCCATCTTCCAGTTTTCGCTGCGTTCCACGCAGCGCCCCCCCTGACTCCGTTTTCCCTCCACGCTTTCGCTAAACCATCCTGCCAATTTCGGCTCTTGACCGTGTAAAACAGCATGCGCGACCTTTTTGGCAAAACCAGACTCAACTTTGAAATCCTGAAATAACACAGCTAATGATCACGTGATGGAAGGAGGCGGGGTTTGGAAATGAACGAGGATATGGCCGGAAGCTTGAATTGTAATCACACTATATGTGTTCCCTACTATGGTTAGATATGGCAGGCCATAGGACAAATTACTCAGTCTGAGAGGCGGAGAGCAGCAGAGCTGCCCGTTGTAATCGATTTCAACTTCAATTTCAATTGGAGGTTGTCGACGACGATGGGCGCCGGTTCCGCTTGGCCTATCTTCGCAAGCACGGGGACACGCAAATGCACAACGGCCACACCTTCGCCCTCGATGTCGTGCGCGAGCGCTACCTTCGCCCCTGCACCGAGAACCTCAGGCCATTCCAGTTCATCGAGCTCCTCGTCAACATGTACAAGGACCGCGTCTACGACGCGAACATCGCGAGCGCCGCCAATACATCGGCCTGCCAGCCAGCGTCTCGGCGGGGGCCATCGGCGTAGATACCGCGATCGGGATGGTCGGTGGCGGCGGCAACCGCGACAATTTCAAAATCGCGCGCTCGGCGCGCAAGGCAATGGCTCCACGAGCTGCCCCTGCCAAGGACATCGCCAAGGACGCCGGCAAGGGTAAAGCGAAGGCCGACGCCTTGGTGACCGACAGGGCCGAATGATGGGGTGCTCCGCCGTGCCGAGCCCAGCACGCAGACGCGTTAAGGTGACACGCCTTCCAAGCAACGCTGTATTGGAGCCGTCGGCATGAGCGGGACTCACCGGCTACAAATCCTTCTCTCCGGTCGTCAGCCTCCCTCTACCCTCGAATAAATCAATCTCTCCGTCTTCAACCTGTCCTTCCACATCAAGAGTCGACATCGACTCCCCCTTTCTGGCGCGCCCATCTCGACATGCCGCGCCATCTCTCTTTGCCCGCCGCTCGCGCAGCTTGCCCCCGCGTGCGGCCCGCCGATCTAAGTACTTGCGGTACGCCCGCTAGGAAGTGAGCGTCTACAGCACCTTGCCTTATTCATGGCATCATATTTGTGCTACACCTGCCCCCATCGTCACTGCCTGGCCCGCCCGACGCCGCCGAGCAACCTTGCAGCGGTGTACGGCGCGTTTCAGCACGTTCGCCGATCCACGAACCCCCCACTTACTTCATCGCGGATGCCGCATCAAAGGCACTACTCTTGAGCGAGCTTCTGCGGGGCAGCATCGAAAACCTCTACGGCACAGATGACTGGGGCTCCAAGGTGCTCGACCTCTTTGACTAGCTCGATCACGGCCAGCACCTACGCCAACTACGAAGGCAAGATTTGCCTCGTCGCCGAATTATGCATCGACGAGGAAGGCAAGACTGCAAGACTGCACGGAGGCGATGTGCGTCCGCTGCCTCGCATGGCTCGCCGAGCGCGGTACCATCGGTGCCGGCTCCCTGCAGCCTTGCCTCTCTGCCAAAAACATCTTCATGCGTCATGCCGGTAGTCGGTTTGACGCCCCGGGTAATACCGGGCCAGCCATCGTCCAAATGAAGCGAGCGCTTGAACTCATGCAAGGAGCTTCGACGCGCCCCCCTGCCGTGCGACTTTATCACCAACCTCCTCGACGATCCGACCGTTCTTCCCACGTATACTACTTACTAAGGAAACATCCTTCGCGAGGGCGCCGCCGTGTGTTCTGCGTTCGTGATTTACGCGCGGGGAGTCAAGCGTATCCTATTGGCTCCACGGTATGGCCGTCGACACCCACCGCGTCACTATCTTCGTCAACCGAGAGAAGACACGGGCATCGCAAGCGTCAAGACGGGCTTCAGCCCGTACTTCAAATCCCGACCGAATATGGGCGCTCCCCGGCGATGGCGATCCCGCCCCTCTCGTGGAACGCCGCTGCTCTCAGCGACTGGCTCTAGCGGGCCGTTGCCCGCATCAATCGAGCCCCACCCGAAGGCTTCGTGTGGACCTCGCACTCCTTGCGAAGGGCGGGGCGTCGGGGCAAACCAAACTGCCGTGCCCCTCTACAAAATCCGTCACTGGGGCGGATGGGGCATTGGGCCCGCAACTCTGCAACTTACTCTGATCAACGACTACATCGACCCTACTAAGCTTCCTACCCGCTCCGCCGCGATTTTGTTCGGCTGGCTCTCTCCCACCACCGTGGTCCTCCGCAACCTTCTCGGTAGTGCCCCCGCTCCGTTGGGCACCGCCCCACCCTCTCCACAGTTGTGATGACCGAGGTGGCTAATCTCCCTTGCCGACCTGGAGGAGGAATCTGATAAACATTCATATGGATTTAGAAAGTATCGATCAACACATGATGCTATCCTAAGAATACGGACGTTGTTAGACACAAGTTATTCACCCAAATGGATATTAGAAGCGGATATCGAAAAGTGCTTTGACCGTATTTTACATCAATTCTTAACTCCCTTGAGAATATTTAGAGATGTGTTCTTGGGGTTTCCTTTCCTTGCTACGACCTTGGGGTATGCGGATGTCGAAATAAGCTGCCCGCGGCCTCTGCGGCACGCCAAAAATTAATTGACATGGCGGCCACAGAGCAATCGCACACATGTGCGGGCAGCCGCGGTGCTTTGAATTAATGCCGTAGCACGGTACTTCGTGTGCCATATTTGACAAGATCATCGGTCACCCCAATACCCGCCGAATCTTATAAAACCATCAACGTCCGCTAGACGGGAACATCACTCTTTGTTTTGTGCGGGCCTCTTGCCCGGACAACCCGCCCGCCCTCCCTTTTTGTGGCTCGTTGCCGCAAGCCCCCGCCTTTTCCGTGGAACAAAGCCCGCGCAATTCTCGACTATAAATATCCCTTGCCTACCTCCATTTCAAACCCGCATTGTTAAAAGCCGAATTTAAGCAGACGATCGGATACTTCCGGAAACAAATATCAATTAAGATACCGTTTGATTGCATTTCAGCACGACGACCGCCGCGAGTTTCAATCGTCATGCCCCCCGGGTGATCACGCTCGCCATCGACAACAGCTAGTAGCTAGAACTACCCTACTGGCGCCATCCGTGCCAGTACTCTGCTGGTACCGGTGTCGCGCCATGCATTTATCGCGATATAGCGACTACCTATAGATTGATATCGTCGATGCATGTATACATACGTGATGGTCATCGCGTATGTATAGGCGACTCATAATATATATGTTGTTTTAGGTGTCCCCCCCCCCTTTATTTTGCCCCCTTTTTCGTAATCTACTTTACGCTGAAGTCCTACTAAAGTACTGTGAATGGGTTGTTTGCACGCATGTGGCTCAGAATGACTCATGGAGCAACATCAACAACATCGGCAGCCAAACAATAACAATCGCGCATGCAGGAGGGTTTTTGTTTGCTCCAGGGGGCTCCAGGGGGAAAAAGGAGCATTCATGAGCAAATGGCAACCAATAGAGCGCATAAATAGAATAGAAAGCATGATTACAAGTTGTGGTTGCTACGCCTCTGACCCTCCCGGCCTCACGGCCTTCCATATAGAGAGGATGATTGATGACTTCTCACAGTGTAAAAAGACATCACGATGCTGCATACTGCCTAACGGAAGAGCGCCTCATAACATGCTGGTTTGCACGCCTGGGCTGCCTGGTGCTGCCGCTCCGGGTGTGACGCCGCTGCTCAGATGTGCGCGGTTGTTGTGCTGATGGTTGCCCCTCATCCTTTTCACGTGATTGCTTGCGTGCCTGCGCCAAATCCTCGCGTGATGCATCACTCGCAACGACGGCAGCTCGCTCTGCGCCCATCCTCCCCTTGGAACGCACGAGCAGGGGCTTGGCTCCTTGCCCACAACAATCGCCGCACACAAATAGCACGGCGTGCCACTGTGCCCGAAGATCAGTGTACACCACGCCCGACTTGAATGTCCTGCCAGCACAGTATGCACATATAGTAGCTGCATCATTAAAACATGCGACAGATTTGCGTCGCTGGTGCGAGTACTACTCGAACTCCAAGGGTGTTGAGCAGTCATCCATGTTGACTCTGGTGATGTAGGTGCCGTAGTATGAAGTGCCTTAGCGAAGGTTTTCGCTCGAGGATGAGGACGTTGCGTCGGGATCTGGCACGTTCTTGAGACTTATTAGACACCTAGCAATGGCAGGTAGTCCGCAAGGAGGTTGGAGATAAGAAGGTCCTTGAACGTCGTGCAGCCGCCCACCCACTTGCCGGTGCCATACTTGATCAATGTGTATTCGAAGAGTTGCTTGTTTCATGTCCACCCATACGGTGATGCATAGTAGAGCGGCTGAGTCTTGAGGCATGGTGGGACCCTATTGCGCTTGATGGGGCGGAGGGGGCGGGGGTGATGTGACACTGCGATGCGTTTCTGGATAGGGTTCACATGCAAAAGGTAGGGCGGTGTAGATGTAGCTAGGAACGCAGCCGAACGCGGCGGTGCATAGTGAAATTATTGGCGTACTATTTTGCCATTTCGGTACAATATAGTCGTGCGTTTTATGGATACATAATGTTGGATAGATATGCGGTGGATTAATATGTAGAAGTATACATCGACGTGAATATGCCTACTACACACTTATAAAATCCTTAGTACATCAATACAAGCAAGTGCTTGGGATTGCAGTGGGCACCCATCACTAAGCATTTGAGTATATAGGCCCCGCGTACCGTCGTTAAACAGTGCTTCAAGCGGTATATGCCAGAAAAAGACATTGTCCGAAAAGGAAGGAAAGCCCTGCCCCCCCCCCCCCCCCCCCCCTGCGCATCCCTAGAATATCCGCCACCTAAAACAAGATATTCCAATAAAGGGAGGAGGTTGTGCGGTTTGCCGAAAAGGCGCTTTGGCTCGGGTTACAGGCTGTTCTATGGCAGGAAATATAAGTGCTGAGTCATATATATGTGAAGCTGAATCGCCATATGTATATATACATATAGGGACTCCATATGCATAGAATTACTTTTTGGTTACAGGGAGAGCGTCTTTATGTGCATAGAATCATCGCACCAGAAATAGTCGTCACCGGCGCGCCGTCATCATCGTCTGCTCACGCCGCCGTCGACGCCGTATACCAATAGGTCGGCGGCGGCGCGACGGCCGAGAGCAGGCCGCCGTCCCGCCGGCGAACGGGCGCCATCATCCCGCACCAGCCTCTGCACAACCCTTGCCCCCGACTTTAAACAGGCTTTGACAGCAAGATCGCCAGACGTAGCAGCAGGTGCATCAAGAAACTTATTCCTCGAGGCGGCGCCGGCGGCGGGGGGTAGGCACGATGCGGAAGAAGGTGGACAGCCGGCTGCGCACGCTAGTGGAGAACTGCGTGAAGAGCCGACAGCGCAGCCTGTTCGTGGTGGTGGGCGACAAGGGGCGCGAGCAAGTCGTCAACCTGCACTACATGCTCAGCAAGACGGTCGTCAAGGCGCGCCCCTCCGTGCTATGGTGCTACAAAAAGGACCTCTACATGAGCAGGCAAGACCCCCCCCCCCCCCCCCCCCCCCCCCCCCTTTACGCGCGCCGACCTGCGTGTCGAGCTCCCTCGTATTCGTGGACACGGCGGGCGCGTACCGGCCAGTCGGCTGTCGCCAGCACTCCCTCCGACACGCAGCGCCCTCGGCTCCCTTTTCTCGACCCGGCTGGCAGTGGGCAGTGTGCACCCCGAGCGGGAGATTCCCAGGCAGCGGGCTGACGCGCTGGGGCGTCGCGCAGCCACCGCAAGAAGCGGATGCGGCAGGTGAAGAAGTTGGCGCAGCGCGGGCTGCTGGACCCCGAGAAGGAGGACCCCTTCAGCCTGTTCGTCGCCTCCACTGACATCCGCTACTGCTACTACGCCGACACGCACAAGATCCTGGGCAACACCTTCGGCATGTGCGTGCTGCAGGTGCGTCGGCCCGACCTCTGCCCCCTCCCCCTCCTCTCCGATTGCCACATCCACCCTTTTTCTACTTTAATTATTTCGGATATTATCGTCATTAGTATTGTTGCTACCCCCCCTCCCCCCCTTCTTCCTACCATTACCTCTGCCCCTCGTGACGGCCGCACGCTGAGGCGGGCCATTTCCCCTCTGCCAGGACTTTGAGGCGCTCACGCCCAACCTGCTGGCGCGCACCATCGAGACGGTGGAGGGCGGCGGCATCGTTGTGATGCTGCTCTCCACGCTGACCTCCCTCACCAAGCTGTACGATCTCACCATGGACTGCCACGCGCGCCTGCGCACCGAGTCGCACCAGGAGGTCGTCGGTGCGCCCACACGCCTACCATCAACCTGCCCCTCCCCCCTCCCCCTACCCGCGGGCGCCCCAACCAAGGGCGCGCAGAAGTGGGGACGACAGGTGTTCAGCTTAGCCGGCCCTGAATCCAGCTGAATCCAGGCTGGAGTTACTTCCAACCGGTTTCAGGAAGTCGCCCTTAGGTCAGTCCTGCATCGCTGCTGGATAAAAGCAATGGCATCGTCCACTCTGTTGTGGTTTATGGCGGTACAACTCGGGCCTGAATTCAGTGGAATCCGGATTCTTTCAGTTTTGGCGGGATTCTGGGAGAATTTCTGTCCAAATCGATATTAGCTGAAAACAGTCGTACATTCAGCCGGAATTTGGTCCTTGATGATTCCCTCCCAGACGGGGGCAGCACAAAGCCTGCATCGATCAGGCAGTCATGGCAGTGGAGTTGCGGGCCTGAATTCAGCAGAATTCTGGAATAATCCCCTTCTAGCGGAATCCATGTCCGCTTAAATCCGCTGCAGCAGAAACATCCGCGCAACCCCTTGGACCTCACCCCTCCCCTCACCCTCCCCGGGCAGGCCGCTTCAATGAGCGCATGGTGCTGTCGCTGGCCAGCACGCCCAACTGCATCATGATGGACGACGAGCTCAACATCCTGCCGACTTCCAGCCTGGTGAAGGACATCCAGCCGCTGGCGGCCGAGGGGGAGGGCGGGCCGCAGAGCGCGGCGACCGCGGAGCTGGCGGAGCTTGTGGAGTCGCTCAAGGGCACCGAGGCAAGCGCCCCCCCGCCCCCCCTTCCCCCGCTGGGCCTCTTTCATCACCTAAGGTGCCACCGGTATACTACTTTGAAGCGCTGCTGCGCCCAAATGCTAAAAATACTAATACTTAATATGTAAAGGGGTTCACTAGTTCATGCGGAGGCCGCAGTTGACGATGCTGCACGGGCTGCCTCACCGGGCGCTCCGGTACAAGCAGTGTGGTTGGCAGCGCAGAGGGCGTATGTACCACAATACGCGAGGCTATTCTCAATATCTCGTTGCCGCCGCTGAGACAGGCAACGTCTCCCCTGATCAGGGCCGGAACCCTTGCATGTCCAGAGCTAGGTCAGCTAGCTTTCCCCCACAGACGCCATCCACGCGCCAGCCACTGTTGGGTCAGGCCTAGCCCATTCGACCCTCGCCTCATTTCGACGGCCTCGTGCGCAGCCCCGCGCCATGCGCCACAGCGAGCCCGGCGCCTGGGTTTCTTGCACCCCTCCCCCTCCCCTTTTTTGTGGGAAGTATCGGCACCTCAAACAACATGCCAAATTGTAATGGCCTTAACCCCTGTTCCCCTCCCCCACCACCTCCTCCTCCGCGCAGCCCGCGGGCGGCCTGGTGGGCATGTGCAAGACGCTGGACCAGGCGCGGGCGGTGGTGACCTTCCTGGACGCGGCCTCTGAGAAGACGCTGCGCAACACGGTGGCGCTCACGGCGTCGCGCGGCCGCGGCAAGGTGGGCTGCATGCGCCACGGGCGGGGGGGGGGGGGGGGGGGGGGGGGGGGGGCGACAAAAACGGGGAGGCAAAGGAGACCGAGGAGGAGGGGGAGGGGACGGAATGAAGGGGGTGGGGGGGGGGGGGGGGGGAGGAGGAGGGGGTTCCTCCCCATTGCATGCACACTTTTTCTCTCTCTTCCTCTATCTCTCCTAATGTTCTCCCGAATGATGGCAGCCTTTGTATTGTAAAATGTGCAGTGTATCTTTTCCCCTTATTTGTTTTATCTTGGTATATGGACATATATTGCTCCAAAGTCCGGCCGCGGGCGCAGTAGCAGGAACGGTCGGAATACGAACCTGCCCCGTCTGTCAGGGATCCCTCTAGCCAAAACTGCATCGGAACTACTGTTCCTAGGCATAGGTTGCCTGCAAGCGCTTACATAGCTTGAGGCCAACATGATGGGCTCTCGTAGGAACGCCGGCATCCTTGAGTCTGCAAGACAGCGCGCCCTCGCACATGTTGCGAGCACACCCACCCACCCCTGACCCTCGCCCCCGCCACGCCGGCCCGCGGCAGAGCGCCGCGCTGGGGCTGGCCATCTCGGGCGCGCTGGCGCTCGGGTACAGCAACATCTTTGTGTCCGCCCCGACGCCGGAGAACCTGCGCACCCTCTTTGACTTCATCCTCAAGGGGCTGGACGCCATGGACTACAAGGCGCGCCCTTGCCCCCCGCGGCCCCGGGATGCGCGGGGAGCCTACCCTAGTTGGGATTTGCATGTCTTTCGATTTAGTTCATACTGAAACAATTGCAGCAGCCCCAACGCAGCACTCTAGGATAGGGTATCGGACAGGGTCGGCTCAGGCGGACCCCCCAGTCGGGGCCAGAAGCAGCATCGCTGGTCATTGAATGAGCGCAGCAGTGGCCGGCGGCTCCGGAGAGGCGAGGGGCTGATTGGGTGGGTTGTGGCTGCGGGCGGGCGCTCAGGAGCACATCGACTACGACCTCGTGGAGTCCACCAACCCGGCGTTCGGCAAGGCGCTCATCCGCATCAACGTCTTCCGCAACCACCGCCAGGTGCGCTCCCCCCCCCCCCCCCCCCCCCACCCCCTTCCAACCCCCTAACCCCTCCTGAACCTCCCGGTGTCAGCCTTGTAAGCAGCCCAGCTTGTAGGCAAATGCTGCCGACGCATCAGAGCAGCATGCGTTAGAGAGGAGCGAGAGGCCGGGGTAGGGGGGCGCAATAGCGAAGGGGGCGGGGAGGGGGGGGGTGGAGAGTAACGTTGCACTGGTTAGATCTGTGAGAGAATCTTTGTTGCAGAATGCAGCTGAAGGGTGCCACGGTGACTGATCGGGTATTGCGGGATCATTTCCGTAAGCGCATGTGTGCGTGTGTGTGTGTGTGTGTGTGTGTGTGTGTGTGTGTGTGTGTGTGTGTGTGTGTGTGTGTGTGTGTGTGTGAAAGAGAGGGAGAGAGAGAAAGCGCGGGGGGGGGGGGGGGGGGGGGGGGGACATGCATGGCTGGAAGTGTTGGGGGTCAAGGGACACGGCCGGTGTGGGAGCGAATGCCCTAAAGCCGCGTTCGGTGCGCTTGAAGCGCTTTAGTCTTACCGTGCTTTATAAGCTCGACGAACGACTCTCACCTTATGTCATTGTTCCTCTCGGGGGGATGTGGGTGCATGGCCGGAACTGATGTGTGCGGTATTGCCCCGCCTGGCTGGCTGCCCCGGGCGCGCAGACGGTGCAGTACATCATGCCGCAGCACCACGCCAAGCTGGCGCAGGCGGAGCTCCTGGTGATCGACGAGGCGGCCGCCATCCCGCTGCCCATCGTGAAGCAGATGCTGGGCCCCTACCTCACCTTCCTCTGCTCTACCGTCAACGGCTACGAGGGCACCGGCCGCAGCCTGTCGCTCAAGCTCATCCAGCAGCTGCGGGAGCAGGTAACCCCCCCCCCCCCCCCCCCCCCCAACCCCCTCCCCAGAGCTTACGGGTTTTTCCGGGTTTTCCCGCTGACCCATCGCATCTTGGTGCCGTCTCAGTGCCGCTGTTGTCGCGGAGGAAAACCCTCGCGGTCTTCCTTAGCTTCAACCCCCCTCGCCCTTATCTCACTCCCGTGTGCTCTCACTGTGTCCAGGGCGCCAAGGTGAAGAGCGGGGACGACCCCTCCGGCCTTTCCGGGGGCCGCATCTTCAGGGAGGTGCAGCTGCAGGAACCCATCCGGTACGCCTCCACCCCCCTCTCCCCCCAGCCAAGCATGCAAAAGTCAAGTAAAAGTTCGCCCCGAGTCACCGACCGAAGCCGCCCCAGCACTTGACCTAGTTGTAGGTCTGGCGTAGCCATTTGACCGTCGCCAAGCACGTGGCTTCGCCCCGCCAAAGAGGGCTCTGGGCAGTTGCTGAGCTTGCTGCGGTGTGTGGGGGGCGCAGGTACGCGGCGGGCGACAAGCTGGAGTCCTGGCTGCACGAGCTGCTGTGCCTGGACGCGGCGGAGCATGTGCCGCGGCCGCCCGCGGCCATGCCGCACCCCGACGAGTGCGAGCTTTACTACGTCGAGCGCGACACGCTGTTCTCCTACCACAAGGCACGTGCCGCGCCGCCTGTCCCGGACCCTGGCACCGTGCCGGCAAGCCGTGCAACGATGCCATATTTTGTGCTCGCGTCCTCCACTGTCCCGCCGTTCTGCCCAGCCCCATGCCTTACACGGCGGCTTCACCCCCGCCCTGACTCCAACTCCCTCCCGCCCTGACCTCAGGCATCCGAGGTGTTCCTGCAGCGCATCATGTCGCTCTACGTGTCGTCGCACTACAAGAACTCGCCCAACGACCTGCTGCTCATGTCGGACGCGCCCGCGCACCAGATCTTCGCGTTGCTGGGCCCTGTGAACGCGTCGCAGGTGCGCCGGCGCCCCGTGGCGCTGGACGGAATCCCTGGGTGAAATGCTGCCGGTGTCATTACACCCCCCCCCCCCCCCCCCCCCAACACCATTTAGCTGCCTCCCCCACCCCCAAAAAACCCACCCTAACAAGCAGCTGGGTCGAATTCAGTAATGGCAACTGTGATCACTGGTCGGATATCAGCGGTGAGTGACAAAGTGAAGACGGCGTTTGAACGCAAGAATGTGTATGTACCCATTCACCATCGCCAGTGTGTGTGTGTGTGTGTGTGTGTGTGTGTGTGTGTGTGTTTTGCCGGTGAAGCGTATCGTGGTAGAAGTTCCCTTTTTTAAATGTATATGCAGTGTGATACCAGTGCAGTCCCTGGATAGCTCGACTGGGAGTGAGGGATGCCCCCCCCCCCCCCCCCCCTTCCTTGTCTTGCCGGGTGGCCTGACCCATCCCCTGCCCCTTTGTCGCGCAGAATGCGCTGCCGGACGTGCTCTGCGTGGTGCAGGTCGCGCTGGAGGGCGCCATCAGCAAGAAGTCCGCCATGACGAGCCTGTCGCAGGGCGTTCTGCCGCACGGCGATCTCATCCCCTGGACCATCGGCCAGCAGTACCAGGTTGCGCCTCGGCGATGACCCCATTCTGTTCCACTGCCCCACCCCTTCCCCCAACACACACTGCCCCTATGTCCCCTTCGCCCCCCCCCCCCCCCCCCCAACACACACTGCCCCCATGTCCCCCTTCCCCCCCCCCCCCCCCCCACCTCCCCAGCAGGCTCCCAGATGTTATATAAAGATCCAAAGGGCACTGCCTCAGGACGCAATCGACACTCGATGCGCTTTTCGGAGCGTCTCGGAGCATTCAACCGCTCGGATTGACCCCCTTGATTAAGAGTCCCTATGAAATCAACAGCCAGGCCCGCTGTTTGAACACCATAGTATGACATTTAGCGTTTAGGGTGCCTAAAGGGTTTACCAAAAAAACCCTAAACCCTCAATATGGTACGAGGAATTAAAGACAACAACCGCTTGAGAGGGAATTCCCGCCCCATGGTTGTGGAACTCCAGTGGAAGCGCTATATCCGTTTATTCGGCCTGGCATGCCGCCGTGCCAAACTCCGCATGCGCGCCCACACGCGCCCCCGCCAGGCCTGCCGCTGTAGATCAGCTGATGCATTGCCGCTCCGGTGCGCGCAGGACCCCGACTTTCCGGGGCTGTCGGGCGCGCGCGTGGTGCGCATTGCCACGCACCCGGAGCTCACGCGCGGCGGGTACGGCTCTGCGGCCCTCAAGCAGCTGACGCAGTATTTCCAGGGGCAGCTGTCGGGTGCGCCCCCCCCCCCCCCCCCCCCACACACACACACACACTTCGCCAACCCCCGCGCCCTTCTAGTGTATGAATAAGCAGGAACCTTGCCCCAAACAATGAACAACCGGGCCCCCTCCCGCCGTTCACTATTGGGGGGGTTCATCATGGGGGGTTCACTATGGAGGTAATGTCATCAATACATGATGTTTCGGACGCCTTTTTCGGGCCAGTGTGCATAGCCCGGCGGTCTCTTACTTGTCACAGCGGTATTTCTATCATTGATCTTTTTGAACGACCGGCATGATGGCCAAACGCAGGCATTGCTTGAGACAATGTGTGACTCTGTTGTGGGCAAGATAATATACTACGGGTAGAGAGTTTGGTGGGTGAAGAAACAAATATTTATGTTTGTTTCTGTCGTTATTGTACATGCAGCGCTGAGCTTTATTATCGTGTTGGACGGGCACAGTGCAATACAACTTGTCACTCAGGGATGGACTGCGTCAGCCCTGTTGACTGGCAGGGACACCCGGCGATGGGTGCTGGTAGCAATTCCTCAAAGGAAACACACCATGTGAAAAGTCCTCAAGTAAACGCCAATGCCTCCGAACCGGCGCAATTGTCTCTGCTGCCCTTCTTTCTCAAAATCGACTACCGGTACCGGCGCGGGCAATAGGAGCACTGCGAATCAGGCCCTGCCCTGCCTGCCAGAGGTCAAACGTAGACGACACTACAGCGGGACTACAGCAAGTATTCTTACAGGTTGCATGCGAGCCCAATCTGAGGGTTATAATGAAGGCCCTTATATTCGGCAACCGTATACAGATTTCTCAAACTTGTACTTTTACACGCCCATATCGCCCATATTGTCCAACACTTCATGACCTCGGCACCGCGAAGAGTGACACTAAGAAGGCCACTGCGCGAGACGGGCGCGTGGGGGGGGAGGGGGGGGGGGGGGGGGGGCTCGAAGAGGGCACGAGCCCTCTCTTCGGCTTGGGCGGGCGGGGAAAAGCTCTGGTTTGCTGATGCCGCGGCGCTACTCCGGACTGCGCAGGGCTGGACGAGGGCGAGGGCGGCACCGGCGCCACCCCCACGCGCAAGCCGTCGGCCACGCCCAACGGCGCGGGCCTGCTGGCGGAGCGCATTAAGCCGCGCACAGGGCTGCCGCCGCTGCTGGTCAGCCTGGCGGACCGGCCGCCCGAGCGCCTGCACTACCTCGGCGTCTCCTTCGGCATCACGCTGCAGCTGTACAAGTTCTGGAGCCGCGCCGGCTACTGCCCTGTGTACGTGCGCCAGACGGCCAATGAGACCACGGGCGAGCACACCTGCGTCATGCTCAGGCCGCTGGAGTCGGAGGACGTGGAGGGCACCGGGTGCGCCGGCCCGCAGCCCCCCTCACCCCCCCCCCCCTCCTCCCCCCCCCCCCCCCCCCTGCCCGGGGCTCCTTCCGGCCCCCGACAACAGAAAGTCCAGACAAGACGACGGCGATGGTGATAATGACAATGGCGACAATGATACATTCGAGGCCAAGACCGATCTCATGACAGACCGTAGACACACTTTGGGTTCACTTATATTTGGTGTTAAACTCCCCCCCCCCCCCCCCCCCCCCCCCCGGGTGCCCTGCTGCAGGTGGCTGCAGCCGTTTGTTGCCGACTTCAAGTCCCGGTTCAGGAGCCTCCTGGGTACGAGCTCCGTCACCGCGCACCGGCCGCATGTGCTCCCAAAGCGCCCACTTTGTCTGTCGGCTTGAAAGTTGGAGGAGCTTTAAATAAACCAAACGGCATTGCAACCCGCTCGAGCGGACCGCCTGGATGCGTGCCGCAATGGGTGTGTCGCAACTCATCCAACGACCACTCACACGCTCGCTGCGGTGGCCTGCAGGCGCGGCGTTCCGGGAGTTTGACCCCTCACTGGCGCTGGTGGTGCTGGACCCCAAGCTGTCCTTCACCGACGAGCAGCGCGAGAGCGCGCTGCAGGTGCCCTCCTCCCCCCCCCCCCCCCTCCCTCTCTCCCTCCCCCCAAATAGCAACTCACCGACACACCGCCACAGCGTTTTTTTGTTCGGTCCGCGCGCCATCTAATTTCGCGTGATGGTAACCCTAGTGATGGTAACCCTATGCATCCTGTCACTGCTTATGATGCATATGATCCGGCATGCAAGGAAACTGACTCGCGCTCGTCCGTGTGGGCGCGCGGCAGGGCGACGGCAGCGTGGCCAAGTCGGCGGGCGAGCTCTTCACCCCGTACGACCTGAAGCGGCTGCAGGTGGGGCGGTGACGCTCTGAGCTTTTGTCGCCTTGGCTTCGCGCCGCCAAAGGACGCATACATAGCACAAACATTCCATGTTTGATCATTAAGCAATACCAGCATTGATTATTGAAGTGCTTTCTTACTAATATCTCTATTTAAGGCAGATACATAGTCAAGTGAACACCGCACACTGTATACTATGTAATATGTAACGTACATCTAATTTATGCTGTAAAGTAGAGGCGCGGCGCCATCAGTGTGTCCCTGGGTGGCCATGTCCCCCCCCCCTCCCCCCCCTCCTCGGCCTGAAGCACCTCGGGCATCGGCGGACACCTTAACCCCCCCCCCACCCCCCCCCCCCCCTTCCCCCACCCCTGGGTGGCGCCCACCCGTGCGCGGCAGGCCTACAGCAGCAACCTGGTGGACCACCACCTGGTCCTGGACCTCGTGCCCTCGCTCGCGCACGCCTTTTTCGCAGAGCGGCTGCCCGCCAACCTGTCGTACATCCAGGCGGCCATCCTGCTGATGCTGGGCCTGCAGCAGCGCGGCATCGACAGCATCCAGAAGCACCTGGACCTGCCCTCCAACCAGGTGGCCCACCGCGCGACCCCCCCCCTTCCCGGTGGTGGGTGTGTGGTGGGTGGCGTGGACGCCTTTCAAAGCAGGAGGGTGGGGACACCTTAGGGTTTTCGGGTCTTAACGGGTCAGCTCCTGCTGAACCGTGACAATATCGTGTCTGTTCCGGGCGATGTACATGCCGCAGACCCCAGCTCCCCCCCCTTATCCGGCCCCCGCGCACAAGGCTCGAGCACCGTCATCTCCGCATTTGCTCATGCTCCCGCTGGTCGCTAGCGTTCCCATTCTGCTTAGACGCATTGATATCGATAGACAGATACGCGCGGGTCCTGTTTATAAGGAAGAATTGCCAACCCGAGCTCGAACTCCGCTTTGGAGTACGTAAGGGGGTTGACCTCAGCACGAGGCATTATATTGCATGCTCCTGAGTAGTTCTTGTATGTGGGGGGGGGGGGTGGAGGGGGGGGGGGGGGGGGAGGGGGCAGGTAATTGACCTTTCGGCTCTCAGTAGCACGAGCCCAAGCATGTTTTTTTCTGCTGTTAGAAGTAAAAGCAACGCTCGCCGCGGGTGATAGGCCAAAGCCGCCTCAGCACTTGACCTCTTGCGCCAACTGCAGTCGTAGGTCTGGCATAGACCATTGCCCCATTCAAACCCCGAAGGGCGAATGCATCAACCGGGGAAACCCGGGACACTTTTCTGCTGTTGCGTTACAACCTGGTGTATTTATTGCAAGCAGAAAGCGTGTGGCATGGATCCACTGACCCCCACCCCTCCCCCCCACACACACACACAAACACAAGAT
Organism: Tetraselmis striata; assembly: GCA_006384855.1. NCBI lineage: Eukaryota > Viridiplantae > Chlorophyta > Chlorodendrophyceae > Chlorodendrales > Chlorodendraceae > Tetraselmis > Tetraselmis striata. Next base: position 65,169 of record VCJN01002818.1, read on the forward strand.
CCTGGCGCTCTTCAACAAGGCCGTGCGCAAGGTGCACGCCCACATCAAGCAGGTCAAGATCGCGGCGGTGGACCGCGCGCTGCCGACGGCCAAGCAGGTGCGCCGCGCGCAGGGCGCCTAGTCACTCATTGCCGTAGGCTACAAATCATCGCCAGTGAAGGCGCCATTGTTGTTGTCGCCATTGTCGCGTTGCCGTTGTCATCGCCCTGGCCAGTGAGGGCGCCGTTCTTGCCAAAGACTGCGCTGGGAAGAGAGAGGGCTCCCCCCCCCCCCCCCCCTTCCCCTCACACCACATTGCGGCTCTGCGCACTCGTTCTCCCTTCGGCCGGCAGCAGCCACAGAGCGGCTGACGGTGCGTTCCGCTGACGCGATGCGCACTGACGCCACTTGGTTGCTTGCTCCCCCCCCCCCCCCCCCCCCCTTCTCTGCCCGGGCTCCGCGCAGGTCGACTTCCAGGCGCACGAGCGCGACCTTGACGAAGACCTCGAGGAGGCTGCGGAGGTACAATCACCGCGCTCTGGGCTCGTTGCATGTATACCAGACAACGGGCGCCGACTCACCCACAGGAACGCTTACCATCAGCCTCACACTGGGCTTGCGTGCAACCTATAGGAACATTTGTTATAGTTCTGATATAGTTCCGTCTGCATTTAGCCTCTGGCAGGCAGGGCAGGATCTCATTCGCAGTGCTATCATATCCTCGTCGCCACAGTATATTCATAAAACATTACATACAATATTTATGATTATACCATATTATATATGTGTGTATGCATTGGCCTCCTCGAGACAGAGAAGATGTATCTGAGTATACCGCGCATATGTAGCACGATGGTGCGATGGTGCAAAGCATTTCGTTGTCATGGCGGCCCGCCACCCCGATTCAATGCTGCACTTACGCTGGCGAACCGGGCACCGCCAAGCTTGCCCCCCCCCAATCCCGCGAGCCGCTTCCGCCATGGCGTCCTACGGGGGGCTGCGCGCGGGCGTGCTGACACGGCCGCGCGGTGATGGCTGCCTGCAGGAGGTGAAGCAGCAGATGCAGGAGAGGCTCAACGCCGACAGCCTCCAGAAGTACGCCATCAGCGACGCGGCGGACTTCCAGGTGAGAGTTCGTGTGGGCCACGGCATCCCGCCGTGACATTGGCCCCGGCAGAGCCTCCCTTGCTCTGCTGTGCATGCCCGTCTCCGAGCAGCATCACCTGCCATTGACCTGCACAATAGCGCTACAGCGATCGTTTTTCCTTCATACACACATGTTACGTGTCATATTTACGTACTCAATTCAAAGGTGACCCCCGGAGAGCGCCAATGATTACGCGAGCTGAGCATCAGGTTTGTTTTGAACGGCGCTGCTGTGCAGAGCATACTGCAGTCGAAGGCGCCGCCCACCTCCGGGCTCGTCAGCCTCAAGACGGACGGAAAGTCTCAGCCGGCTGCCGACATGATGTACAAGAAGGACAAGAAGGGCAAGAAGGGTGGCAAGTCCCTCGGAAACGGGAAGAAGTCCTCCACTCCCTCCAAGAAGCGCAAGGCCACGTAGCGCGGCTGGCCTGGACGGTGCTGCACTCTGGTTTCCGGCCGGAGCTAGTCCTGCTACTTCTGAGTTGCGCAAGGCGCAGCGTCCCCCCCCCCCTTTGGGGAGTCTGGATGTAACAAGCATCGTGACATGCGCTAGGTCTATACAGAACAGCGGCCGCGGTAAAAAAAGGAGTTTATCCATAAGGGGATGGTATTCCGTGCTTGCCCATGCCAGGCAGTGTCCCATCCGCGACTCGGCCACCATGCACTACGCCTGGTGGATTCAGAGCCGAAACATGGTGGTTTCGGAGCCAATAGGGACTGGCACGCATGCACATGCAGCGCCCCTTTCCTTGAACTGGACTGGACTCCAGTTCCTGAATAAATGGGCAATTCACAATCAAAAAATGCCCTTCGTGCCTTCCAAAATCGATTCACAATACGATCAAGAGGTTTGTGGTGGTGCGGTGGTCCCTGGATACCTACTACGACAAGTGGTTGAGGCTGCCAAACAATGTTCGCGACGAGGCTGTGCAACCTCCGCACACTGAAAAGGAGGGATCCCCCACCCTTGACCACCAGTTTCATATTGGCCACAATCTCTACATTTCTCATGTTGGCGACGCTTTCCCTGGTGCTCGGAATGATAAAGCCGTTGTAAGGTTTGACGATTTTCCGAATGAGCCGGTTGCCAACCGGGAATGAGATTGCTAGTTTCCGGTAAGTGATGAATCAAGACCAAAAGCGGCGGAACAGCGGCAGGAAGAGCTGCCGTGGGCTATGGACTCTCCGTGATGGTGGCTATCACGAGTGCCTTCTCACAATGACACAATCTGCGGCATCAAGCACGCCAATGACCCCGGCCGGCGTGCTTGGTCTGGTCTGTGCGAATCGACTTGCAAAGATGTGGAGTGTGTCCTTGGTTCTCTGAAGATGCGTTCCCGTATCCTGGCCAACCCTGTCCTTGTGCCCGATGCACGCGCGCAGCTGTACTAGGACTGCCGGAGTATGTGTGGCGCTACACACCATGTTGCTGCGTCAACAAAGTCTGGCAGATCACGGCGGGGAGGAGGACTTGAAGCGGAGGCGCGCAAGTTTGGCGTGCGCATGCTGGAGCGGTCAACGTTTGCGCTCGGCTCCATGTCCATCGGACATGAGGCAGATGAAGTTGATCCAGGTTTTGATGCGAGGCGCCATCACGTGGTGGAGCGTTTTGTGTCTGAGTTGCGTGAATGGTGATGCATTCAACATCCATAAGTTTGACCCTTCTAGAAGGTGTCTGATATGTAGGCGGCTCTGCAGCTAGCTGGTCATGCTAGCCGTTATTCTGAGTAGCCGGGCATCACCGATTGTATTAATGCATGCAGCTGCCACTGCGGTACTGTAATCAACTAATCATCAAAGTGCTGGTGGAAGGGTGTGAGGCATATATATCCGGCATCATAAAAGCGCTGCTAGTGGGCGGGCCATGCTATGCTGCATCTATGTTCAGCAAGATATATGCGTTGCCTGTGGATGGGCTGCGCGGCATTTATATATTCAGCAAGACATCTCTATTGCTGTCGGATTGGGGAAACACCTGCTGCTCGCGTCGGATGAAGGACTGAACCAACCAACGTGCCCATAGGAACCGCCGCACAAGCGATTGGTGGGACGGATAGGGGATGGGGCGCGCCGATATGATCCCCATGTATAGGCCCTAGGAATCCTTGTCGGCATCTCCCGATCGGGCTGATCGCACCATGTTTTGCAATTTTCCAAGAGTGGCGGTCCGAAACGCCATGTTGCGATTTGTCATTGCATCCAGTTTTGCAAAAACCGGATTTGACCATGTTATGCTAATAAAGTCAGAATTGTTCCATGTTTAGCAATTTTCCCTATCAGAAAAGCACCGTGTAGAGCTCCATTGTCGTTGCGCGATACGACGAGGATCCGTGACAACCGGCCACCCCGCTCAAGCCCCTACCGCACCCTGCCGGGTACGGATCCTGGGGGGATCCGCGTGGTGGTGGGGGTGGTCCCGTCATGCCTGCCGCACTCGGAATCCTCCGCTCCAGGTGGGCCGCCTCGTGATGGCGGTCGCCATGTTCCATACATCGATTAATTAAATGTCCCGTAGCATTTTTAGGCAAGGTCACACGTTGTTTAACGACCGCACTCGACTTGGCATTCGGCTGTTGAGATTCTGGTCCGTGCATCCGTGTGTTACCATGTCAAGTGGAGAAGAACCCGTCATCGAGCTGACACTCGAGACGCTTCAGGCGGACATGCATGCCCAGTCTGCGTTGATGCTTTCTGCACCTGACCAGCTCGTGTCTCGTGATCGCGATGGCAGTGGGGACGGAGCACATGATTCCGGGTCCGCGCCGCGCGTCGCGGGGCAACCGCCGCAACCGGCAGGCAGCAGTCGGGTGTGTGTGTGTGGGGGGGGGGGGGGGGGGGGCACTATGCGCCCCGGCTTAATAGAGCTAGCCCATGACCGCCGTGCCGGCGCAAAATCCTTGGGTGACGAGGATGACTACCTCGCGACGCCAAAGCTCTTGCTAAGAGCATGACATGGTTATGAGGACGTTCGACCGGATAGCCCACTACGGTCTGACCATGTAAACGAGTACTTCAAGCATGATGATCTGCGTTTGCCAGCTACGGAGAAGTACCTTTGGATGACAAGTTTTGGGGCTCACACCGCTGCCATCCTTGCGGCTCTCGACGAGCTTCTTCTCGCCTACATCCCATTTGCTAACAAAGACTTCACGCCCTATCTCGCATGTTCGCGCAATGATGTCACGGCCATCGACAAGGCGTTCCGGTTTCGTATGGGCTTCCTCCGGAGGTTGTACGGGATCAAACGCACTCACGGTGACCGTGGTATTTCAGGACGTGGTGCGAGCTCAACATTCCATCCCGCCGCGGAGCACCTCGGCTCAGCCGTCTTCGGCGACCGGGTTTTCGAGGCAACGGTCGCCAACAACGCGAAAGGCAACGGCTACTACACATGTGCACGCGCCACTCGCTGGTCGCAAGCGCGGGCGCAGGCGTGGACGCGAGGGAGGTCGCGGGTGTGGGCGCAAAAGTGAGCGCGATTGATGGCGTGGGGCGCCTTTCGTCGAAGCTGCAAGCGCTCTGCGAGGTCACCATTATTCGGTGACCGCACAGCGTACCATGGGAGCTCAGCGACGGGATGAGAGTCCCATATCCGGCCCCGCCGGACCCCCCTTCTCTACATACTTCATTGAGAACTTCCTCGGTGCGGCCGCGTTGCATGCAGCATTAGCTGAGTGCGGTTCAACCATTCGCTCGCATGCACAAACGGGTTCAACAGCCCGTCTCCCGCACCATTTCTACCCAGCTTTTTTCGGTTGTTACGATCTACGGGTTACAACTAATTCGCAACGACTTTCATTTGCGCGCGTACGTCACGGCGCGCGCTATGAGCGCGACGGAGGTGCGGGGCGGCCATCCAACCCGAACCTTGTCCCGCAAACATGTACCGTGTCTAACACGTTCAACACGTACATTGCCATTGCCGGTGACATGACGGATGCCCGGAATATTTTTCCCGGTTATCTCAACCCCATGTGAAACCTTATGTCAAACGTCGCTCTTACGTGATCGACAAGCCGACCTCCCCCTCCCCCCCCCCCCCCACCGTTTGGCGGCGCGTCGCTTCGCGCTCGTCTTCGGGATGCTTTTGGCTCGGACAAACTTGGACAACATGCCTTCGACCTCCCGTACGGCTTCTTCTCCGATAAGACACTCAAGAACTACATCGGAAAGCTAACGTTGTTCTCCGCCACGACTCGGAGACGAACATCAGCCCCATGGACGCGACGACCGCGACGGCCGTTCGCCACGCCGCCCGGATCGGCGAGAGGTGTCCCATTTGAGCTAAGTCGCTGCAGCCCTATACCTTTCGGCAATGAACACCTTCTTCGAGCTGCACAACATCGAACCCGCTGCTAACGACAACATGCACCTCACGATTGCTCGTCAAGGCATGATGCCCCGACAACGGCGTGTAGGCACGGTTTCCACGCGTGTCCGTTCATGCTGGTTACTTAGTCGTTCGTTGAGCATGCCGACATGCTCGTCGTTGCTCCTATACCGCCCCGGAGTACCAGTACGACTTCCGCGCCCCTCGTGGCCGCGGTCGTCAACTTCATGTTTTTTCACTCGATGGCGTAATGGTATGTCCTGTCGAGTACAAGACGTACACGTCGATTCGCACAACATCACCCTATAGATTTACCGTGAGAAGGGCCGCGCAGCACGACGCGGCACTGGCGACATGCGCGTCATGATCCCGCGCGCGTGTGACCGAGCACCCCCGCGTTGCCCGTCTCCTTTGGCACTTCATAGATAAAGTTCAATCATCCCCCATGTTCCGTGTTGCCATGGTCGACTCTAACTTCTAGGTTGTCACCCATGCCGAGCACTGGGCCTCTTGGACAACTGCTGCCGTTTCGGAATGGCTCTCTACGGCCTTCGACTTGTCGTTGCAACGCCACCCGCTTGCAGCTCATGAAGCTCTGTTATTTTATATACTATACACGGATGTACTATGTACTGCTGGAGCCCAAGAAGGAGCGAAGAACTGGCGATTGAGGCGTACGAGAACGAGTACAAGCCAAGCGAAGTACGAGTACGACCACAGCGAGTGCGAGTACAAGCGAAGGCGAAGTACTAGTACGAGGTCGACGAGGCGACAGTACGAGCGACTACGAGGCGACTTGGAAGTGCAGGACAGTGTTACGATTACCCGGAGGGTGCGAGTAACCTACGAGCGGCTACGAGGCGACCATGAAGTGCAGGTTTGTGTTACGAGTACCCGTAGGGTGCGAGTAACCTGTACGTACGCTGCGTAACACCAGGAGCGCGATTGTTGTGCGCGTTGGTATTACCTAGCGTTAGATAGAGCGCTGCCTTAAGAGTGTCTTAGCAGTAGGTACTTGAACCTACTAGAACCATCTAGAACGCCATAGCATGTGCGAGTAACATCTCGTATGTGCATGATAGCGAATGAATATACCATTGTGCTGCGGACAAACGAAGGTGCTAGGAACCTGTCTGTGGTTAGGTGTGTGTTAATAAAATAGCGACGGACCGCGGGTTAGCTTCGCTTTAGCTTGGCTTGGCTTGGCTTGTACTCGTTCTCGTACGCCTCAGTCGCCAGGTCTTCGCTCCTTCTTCGGCTCCAGCAGTACATTGTACAACAGTGTAGAGTATGTAACAAGATCTCACAGTCTCCGCAAGGGTCCGGCCTCGGCTGCCAACGCCATCGGGGTGCCGCTATCTCACATCCGCTTCATGTGCGGTTCGACACGCAACTCCGACTTCGACATGGACTGCATCGACCCCAACACCTTGGCGCATGTTTCTTCTCTGGCCACATCTCGCCTCTGCGCCACTTCCAAGTGCAACAAGACTGCAACGGTGGCGCTACCGGCGCCTTCTACGTGACCTGGCACTACCCATGCTTCGTCAATCTCCCGCTCCCTCCATTCACTCTTCCCTGGCAAAACCACCCTGGCAAACTCGTCTTTTAAATGTTTTTAACTAGTTTATGAGGTTTTCTCTTTCCTCAATCGCTTTCTAAGTTTCTAATTGCATGTGCTGCTGCAACGGTACGCGTTACTAGTTCACCCGCTGTTGTCTCCCCTTCGTGTGAAGCATGAGCACACATGCAAGCAGCCGCAACACATGAATATGGCATCTTCCAGTTTCACCTTGTTCCACATAACACACACACACACACACACACACACACACACACACACACACACACACACACACACACACACACACGTACACCTCTATTTTGCCTCCTCGTTTTCATTGAAACTCTCTCCCATTCTGCCAACTTCAGCCCCTGACCCGAAAACATCATGCTTGACCTTTGTTTGGCGACACCAAAAGCATCTTTGGATAAAATGTGACATGCGTCATATGCAAGCACAAGGTCCGATCTCAAATGTGATATTGCAGTAATGAATTGCATTACTCCATTCAATTGTCCCATATATCAATTGTCCCATACCTTGTTACTGCTGGAATTCCGCCTTACTAGTAACGCGCTAGCCGTTAATTTCCCCAAGCAGTTGGGCGCGTCGGCCCGTTGGTGCAAATGTCTGTAGCTTGCTTCATGTGACGCCGGAATTAAGAAGCTCCCGCTCCCCCCACAGCCGCCGGATGATATAAACCTGGCACCCATCCTCGGACGGCTCCACCGCTCCCACCCTGATATCGGAACTAGTGACGTTACTATGGATCTCAAACCTGAGCCCAACATGGTGGAGGATAAGCATCTTGTCGCCCTGGATGTCCGCCATGGCATACCGCCATGGGTCCTCAGCCTGAAAGGCACGCACGCGCTCCGAGAGAATATGGAGGGTGTGCGCCTGGACATAGTCTACACCACGGGGCAGCCGCCGGTGCCGGCCCCCCGCCCAAGCGTGGACTTTCTACTAGAATAGTGTGAAATGCGCCTCTTTGAAACTGAGTGTTGTGCTGACACATTACCCGGCAACAATAAACTTATCGCAACTACCACTAGATATGACCCACTCATGCGCGCACTCCGCGCAGAAGGGTGGCGATCGGTGCGACTGGTAGTCACCCATTGCGCTATTTGGGTGGCGGGGTGCATACTCAAGGACGTCACACACTCGACGCGGTCATGGCCACCGGCACCCGACGTCGCTCGACCGTTGCCGCCCGCAACCGACTCCTAAAACAAATACAACAGTCCTCTATCGACAGACTGTTGCAGTTATTACGCGCTCGTTCCATCATAGGTCTTCAGCAACGACGCCACCCCCACGGCGGCCCGTCACGATCAGATGCTTGCCCCCTTCCCAAGCCCCGCCAACCAGCCGCCAGCCTTTACCGGACGCCGACCAAGCGAGACGCCTTCCACACGTTCAGCACTAGACAGGGGAGCAAAAAAGCAACCTTACACATAGTTAAGGGCACTTCACCCACTGGCGCTAGACACGATAATCTCAGAGCTGCCGCCGAATCTCAGAGTTGCCGTGGGACCATGGACCCAAGCAGCGAACTCGTGATAGTTACATGCGCCGACATGCCGTTGCTTATCCACGGGACCAACCCTTTCTCACTTTCCTGAAGGGCTTAGCTGCTTACCCAACTACGATGCCGTGATGCTCTCCAACCACCTACAACCCCATTAAAGATATGTGTGTGTGTGTGTGTGTGTGTGTGTGTGTGTGTGTGTGTGTGTGTGTGTGTGTGTGTGTGTGTGTGTGTGTGTGTGTGTGTGTGTGTGTGTGTGTGTGTGTAATTGCCGGAATAAATTACATCTCGGAGTCGAAATCAGGTGCCCCGTTGATCAAGTGTGGTCACCGTTGTTCTGTTTGCCTGGCCATCCTCTTATCATAGAGCGGCGCGCGCAGTCAGTCAAGGGGGGGGGGTGGAGGGGGGGCGAGGGCGAGGGGGGGGGGGGCGGGGGGGGGGGGGGGGGGGGTTCTCAAAAATACTGCAAGATCGTGCAACATCGCGAGGGCAGTATGTCGCTCCCATCACTCACTACCCAAAACCCCAAGAGCCGGGCGTCCATGCTACTACATGCCAGGGGAGGAGGCAAAGGGGGGGGGGGGGGGGCGCATGGGTCGTACCAACGTTTGCGCCACTGAGCGGGGCGCGCAGTCAGTCAATAAGGGGGAGCAATACCGCAAGATCGCGCGGCATCGCGAGGGCAGGTCGAAGCGAGCACTCACACAAAACCCAAAGGCCACATGTCGCTGCGACTGCCGGTTGGGGGAGGAGGCACTTGGGGGGGGGGGCGGGGGGGCTTGCGCCTGCGACACGGAGCGGTGCGCGCAGTCAATCAAGCTGTGGGGAGGGAATATCTCAAATGAAAATACTGCAAGATCGCGCGACATCGCGAGCCATGGCATGTCGCAGCGAGCACAGACCCAAAACCCCAAAGGGCCGCGTGTCGCTGCGACTGCAAGATGGGGGGGGGGGGGGGGGGAGGGGGCAAAGGGGGGCTGGTGCCTGGGGTCGCCATGGTTCATGCGCCACATTGCGGCGAGCTCAGTCAAGCAATGGGTAATCTCAAAAATACGGGCAAGATCGCGCGACATCGCGAGGGCAGCGTGCATCGAGCACTCGTCTAGCTCAACCATGAGGCGCGGGGAGCGAGAGGGGCGGTTGGTGAGGACGCCGACAACCGCTTGATTATCCTCGTGCAAGCGCTTGTGACGGTTGCGGAGCATGCACTGCGCACCCGCCCGGTGTTTAACATCGGTGACATAGCGTGCGTACGGTATCTCGTGTACTCGTACATGGATCACCGCCCCCATCGTCGTCCATCCCACGCCCGAATCGGCCACTAGCAGTGCCCTCGACGCGAACCACCAACTAGCGACCGCCATCACTGGACCTTAAGAGTCCATGGGTGGGATATAGGCCGAGTCGGGTGGGATTTGGTGAGGCACGGGCGATGAAGAAGATTCAGCCCGTGCCTTACATCCGCCCGATAACCGTATATATTCCGTTAATTCTTAAGATAATCTGAGCTACCCGTCGCCCAATCGGCTCCCGGTACACATGCAGGCTGGCAAATCGACCCATATCGCTCTCTATCGCTAGCATATGGATAAAGTCGTCTTCAAAATAGGCGTAGGCAGATGGGTGGCGCGTCGACCACGCATACACGGGTGGTGTTCGACCGGCCCCCATTTCAGCCCGTTGATCTAATCTCGGCTCAAAAACATGGGGGGAGATGGGGCATCGCACACGGACCACCTCATGGGCCACGCATGGGCTCTACCGCATCTCTATGCGATAGGCCATGGGACGGTACATGTGTGATGGGCTAGATAGTAAGCTAGGGTGGTGGGGGATGCCTATGCGGGAGCCGGCGGGAGGGGTCGAGAGCGCGGAAATCCGGGTCGGTCGGCCCCATCGGGCCGGCATCGACAGACATTGACCGCATACTGACCCCCACCGGACGTCATCCCCGCTTATGGGCCTATACTAGCGCTCATACGATCGATAATGTCAGAGCTGCCTCAGCCATTCCCGCGGGAGCGGTTGAGGCCGGGGTGTATGTCCGAAAACGCGAGTTCCAAGATCGGACGGGCTCTTGAATCGGGGGCACATGGAGCACTGTCCATGTAGCCTTTGACCTCTAGCTCAATGTTTGTATAGCCCCCTTATGCGATAGATAATGGATTTAGTCTATTTCCATGGCAGGTGGTGCCCGTTCGGCTTGGGCATGTGGCCGTGAGCATGCCCCCCTCCGTCAGCCGAACGGGCAGTGCCCGTCCGCAGTTGCGGGCGACATGAGGCCATTTTAGCGCACTACTACGCAGCACGCGAGAGGAATAGACCATGAAATAAGCGGTAAACACGATACATTATTATAAAGTACTAACTAACGTACCGCGAAATTTGTATCTCGCTAGGTAGTTCCCCGATTAGGCATTCGCTCGGTGCCCGGTGTTGGGAGGAAGGACTCGATGTAATCCTTGTAGCTAGACGGACGGCTTTGAGCTCTTTCAGCGGGGTAATGGGTGCATAGCCGTCACAGTCGTACCAAAAACCCAAAGCCTCATGATAGTACAAAATGGCGTCCCGACCGTATGACAAACTGTCAACGTGCAAGTAATTGGTTTCGACATGCGGTTAATGGGGCGGCCGTTGTGTTGGGTGGGCATGCCTACCCACCATTATCGCGGGTCACGTTCGAGTTGGCGGGTGAGCTTTACGCGGCCAGACCAAGAGTCACGAATCTTGAATGTATCCCTAATAGATTTCGTCATAATTTCGCGCATGCCAAAATAGCCGTCGCGCTTACCTGCTGACTACCTGTACCGGTACGGGTACATGCCGCCCGGCCGCCGTTGGTCGGGCCGGTCGTCGCCGTTCGTCAGGTCTAAGGGGCGGGCATGGCGCAAAGCGCCGAGCCCGCCCCATAGACCGGACCTGGACGCCGGACGACCGTCGCCCGTCCGCTTCGCCGCCCGTCCGTCGACGGACGCCTGACGCCGGGCCCCGGGTCGGCGGACGCGGTGGGGCTGTACAATATAGCGACTACTACGATTGATCCTTGCGGTTCTCTGGATTCCACACTCATGCAACGGGTATACTTGATGATGAGAGAATCGACATTCCACACAATCATCATGCAGCATCAAACATTCCACATCATGCAGCTCGCGCGGAGGTAGAAACGGGCAGGAACGATGGCCAAGTAGAGAAACTGGCACTTGCCCGCAAGGGGGGCCAACTCGCGAGCATGCAGCCGTTAGCGGTCGTGTTTCGCAAGATGGATCAAGCGTTTCGAGCGCCACGAGCAATGACGGCAAGTTTCTCAACCGGCGCACGAATAGTAGGCGACCCCAATGTGTCAATATCTAACCCCATGGGCACGACGAGCTTCTGAGTGCGTGCGCTCTCAGACACCGTTGCTGGGGTTGTATTGCGCAACGCTCTAAACCCCGACAAGTGGCGTCCTATATTGTTGTGTTGCTTGATGGTCTCAGCCCGAGTCGTAGCTAGAAACTAGAAATCGTCCATGTATGGCAACATGCGTAGGCCAAATCGGCGCCGGGGGACTAGTGTGCCGCCCGCTTCAGTCGGGCTACGACGCAATGCCATGCATGGTGAGGACATTGGTGAGCTGACATAAGTAGTAAGAATAATGACCAAGTCATGGGAAGGCAAGTCAGTCGGTACATAAGGCCGAGGGAATCAACCGTGAAAAAGTCCCCGTCCTCATGGGCGATTCCCATTGCGTAAAACCCATCATCCATGGAGGGCCATCCGCAACATGTAACCCCTGCTTGGGCGCGCGAAATTGCGCAAATGCAAAAATGTCTCGAACGAAAGATCGTGCGTCTCGCAGTAGCGGTTCAAGAGGCGGAGCTCGATGATTAGCCTCCATTTGATTGGTTCAAGCTTGGTTGGTTCTCCTTACAAGGAAGTCCATTTGGTTCTCCTTACGAGGAACCCCGTGTACGTGGAGGCCAATCCCGTACTCCTTGCTAACACGTGCCACCTCGCGTGCGAGGAAGTTCAACGTCAGCTGTGGGGAGCGGTGGTCTACGATGCGGACACCGTTCTTGTTATTCACCTCGATTGCCAGATTTGAAATTCGAAATTTGTTACAACGTCTAGTCTGCTGCATACTCGATCTCGCTCAGACTGAGTTGCTCTTAGGACCTCCCATCTCTAACCACAGTGGGGAACACGAAGTGTCAACACAGCTCAAGCTACCGGCCATCCTCTTATGTTTCCTAGCCCCTCCTCCTTCCAGTGGGCTATAGCTAAGACAGCAGCGCCCCCATGCTGTCCCTACCTAAGTCAGACCCATTCCATCCAGAGCTCAGCAGGCACGCTAAGGCAGCCAGAGGCGTCCCGCCTGCTGCTATTGAGGTGTGATGGGGGAAAGGAGCCAACTGGAATAGCTATATGGTGCTCAGTATTTATGTACTGCTGAGCCGGCTAGCTTGATGGGGTGAAGGCTACAATGCCCTCCATCTCTTAAAAAATAATTCTTTTTTTGGCAAAGTATACTGCTTTTAATGGCATGATGACTCCGTCTCGTGCCTGTACCAAGCCCGCGGGTCGGGTGATACACTGTCTGTAAAAACCCTAATACTTGCAGGGAAAGTGCTGGTAAATTCGAAAACATGCATCCGGGCGCATCGACTAGAAACGTCCGTAGTTCTTGGGTGGCGGCGCTGATAGTCGCGGGCGTGCGTCCGGCTTGGGGTTGGGCGCCTTGCCGGCGGAAGGTATCCGTAGACGGCCTACCTGCAACTGCAAGGGGTTCGTCCGGCATCGGGGGCGATGGGGGCGGTGAGCCTCTGCCGCGAGCAGGGCCAGGCGGGACGCCTGGGCTGGTGTGCTGGTTGTGTAGGATTGCTCGAGGGGGGCGGTGGCCTCCGAGGCCTCTTCTGTCGCGGTGGGGCATGGGCTGCGGCCGGTGGAGACGGCTCGGGGTGCGGGGCTGGATCGACGCTTGTCGCCAGCTGATCGACTGCCGGTGGCGAGTCGTCGCCGTCCATCTCCGTGGCTTGAGGGGCTGCCGCAGCCGGGGCGTGGGCCGCTTGTAGCTGGGTAGTTGGTGGTGGCTCGAGCTCTTGGGGGAGCTGGCCGTGGTGCATCGCCGACTGGTCGATTGTAGGCGGTGCCGGTTGGTGAACATTCGCGATCTTCTCCCTCCCATATAGGTGCGTGATACTGGTTGCGACGAGTTTCGCGTCGGATCCCGTGTTAGTGGCGGATCCGGGTCTGCTCACCCCTGCCGGAGCGGCGGCAGCCGGTATAGGGGCGCGTCGGGCCACTGCATGGACGTCGTGAGTGGGTGTGAATTCCCCGAGCCTCGACTGCCACGCGGTCATGGGGAACCCACTGACCGAGGGAGCGGAGGGCCATTAGCAAGCCCCGCATCTCGCGGTGTGTCGACGATCCCGTCCGCTCGTGGGGCAAAAAGAAGCCGTGCGCGAGGAAACCGGAGGCGTCGAGCGTGACCACACCCAAGCCTTTGTCCGAGGCGTCGACCGCAAATCGGAACGCGGGACACGTTCCGATACCGGAAAAAGATCGGTTCTGAAAACGACTCACGTACCGCCATTTTCAAGGAAAGCATTTCACCGCCAACGTGCTCGGATGAACGGACACTCGAGTTCCAAAGCCGCAAATGCCAGCGGCGTCATCGGCCGCGCTTGGGTGGCGCGAGTGAAAAGGCGGGCGGTGCCTTGCACGGCGACACCAAACCACCGGATCCGCATGGCGGCCGACAGGGTGTCCGCGATGGCGGATTTGAGACGGACCCGGCAGTCCAACGGGACTGTGAAGACCCCAACCTCCTTGTCAACCTCAAATCATAGGGGTTTGAATATGAGTACTGCGTCAGCGAGTACGGACTTCTTTCCGTGAATCACGACTCCCGCGGCCGCGCAGTCCGCGCGGATACGGGCAGCCATGGCGCGAGCGCGCGTGTCCAACTCTGTGGGGTACAACCAATCGTCATTGTAGGCGATCATGCGCGTGCCGAAGCTGCGCCGACGGCGGACAAGAACTCCCATGGTTTTTGCGAATACCCGAGGGGCCGTACGCTTGCCGATCGGGAGCACGGCTTAGATGTAGTACTGTCATTGCCACTACTCAATGCCGCAGTACTCGCGAGATGATGGGGTGCAACTCGTGTTGGTACCCTTGCGTAAGGTCGACCGACAACATGCCGTCGTCGCCATGACGCGCTAGGTTGCGAGCGTTCGCGAGGCATTTCATCCGACAGGAAACATCCGACACATTTTTATTCGGAATGTTTTGGTCGAGGATCAACCGGAATTTGTCGGAATACGATTTGGTAACGACACCGAGGGGGTTAACCACTTTAGGACGTTTCGAGACCTTGCGGCGGCGGATCTAACCAGGTTACCGAGTTTCTCGGTGAGGAAGTCGGCGTGGTCGTAGGCCGTTTTCTGGTTAGGTCTCACCGACGGGGCACATGGGCCCTCGGGGTCCCATTCTATGGAGTAGCCGCTCTTCAACCAATCAAATTGTTTCGCGTCCCGGCGTGGGCGGCACATGCGACGCCAGCGGGGGCGGGCATGGCGTACACGCCCGTAATGCCAACATTGGTTGCCGACGACTCATGCCGCGTCGAAACGACGGGAAACACAAGCGCAACGACCACAAGCGCATATCAACGACCGTGCGGGTACAGGTTACCCCAAGGACTACACTAGGGTTTAGGGTTTGCATGTGAGTGAGCGAAACCTTAGCCGACGCAGGAGGCGGTAACGCGCGCTCCCCGTAGAGAAGTACACGTATACGTGCGTACCGTACCGGACTACCGCACACTAGGGTTTAGGGTGTGCAGGTGAGTGAGCGAAATCTAAGCCGGCGCAGGAGGCGGAACGCGCGCGCGCTTGTAGGGAAGTACACGTGTACGTGCGTATCGTACCGGACTACCGTACATCGATCCGTACACAAGACGCCGGGCGCCGATTCAAATTTGACTTGCGACAGAAACGTGTGGCCAGTGACTAGCGCTCCAGTATATATGCAACGACAACCATGGGCGAGAACGAGTCTTGACCGGCGTAATCCACGAGCGAAGCGCCGCGGTGGGCAGGTGGCCGGGTCATGAGTAGACGCGATGCGACCACGTGCGAGGGGGCATGGCGGGCGGGAACGCCGAGGGACAGTTGGCAGCCGCTTGGGGCGCTATATGTTGGACCAAGTGTGTCCGGGGAAGCATAAAAATATTTACAATTTTCAAGAATACAGCCGGATATAACCGAGAAACAACCGCTTGGGGCTCAACCACTTGGGGCAATAGCTAGCAGAGCGGCTAAGGCGCTACTGGCGGCCGCCGCCGGAGCGGCACTTGAGGGAGAAATGGCACATCTGGCAGCACCGGTGGCATGGGCCACGGCTGGCGGGAGGGGCGCGTGTCGCAAGGGGGGCGGGGGGGGGGGGGGGGGGGGGCGCTGCTAGGAGCGAGGGCGTGGGGTTGGGGGGAATAAACTTGGGGCGGCCGCCATTGGAGCGGGAGTTAAGCCGGCAATCGAGCGTGCAGGTTCCTGGGGCCCCGAGAGGCATGGTCCTCCGCGATGCGCTTCTCACCGGCCTTGGCCTTCTTTAGCGACCGCTCGCAGATGGGGTCATCGGATGCATTGGCCGTTAATAACTTGGCGTAGACGTAGAACTGCCTGGCTAGACGGGGTTGTGCACGTGGGCGACCTAGAGTTCGGGGTAGCGGTAGGCCGCCGCCTCGAGGTTGGTAACAACGAGGTCCTCATGCTGCTCTAGGAAGGAGGAGGCTGCGCCGGTAAGGGAAGCGACGAACTCGGGGTCTAGCGGTACGTTGAGGACCACGTCGTCGATGTAATCCACGAAATAGACCGCGAGCGGGATACATTTTGAAACGAATGGCGACCTCGTGCTGCAGTACCTAGGCGCGGTAGGCGTGCATTGCGTGGAGGCCCACGTGATTGTCTACACAAAGGAAGTCCGAACCGACAATACCTTTCGAGCCTTGACGGAAATGACGAACGCCTTGTCGGTTGCACGCTTGCGCGTCGCCACATGCATGCGCCGCTGGCTCTGCGGCGGGGGGCGCGGAGGGTGGGGCGGGAGGGAGGCGGAGACCGAAGTGACGCAGGCGGCCGCCGAGGCGAGGTGCTCCTTGACGGTGTCCTCGGCCGTTGTGATGCGCTTTTGCTGGAGCGTGATGCGCTTCACTGCGTTGGCGGGGAGCTGCGCCGGCTCCATCGCCATCAAACGGTCGAGCACCAACTCGTAGGAAGCCTTGTCGGAGTTGGGCGTGGCGATGGCGGCCTCGAACTAGCGGAGCAACCAGTCGGAGTGGGCGGAGTTGGAGTGAGCGAGTTTTCTAAGGGAGAAGAGGGTGACAGAGAGAGAGCTCATGAAAGTGATATGCGAGAATGACGAGCAGCGCTAGGAGCTGCCGGCAGTACCCGTACGGGTAGTTTTTTTCCCCGCCCCGGGACAGGACTGGCAACTACGGGCAGAACTGTACTAGGCCCGCCAGGTCAATAACTCACAGCGCACGAAAGTACCGTGTTTCACTGTAGTGCTTTTAAAAGTACTGCAGGAAACCCCGAAGTTAGTTTGTCTGCGCGCGTGTCGCGCGCATTCCTCAACCGGGGCGGCGGCGGCTACTAGAGAGACTACAGGGTTAGTACCTCTCGTACGCGGGCGGTCATCACGCTGGGCAGGGTGTGTGTTCAAATGAACATTCGTCACGACGACGATGCCGCCGCCGCCAGCGTACAGGTATCTCCATACACGTACTGGTGGTACCTGTACTCGTAGGTGACCGGGGTCTTGCGCCGGGCGATAATGTTGCCGCCGTCAACATAGCCCCCTCGGCGCCGTGGTGGTGGACGCACACCCGTTGCTGCTTACCGTTACCGCTGTTGACCGATCCGCTGCCGACATTCTCTGCTTGCAGGTGCGAGAACGGGTTCCATGGTCACAGGGGATTCGGGGGGTGGAGGGTGCGGTGGTGGTGGTTTTCATCCTAGGTTGTATTACGCGGCAACACGCGTCTCTTCCGTGATAAGTGTCTTGTCGAAGCGTCTGCACAACTGACTAGCTGTGGCACGTGGTGACATACGGCACATATACCTAGCACCCATACAGCCCAGCGACCGTGCAGTTGCCGCAACTCGCGCAGCCCGCTTCACTCCAACCGCGCCACAGACCCGCCAGACCTTGCAGCCCCCGTATCGCCAGCTCGCGCGGCATCGTGAGGTATGGTATCACCGTAGGCTGCCCCTTGCTGCGGTCCGCCTTCCGGCAAACCCTCCCTGTCAGTGTCGTCCGCGCGGTTGTCGTCCTTATCCGCCCGAACTACCCACTCACCCCCCCCCCCCCCCCCCCCCCCCCCAGCAACGCCCCTCTCCATCCGGGCGGGAGATCCCACCCAAACCGCCCACATGCTTTGATATGCGACCTCTGCCACACGGAATACCCGCACTGGCGGATAGCCTCCGCACTTTTGGGGCTGTTTCTGTGCTTTCCGGGAGCCGTCTTCGCTTTCTCGCGCAGACTGGGGAGCGGAGCCCAGCTGATTTTGGGACGAAAACTGTCGTGCCGCGGGGGAGGAAAAACTGAGTGCCGAGGTCGTTGACATGACGGGGCGGCCCACAGAATTCTGAACCCTGTTAAAACACTGAAGTCGCCGCTGCCGCCGCCGCAGGACCCTGCCACGAGCCCCGACCCGCGCACCGGTCGTCCCGCCATGGACCTCAACGAGGACGCGGACGCGGAGCTGAACTTTTTCAAGGCGATGGAAGCCTTCAGTCCACCCAGCTTTGAGGGCGGCGAGGCGGAGGACCACCTGCACGGCCTCAGCGTCCCGGGTCTCCCCCACATGGCCGGGTACCCCTCCCTTTCACCCCCCTTCCCCCGCTCTCCCGCACCCCTCCTGGACCGTGGACCCTCTCCCAGTCTGGTCTGACCGCACCGGGTCTCGTCCTGCAGGGCCACCGATACACATGCGCACAATCCCCCCGCCAGCACAGGAGACGGCTCGCAAAGCGCCACGGTGCACAACACATCCGGTGAGCAATCTCACCCCCCCCTCCCCCCCCCCCCCTCGAAGCTTTGGGGAGTGCTCTTGTGGCAGCGCAGCGGCAGGAGCAAGAGGACCCCCTCACCCTGGAGTGAAAGACAGCAAGCCATGAATACACAATGCTCATACACGTGAAGCCACGCGCTGATGTCGTCATGGCGTGCTTGCGGCAGGGGCACGTGGGCATGACCTTCTGGTGAACAACGGGCACAGCATGTGGGAGCCGCTGTCGGTACGCTCCCCCCCCCCCCCCCCCCCCCCCTCTCCCACCTTGAAGATTGAAGAAAACAGCCAAACCGTTTAGCGCTTTGTGGCGGGCTCTGTGCATGAAGTGCCGCCGCTGCCGGAAGGGGGGGGGAGGGGTTAGATGTATGCTATGGATGGATGGTGTTAGGCTGCCAGGGTAGACATGCCACGAGGCTGAGCCCCCCCCCCCCTTCCCTTTCCCCTCTTACTGCCCCCCCCCCCCCCCCCCCCGCCTCCCCCCCGGCGTTCGCGCCCGCAGTTTGAGGAGGTGATGCGCAACGGCGGCGTGAATCCCTCCCAGGCCTCAAGCCTCGCGTCGACCAGCACCGCCGCCACGGAGCTGCTGATGCATCGCGGCAACACGTTCCTGCCCAGCGGGAATGGCGGCGGCAGGCAGGCGCCGCCTGGCCAGTTTGGGATGGGCGGCATGCCGTCCATGATGGCGTTTGGTGCCCCGCAGCAGCAGCAGCAACATCAGCAACACCAGCCGACGCCTCAGCAGCAGCCGCCGCAGCGGAATGGGTCGGAGGATGGCATGCAGCACTTTGGTAAGGGAGCCTGCCACCCCGCTCCCCCATGCCTGTGGTCCCACTCGGCCGTTCCCAGCCATTCAGCGCGCCGTCCTTGAGATCCGATGCATATAGTTCTGGCGGCGAATCCAGCTGAATGTGATATTCGTATTTCTCTCATCTATGAGCAATTTTGGACTATTTTTTGCGGAATTTATGAATTTCGCACCGAATCCAGCTGAATTCCAGTGTGTGCGCTGTCTTTGTCCCGCTCCCTTTCCTGGGACAGGAGGCCTGTTCCCGCAGTCGGCGGCGTTCCGGCCGCGGCTGCGCTGGACCAACGACCTGCACAACCAGTTTCTGGACAGCGTCGAGCGGCTGGGCGGCACCGACAAGGCCACGCCGTCCGCGATCCTCAAGCACATGGGCGTGGATGGGCTCAGCCTGGGCCACGTGAAGAGCCACCTGCAGAAGTACCGCACCGAGCTGAAGCGCGCCAAGGCGGTGCGGGGCAAGGCGATGGACGACATGCACCAGGCAATGCCCCCCCCCCCCCCCCCCCCCCCTGGTTTTTATTCCCGCCCTGCGAAACGGCAGGTGCGCATCGAGTTCGCTACACTTATGTATACAATCGTATGTCCCTGCCCTGCGAAGGGAGAACAGCTCAACCGCTGTGCCTAGCTCGAAATGCATCGTAACGTCCCACAGCCACCGCTCAGAGGGTTCGACTCGCTGTGGTTCACGAGCGCGTATAAAATGGTTATGGGCATATTGCGTAGAATATCGATTTTATACGGATGTGACGCGCTGAGCCCTCCGCCGCTTTGCGGGGCTGAGCGGGGTTGCTTGTGGTTGTTATGGGCGCAGATGAAGAAGGGGGCGCGCAGCAAGGCGGCGGCGGCGGACGTGGCGGCGGAGGCGGCGGAGGTGGTGGCGGAGGCGAGCGGTAGCGCGGAGGCGGGGCTGGAGCAGCTGGGCGCGACGCAGCGGGAGCTGCAGCGGCAGCTCGCGGCGCGCGCGGCGAGCGGGCCCAACGCCAAGGAGCTGGAGGAGGCGATGCGCACGCAGCTGGAGCTGCAGAAGATGCTGTGCGCGCAGCTGGAGGTACGCGGGCGCGCCCGCGGGTCCATCAGGCTGAGCCGCCAAACCCTTAAATAAGAAAACCTAAGAGTTCTCTGTGTCGATACCTAAAAGAAATCAGACACGATTTGGCTGCAGCTCACGTTCTGCCCATTCCCGCGGGAGGCGTGATTTAAGCTCTTGACACGATGTTGGGGTCGAAGATTCCATGCAGTGTATTGTGGTGGATTTCCAGAGAAACGTAGTTTCTCCATTCCTCGTAAAAGGTTCGAAAATAGTCATTATAACAAACCCAAACCGCGGTTGGCAAATGGTGGGTGGTCTTAAAACACTGTCGACGCCGTCAATCCGCATTCTGGCATGCTAGTTCGGGGGAGGAGGGGGGCGGGGCGGCTACTGCAGGTTCCTGACAAGTCCCGCACCTCTTCACCCTAGTCGCGAGTGGCCCCGCTGAATAATCAGTCGCGCACCCCTCAGTGCTTGCTGCTCGCCACGCTCACTCCCCCCCCCCCCCCCCCCCCCCCCCCGCGATCTCGTCCCTTCCCGTCCCCGCAGGCGCAGAAGGAGCTGCAGCGGAGCCTGGAGCAGCACACCAAGTACATTTCTGTGCTGATGAAGCGGCAATCGGGGGACGACCTTCACGCGCACGGCGAGGGTGACACGGCCGGCGAGCATGAGATGTCCAAGGCCTGAGCTCCCCGAGTAATACTCGGGGCTGCGCCCAACAACCTCCATGGACCGGCAGGGCCCTCTCTGCGCCCGCTCTGGGGCCGGTATCCTATCCTTTATGTGCTGGCTACGGCCATGGGACAAGCGACTGTAACCCGCATTGCGTTGCAGTGTGCTCCGCGGCCCTAGATGAGCGCTCACCCGCTCGCCACATCTCGACCTTGTTAGTGCCTCCGGCGACCTCGTAACACCTCACCAGTGGATGGCTCTGTGACAAAGCTCGCGACCTCCCGGGTCTGTTAACGTGGACAACATTGGCGTGCCCGTGCATCCGCATCATCTAACGGGGGGGGGGGGGGGGGGGGGGGGGGGAGGCGCTCAAGGATTCGCCTGACACGATTCCTCATCATCACGGAATGTCAACAACCAAATGTGACCCCCCTCGTGCGGCTCGGTTTGTTCAGCCGACGCACACTTGGGCCTTGTGTTGCTGGGTACTGCCGTATGGGGCAAGATAGTCATCACGAGCCTATCGCTTTGCCTTGGATGGCGGTAACCGTCACAGGGAGAAAGCTGTTCTTGCCCACAGCATATTGCCAACATATATACTGCGAGTCAGTGTCTTTGTGTTTCCGTGTGCCTGTGTCTGTGTGTGAGCTCATGTGCAAATGTATGTATATTATATGCACATAAGGGAAGTCCACTGACATGTGATCACCCTCGACGGCCTTGTATCACCAACTTAAGGGGAGGAGGGGGGATGTGAAAGGCTTCTGATACTACGGCGAGATTGAAGGAAATCGTATTCTGTTTCATCACGAATATAGTCGGTGGTACTCCACGTTCGCTAGAACTTGCTCTCCGCGCGATGCCAGGCATCGCCAAAGGCAGCGCTCCAACGTTGGGAAACAGCCATTACTCTACATGGGGCAGCATAAGTCAACTTCGCACTTGGTTGAGCAGTATAAATAGATCGCGCAGTTGCCAATTTATCTAGTGGCTGTCAGTATGCGCTAGCATCATCGGATTTTGATCATGCTAGAAACAACCTTGGCCGTTTATTTTTAAACGCCAGGTATTAAAAGGAGATGCATGGGAGTGCTGACGAGTTTTGCTGTAAGCCAAATCCAACGGGATGCAGGAGCCTCACTCCGGGTCATGATGTTGTGCTCAGGAATGCGTTACAGACTAGGGAAATGAGAAGATACATTCTCAGCAGGCCATGCATGGCATCTGCGATAGTTACACCCAAGGATGGAATTAACATCGTTTGGTGGTACGATCCATGCAGCGCTAAGAGGCTTGCTTGACGCGCATGCGCACACTGTGTGGGCAAGTGTTGCTGCCTGCTGCTGAGAAGGAGGGGCGTTTGGTAAGGCTGGTCGGCGGCTCGCCAGCACAGGTCTACGCCTTCTGTGGGAACCGCTTCGCGAGCGCCGCCAAGGCGCCGGTGAACGATGCCGATGAACTGCTATCCGTCAGCAGCTGCTTCCACTGCGCGCCTTCCTCAGCCGACAGCTCCATGGCCTTGAAAGCCTTCTCGAGCTACTTGCCAAGCTGGGCGACGGCCTGCAGCCTCGGCTTCTCATGGGAGTCGCACTGCCAGCCGCTGGGCAGATCGTCGCACTCATCAATCGCGAAGCGGGTGTATTCCAGGAGAGCGCCCCAAGTTCGCCGGCTGCGCAGTGGCCATCAAGTTCGCCGGCTCAATGAGCTCCGTTTTGGCCACTCGGAATGAACCGGCCACACGCTGCGGAACAGAGCCATGCGCCTCCTCAGTCACATGCAAGATATGTGTGGGTGTGGGTACTGAATGTACACGCCTCTATGTGAGTGTGCAGCATGCGCACGATACGGACACTGAGTAATCCAGTTTCAGCCATTACTATAAGACCACACTAATGTACGACACATGTCGGTGTGTCACGCAAGCAGTCGACGCAGGCAGGACCATGTCCATCATATTGCTTTATCTCGAATGCAATGGATGGTCTGGGCCAGTCGACGCACCTTGTAGGCGTAGTTGTCGCGGTTGCTTCCGAACCGGACATTAGGAAGGTGTGACCACACCTGCCGGCACGCCTTGCTGACCTTTTCCTATTTCACGCCAAAGAATAAGTCAGTCGCAAGTAACATACATGTAAAAAGTAAAAAAGCCTCGCCTTCAGACAATGGTGAACACACAGCTGAAACATATGTGCTGATGTTTCACCTTAATCGCCTCCATATCCGGGGGCGGCATGCTGGTCTCCACGATCTTCTTCACGATCCCGCCCCCTCCAGACGGGTGTAAAGCTCTACGATCATCTGTACCGGCTGCTCCTAGGTCTGCTCCAAGGACAGCTCCTAGGGCTCCTAGGGCTCCTAGGGCTCCTAGAGGGCTGCTCCTAGGGAAGCTTCGTCGAGCCCGCGAGGATGTCCTATGCCACAGGATGGGATGGGCACGGTTAGTCGCCGCCGGCTCGTGAGGTTTGTCGACTGGCCCAAGACGCGATTTTCTCGATCGACCCGACAAAGACAGTAGGCCGCCCGTGGCCGCATGGTCGATGCGAGATATTGGGCGGATGAGTGGCCTCATGGTCGATGCGAGCTATTGGCCGGCGTGTTGACGCCGGGCGCGCAACCAAAGCGCACGCACCTTGAGCTTGGGGCCGGCCTTCGGCCGCCCCGCCTGGGCCTTCTTCGCGGCGCCGCCAGCCCCCGCGGCAACGCTCTTGTTGGACGGCGCCTTGGCAGCCGACGTGTTCAGAGCGGCGTCGACGACGTTAGTGTCCACCGCGGCAAGAGGAAGTGCGTCATCGGGGAAGGTCGGCGCCGCTTTCGACAAAGCTGTTGCCGCCATAGGTGTTGCGCGATGCCAGGACGTCACGTGAGGGTGGGTTTATGAATCTGGCCCCGCTGCTTTTGAAAACAATGCCACACGGTGCTGACTGTGCTCGCAGATGCTGGAGTAGAGTCGCGGGCGGACCACGGGCGCGTCTTACGGCTGCGGACCGAGCCTAAACCTGGACGGACGACCGACGGGGTAACGCTAGGGAGTATCAGCCACCGTTAGAGAACTATTAAAGTTCGCCCCGGGACATCGGCCGAAGCCGCCCCAGCACTTGACCTCGTGCGCCGCCAACTGCAGTCGTAGGTCTGGCATAGCCCGTAGACCATTGCCTCATCTGAACCCCGAAGGGCTAATGCATCATTGCTGCCTATTAATAAACGGCCGTCGTACCCGTAGAGACGCCGCAAGTCCTGTCCCGGGGGCGAAAAAACAATTAAAAAAATGCATCAACCGAGTAAACCCGGGACACGCCGGGCCGATATTGCCGAAATACATCGGCCAGGAATCGAACCCGGGTCTCTCGCACACGAGACGACCGCTCTACCGAGCGGACAAGGGATGTACCATTGTCATCTACTTTTTTTCCGGGCTTTAAAAAAAAATCATCTACTATTCACTTTACGGTAGTTTTGGTTTATACAGGGAGAGCGTCAAGAGAATCCACGGAAAGTACTAGGGAAGGAATCTAGTCTAGTGCTAGTGAATCTACTATTCACTGCTGTACTGTTTGAGCCGGCAGAGCAGATGAGCACGTCGTAGTCCGGCCTCGTCGGCGTCAATGGTCGGCCGGCGTCGTCTATCAGTGGTCGTAGCGCGTCGTCGTCACCCGCCTCTTCGCTGCTGGCATTTTGATTTGTTCGCCCCCGAGCCAATAACGGACCGACGACATCGCGAGATTTTCAAATTTGAAATCCTGATGTGACCAGCGCAAAAACGGCATTAGAATTCGGCTCTTCAGCACTCGAAGACTTCATGCCGACAATAACAACCAGGCAGGCAGGTTCCGGTACGGTATGGTACTAGTACCCGTGCGGTAGTAGCAAATACAGTAGCCACGACAGCAGCAGTACCAGTACCGTCGTACATTATCATTATTCGGCGGCGCGCCGCCCCGCGACGCGCATGTATTCAGTTATTTACATAGATCGTAGTCGTGACGCGACTACCTATACTATACCCGCCCACATAAGTCCCAGGCTCCTTCCTCGCCGAATCTGAGCTTACGAATAGTGGGGCAGCTGAATGTAGGGTTTATGTCCTGAAATCCTGGAATGTTGCACATTTATGCTCAGCCTTTATCACCATAGGGTGTAAGCAACCCCTTTGGCTCTAACAAGTGTCCTACACGAGTGGCACTCCTTGCGCCACATTGAGCCTTTCAAGTACCCCCGGTCCCCACAACAACGGGGGTTGGTGCCCCGCACGGCCCGCCGCGCATGCATAGACCATCGCATGATGGTATGGCCAGGGGTAGGCAAGGACACATGTCAGCAAAGAGGCTCTTTTTGGTTGGGGTGTGCCATAGTGGCGTGCGCATGTGCCCGATGTAGTGGCGTGATACCATCGCCATTGCAGTGCTACCGCTTTGTGGTGCATCACTCAAAATCACGGTATCGCTCGGTGGGTTGCGAGGAAACGTCGCAGCATTTTCATACAAATATCACTAAAAATTTCGCGAACAGAGCTACAATTTCCACAGGGGGAGCATGGTCCCCCGGCGTCATTTAGGCACTTAAATTTTCGATTTTTTAGAAATGATATGTCGAAATCTGACGTATGTATGTGTCAGCGTGTGGTCAACACGGTGGCGTGAAACTTTACGCCAAGCGGATCTCAAAACCTGATGCATGGTGGCGGGACAGTGTGCTGTGCGTTCTCGTGCACGGACCACTCCCATCATACTTGGCACATGCCCCCCTTGAGCGATGCCCACGGCCGCCATGCCGGATGCCCCCTTTCACACCAATATTCCACCAGTATCGACGCATTAAGGTGCACGCCATTGCCGTCCCACTACTGGGCTCACCATGGCGCGCTATGAGCATGCGGCCATGCACTACTATAGAAAAGCTTTGGGCTACGGCAAGAAGGCCGCGAGAACCCTCTCCAGCATGCGCGTGCAACGATCACGATAACCGCATTTCATCCATGGTTTTGCCCATAAACCATCGTCATCGACATGTGTGGCTTGGTCCAGGTCGTGATTGACCTAACTTAAATGCCCTGCGTGTATGGTGGATAGTGATCATAGCAAGGGTGATGTGGTAATAGTGCAAGAGCAGTCAGCGGTATCCCAAATGCCTATTTATGCACACGAGTGGCGCAATGTGTGGTTTTGAAGCGAGAGCGCCATAAGCCCTACTTTTGCCTAAATGAAGGTGTTGACGGCAACGGCTACCGCGTGGCAATATTGAGTCTATCGCGCTATCGCGGCATTTTCCCCCAGCCGTACGACCCTGAGTAACATGCATGCACGTGCGCACAATCTCAGTGTAGCCGCGCATGGGCATGTGGATCAAATTCGCAAACCCCATAATTATGTGAAGGGGTATATGAACTATGAGCTCTGTATATGTACTATGAACTTTGAGCAGTAACAGTACCCGTATCTGGGAAAGCAATGGTACCAGTAATAATATAATAACAAGCAAAATTATTATTCAAGGAAACTCATTGCAAAAGCGTGGTCTAGTGCATCATCCGGATATGTCGTATGCTGGTATAATATGCAACACGCGTATACATCTATCACGGGCCGCGTCGGCATGATTAACGGATTTTAATTACATACTACTAATACTACGCGGGCCGCGCTCTTAACAAAAGCGTCCCCATCGAAGATGATGTAGCTCGCTGAACCAGCATCACACCAACACCGGTTCCGCCATTCCGGCCAGGGCACTGCGGACGAGCAACCATCAGCTTGCAGCCGACCGGGGAAGGAAGGTCTTTTGAGGGTTCAGGTTTGGGAACGGAAGGGTTGACCGGCTGCGGCCTAGTACGTGCAGCGGTAGACCCCGTACGCCGCGAGCTCCGAGCTGTAATACTTCAAAAAACCCGAATTCGATTCAACACCCAGACGCGATCGCACGGCCGCGCCGCCCACGCACACGCGTCGACATTATAATCATAGGCCGACGACATATCATCAAGGAAAGTAATTTGACGAGTGCTGGTGGTATATGAGTCATACCGCCAAAGGCATGGTGCCGGCGCCGGTGGATTGCAGCTTTAGCACGTTGGAGGTCTCGGTGGACTCGGTGCCGTCATTCCACCTGATGCGGAATGTGTTGTTCACGACAGATTCCGCGACTTCTCCAAACTGCATAGCCCTGTGTTGGCGTAGTCTGCCGGGCGCAGGGGCTTGATACGGCCCACGACGGGCGGCTACACGGCTCTAGAGATGAATATGCTGTCTCATGGTGAATCGGTGGGCTGGGACGAATGGTGGCCGCTTTGCACTAATCGAATTACGGACGCAGGCGGTCCCGGACCAACTTGGGTATCCTATTTAGGGCCCTCTTGACCACCCCTGACGCCCTGGTGGTCATCATGCCAGTAGTTTTGCCCATAATACTGGCCCCATACTTTCTGTTGTAGATATACAACATTTGTTGTATATATACATCATATCCGGACGAGGCACTAGCCAGGGATTATTACTTCTTGCAAGGTATCTATTTTTGCAGGAAGATAATAGACCATAAATAGGGATTTATCTAGATTTTATTTCGATTTTCCGATTCTTTCACATGGAGAGGTAGGCAGGGGAGATTAGCCGATAAGTGCGTAGGCATAGTTACATGGAAATGGCAGGGAACTTGCGGCAAGGAGCTGCAAAGAGGGAGGGCGGGTTGTGCCTGTAGGAGGCCAGCACAAACCTAAGAGAGTGGTCCCATCTAGCGGACAATGATGATTTTACAAGATTAGGCGGGTACTGGGGTGACCTATGATCATGCCGAGTGCGGCAAGCAAAAGCCATGTTACTGCATTAATTCAAAGCAGCCACCGCGGATGCCCGTCCATGTGTGCTATTGTTATGTGGCCGCGCGCCACGTCAGTTAGGCGTGGCGCAGAGACCGTGGGTCATCGCGCTCGCAGGTGTCAACACCCTCATACTAACCCTAGGGCTGGAGGAGGGAAAGGAAACCCCAAGGAACACAGCTCTAACCATTTCAAAGGAAGTTAGGCAAGGGAGATTAGCCACCTCGGTCTTCATGAGCGTGGATACGGCGGGGCGCGCCCGACGCAACGGGGTGCCGCTGCCGATAAGGCTGAGGAGGACCACCGTGGGACAGAGCAAGAAGAACAGTAGCGCGGCGGCGCGGCTAGGAAGCGTGGTCAAGTCCATGCAGTCGTTTATTACCGCAGAATTGCGGGCCCATCCGCCCCGATAAGTATCGGATTTTGTCGAGAGGCACGCCAGCTGCGTTTGCGCCCGAAGCCGCACCCTTCCGCAAGGAGTGCGGGCTCCCCACGAAGCCTTTAAGCTCGATGGATGCAGCCAACGGCCCGCTTGACCCAGTCGCCAAGGGTACCGGCGTTTCCACGAGAGGGGCGGGATTGCGCCATCACCGGGGACCACCCAAAATCAGTCGGGTTGTTTAGCGGAAGGGAGAGCCCGGAGCGCGACGCGGTAGGCGATGAAGCGGCGCAGGACGAGGGCTGTCGAAGCGGGCACGGCAGCCGCGGGGATTTGCAATAGGGGCTTTAACCCGTCTCGACGCTTGCGATGGCCCGCCTTCTCCCGGTTGACGACGAGGATGACGTTATGGGCGTCGACGGCCATGTCGGGGACGAGCCGGCAGGAGACAATGGACTCACTGTGGGAGTAAAAAATGAACGTTAAGCGTACGGCAGCGCCCTCGCGAAGGATGTTGTGGCAGTCGGTGCACCATGGTAGACGTGAGAAGGGCAGCAAGGTCGTCGAGGAGGTCAAAGATGGCGTCGCGCGGCAGGGGGGCGCATCAAAGCTCTCTGCTTGCGGTGGGCTGCCAGAGCCAGAGCGCTTGCTTCATGCATGTCGATGATGGCACGCCCGGTTGCCGGGGCCTCATTCCGAGGTGTGACGCATGGACGTGTTGATGGCAGAGAGGTGGGATTGCAAGGCTCCGGATTCGGCGCCGATGGTCCCGCGCTCCACGATCCAAGCGAGGGTAGCGGACGCACGTCGCCTGGGTACAGTGCAGCGGGAGAGTGCTTTCCTCAGCGATGCATAACTCGGCGAAGAGGCAAATCTTGCATTCGTAGTTGGAGTAGGTAATGGCAATGAGCGAGGTAGGCAAGAGGTCGAGCACTTTGGAACCCCTGTCGTCCGTTCCGTAAAAGGCCTCGATGCTGCCTCGCATGAGCTCGCCCCAGAGTTCCTTCGCCTCGGCGTCATCGATGAAGTACGTGGGGGGCTTCGTGGTCCGCCGAACACGCCGTACGCCGCTGCGGGGTTGGTTGACAGCGTCGGCCGGGCGGTGACTACGGGGCCAGGTGTAGCACAAAGATCATGCCATGAAGGCAGGGTGTTGTAGCCGCCCATTTCTTAGCGGGCGCCCGCGAGTACATGATGGCTCGGCGGGCCACACACACGATGGAGTTGTGCAAGCGTCGGGCAAAGAGAGTTAGCGCGGCACGTCGAGAAGGGCCCGCCAGAAAGGGGGAGGCGGTGTAGACACTTGATGTAGGAGGGCATGTTGAGGCCGGAGAGGCTGACTCATGCGCGAGGGGAAGCGGGACGACTCGGACATGCGGATCTATAGTCAGGGAGTCCCGCTCATGCCGACGGCTCTAGTTCAGTGTCGCTTGGAAGGCGCGCCCGGCGGAAGCTTGTCATGTTGCATGGGGTCGGCACAGCGGAGCAACCCATCGTCATTCGGCCTTGTCGGCCACCGAGGCCTCGGCCTTCGCTTTGTCCTTGCCGGCGTCTTTGGTGGTGTCCTTGGCAGAGGCAGCTCGCGGTGCCAATGCCTCGCGCGCCTAGCGCGCGGTGTTAAAGTTGTCGTGGTCGCCGCGTTGATGGCCACCGCCGATGCGCTGACGAGCCGACATTATTGTGGCGCTCATCGAGATGTTTGCGTCGGACGGAGACGCGGTCCTTGTAGATGAGCTGAAGCAGCTGCTTGGTGGACTTGGGTGACCCCATGTTCTGGGTGGCATGGCGAAGGTAGCGCTCGCGCACGACATCGAGGGCGAAGATGCGCATTTGCGTGTCCCAGTGCTTGCGAAGGTAGGTCAAGCGGAACCGATGCCCGCCGTCGTCGATAGCAGCCTCCATTCCGTGGACGACGGCCCCGAGCCGGTGTCCGAACGAGAGCGTAATCCCGTCGGTGATGTTGCATCCATCATCTTACGCAACTCGACGGCCACACCGGCGATGAAAGCCCCGTAGCACGCGCTGTGGCAGTACTCATCCGTTGCCGGGGGAAGTCGAGGGTTACCAAGCAGATACTCGAGCACGCGGTTGAGGGCGATGGGATAGAGCCCCAGGCGCCGCATGCTTTCGCGGGGCATGCCGTTCTCGAAACCAGATAGAGCAGTAGCGGGGACGATTTTTCAATCAAGGTATCCCGGGGTTCGCTCGAGGGAGCGAAGGTCGAACGGAAAATATGGTCCTTACCACCGGCGCAAGACTCGTTCTTGCCCGGAATGCTGGCGTCCTCTTCGCCGGCGGCCGGCTGCGGCGCATATATAGAGGTCTCGTCTTGGGTCGTAGCGAAGAACATGGAGGGGTGATCCTAGATGAGTTGCGTCATCATTCCTCGCATGGTCCCGCCACACTTCGCCCCGCCTCGATGCTTTCTTGGGCTGTGGCAGATGATGTCTCGGCGCCCTCGACAGCCGCCCCCTTGCCGGCATCGACCAACTTGGGGTCAGCGGGTGAGCCGCTGCCAATCATATCGAAGGGGTCGTCCGGGAGGGGCTGCTGGGAGAAGAGATTCGTGGCTTGATGTCGTGGCTTGGTGAGCCGGTCATGGAGTAGGAGCGAAAGCGGAGGGGGCGGAAGGTTTTTTAATACCGATTCCGATGGCTTGAGCATTCTGGACGAATCGAAACCGCGAGTCAGTGTTCTGCATGCATGATGTTCCGTGTCGTGCATGCAGGGAGGTAGGAATGGGGCCATCACAAAACAAAGAGTGGTCTCATCTAGCGGACGATGCTGGTGTATACGATTCGGCGGGTACTAAGGTGACCGATGATTGTGCCGAGTGGGGCAGGCAAACTGGCGTAATGTAAAAGAACTACGGCATAAATTCAAGATCCGCGGCTACCCGCAAATGTGTGCGATTGCTATGTGGCCGCCACGTCAATTAGGCGTGGCGCAGAGGCCGCGCGACCAACGGGCTTCGACACCCGCATACCCTAGGGCTGGAGAATGGGAAGGAAAACCCAAGAACGCAGCTCTAAACAGCACTCGTACCGGTATTATTTGGCCTTTCCTCAGCGGATTATTCCGGCGTATTCGATTCGCCTGTGGCGCCGCCGTGCCGCCTACTGAAAAAAAAATTCCTAAAAACCCTAACCAAAAACCAGTTATTTTAGCACCATAGGAAGTCCAGATGACCCTGTTCGGAGCGCGCGCCGTTACGCGCGCACGTCCCATCCGTCCGGCCGCCAGCAACGGCGCCCCCACCCAGGCCAGGGAGCAGGCCAGACACCCGCCGCGCGGACGGAGGCGACTCGCCGATCGATCTGGCAAGCCACGTGGCGCCGTAGCCATCAACCGCGCGACTCTTGTCCCACAGCAGAGCTCAGGGATCTGCCCCCGCAGCCCTTTCCAACTCCCAGGCCCCAGTAGCAGGCGCGTGCACGGCCACCAGACGCCCGATGGCGGGCGACAAGGGCGCCGCGGCGCGCGTGTTCTCGGTGGAGGACGTGGCGCGCCACAACACCCCCGCCGACTGCTGGGTCATCGTGCGCGGCCGCGTGTACGACGTCACAGCCTGGGCTCCCAAGCACCCGGGCGGCGACCTGCTATTCGTGAAGGCGGGCGGAGACTGCACCCAGCTCTTCGACTCCTACCACCCTCTGTCCGCGAGGTGCGACATGGGCTCGGCCAGCAGACGGGGCGCGCGAGGGGCTATGGCCTAGGTACCCGGGTAGTCGCGCGCGCGATTGCGCCCCGGGGAGGCGGGAAGGGGTAACCGCAAAAACGCCGCACAATATGTTATTTCTTATTAGGCGGGAGCGGCCACGCGTGACGGGGGGTTGGAGGGGGCCTGCCACCTGGGATCCAGTCACTCTCCCCTCGGCAAGCAGCATCTACCTGCATCACATGATGCCGGACCGCTTGACTCTGGCTGGATTCTGGGGCTTACTGGTAGGTGGTGCGGGCGGGGCGCCCGTGGCTCTCGCTGCGGGTGCCCATGCGTGAAACGGCATTCGTTCGGCAGTTATTCGTCTATTGTTAAAAAAGGAATACGACCTCCGGTATAAAATCGATTTGTTTTCAAATTATCCATTATATTGTTTCAGATGATAGCAGTGTTAGCTAGCATTCGATGCGGCGTGCCTGCAACCTGCTGGGTGCCGCAACCCTGTGCGTGTGCCTGAGCCCGTGTGCGGCATGGTGTGGTGTGCTCCCTCAGGCGCGTCCTAGAGAAGTACTACATCGGCGATGCCGCGCCCCCGCCGGGCGGATGGACCACGTACGCTGACGACCTGGACGACGGCCAGTTCTATGAGGTGCTCAAGTCCCGCGTGTACAAGTTCATGAAGGAAAACAAGGTACCCCCCCCCCCCCCCACAATCTCCCCACTCCTCATGACATCTAGATGATAGCCCCCCCCCCCCCCCCCCCGCGGTCTTCTGCCTCCACTGCGTTGATGACCGCCCCATGATTAGGGCCTGGCCGCTCCACATGTGCTGACCGTGCCTGGCCGCGGCGCCGCGCAGCTCGACCCCCGCTGGGCGCCCGCCATGTACGTGAAGTCATTCCTCATCCTGGCCACCGTCGCGGTCAGCTTCTACGCCGCCTTCTTCTACTTCACCAACCCCCTGGTGGGGCTGCCCCCCGCCCCTCTCGACCCGGATCGCCTCCCCTCTGTATCCCACCTGTACCCCTCCTGTACACTGCCCTTGTGGAGGCACCCGCACTTAACCCCCCCCCCCCCCCCGGGATGTCGCAGACTTGCCTGGTGTGCGCGGTGGTGAACGGCATCGCCATGGCGGAGGTGGGCGTCTCCATCCAGCACGACGCCAACCATGGCGCGTACGCCAGTAGCCCGGCAATCTGCCACCTGATGGGCCTCACACTGGACGTCTTCGGCGGCGCCAGCAGCTTCATGTGGAAGCAGCAGCACGTGGTGCGCGCCCCGCTCCGCCCCGCCCTCACTGCCCCGCTTCTGCCATGTCACCTGATCGACGCTGATGACGCGGCATTGATCTCTGCGCAGGTGGGCCACCACGCGTTCACCAACCTGCACGACAACGACCCCGACATCCGCGTCTCGGAGAAGGACGTCCGCCGCGTCACCTCGTTCCAGCCGTGGCACGGCTACCAGGTCGGCTGCGCCTTTATGTCCAATCTGCACCCCGCGTGCAGGCACATACGAACGACAATACGGGCATAGTGTTATCAACCACACAATGCCGTAGTTATGGACGGTTTATAGTGACTGATACGCCGTGGTTGTTACCGTGGGTTTTGGTGTATTGTCGTTTTTGAACCCCCCCCCCCCCCCCCCCCCCCTCGCGCGCGAAGAGATATGTCTTTACTTAGATGCTAGTACATCAGATTGCGCCACGAATACCATAACGATGTCCCGACTCGAAGCTGCAAACCCATTTAATAGTTTTTTTGGATTCGCGAACCCTGCTACATGTTGCGGTATGTTAATAAAAGTAAAATCATGATGCAGGTACCTGCCAGAGGTCAAATCTAGACGATACTAAAGCAGAGCCAACGCGAATTCTCTTTTAAGCTGCATGCAAGGCCAACTTGAGGCTTGAAGTAACAGCTAAATAGGCGAGTCGGCGCCCGTAAAGATGCTGTTGGAATACTGCACCATGCACTCCTTTGGGGGCTCACCCTCTTGCGCCCGATGCTGCATCGCTCGCAGAAGTACCAGCACATCTACCTCGCGCTCCTGTACGGGCTGCTGGCGCTGAAGAGCGTGCTCCTGGACGACTTCACCGCGCTGCTGGAGGGCAAAATCGGCCCCGTGAAGATCGCCAAGTTCACGGCGCGCGAGAACGCGGAGTTTTGGTCCGGCAAGGCCCTCTTCGCCGCCTACTTTGTGGGGCTCCCGCTGCTGGCCAGCCCGCACTCGCTGGCCAAGCTCGCGCTGCTGTGGCTCACCGCCGAGGCGTGCACCGGCTGGACGCTGGCGTTCATGTTCCAGGTGCGGCCCGCAGCCCTCTGTTGACGGGGGTATCTCAATTTCCCAACAGCACAATGAAAACTAAGTTACACCGTATCACAGGTGCCCTTTTTATCACATGTGCCCTTGACAAATCAATCGATTGTAACGTACCCCTCTCTCTCTGCCCTTTTTATCCATCGCTGTCTTTAACCAGTAAAAAGCCCAAGTCTTTTCCCTATCTTTAATGCTTTAAGGCTTTAAAGCTTAAGCCCAGCTTTTGGCCTTTCTTCACATCTGTAGCCTCTGAAGCCCAAAGCAACACTAATCCACCCAACCTCCTCCCCCGACCCTCTCCACTCCTGTGATCCCGCCAGGTGGCGCATGTTGTGCCTGACGTGAAGTACATCAAGAAGGAGGCGGACGGCACTGTCAAGCTCGGTTGGGCGGAAGCTCAGGTGGCGACCTCCGCCGACTTCAGCCACGGCTCCTCCTTCTGGACCCACCTCTCCGGCGGCCTCAACTACCAGGTGACCCAAAGTCCCCCCCCCCCCCCCCCCCCTTCCCAAGTTCCTCTCCGCTCTTCGCCCGCGTCGTGTGTCGCCATCCGACCTTCTGCTCGGGAGGCACCTCCGCAGACATCGCCAACTGACCGTTTCTCAACAGTTGTCAGTAAACAGCGTTTCACAGCAATTCACCCCTGCGAACAAATGTGTGTAAAAGGAATAAATGGCAGTTGTGTGTAAATGGGATGGAGGGAGAGGGGAGAGAGAGAGAGAGATGGAGAGGAATATCGATGATAGCCATCGGATCTGGTACTTCTAACTTAGTATGTGCATGCTGGAGTGGAGTGATGCACGACCACTGCCAAGTGAACCCCCCCCCCCCCCCCCCCCCCCTTTCCCCCTCCCTCTTACCCCTCTCTTCCCTTGCCATTCGCAGGTGGTCCACCACCTGTTCCCCGGCATCTGCCACGTGCACTACCCCAAGATCGCGCCGGTGGTGATGCAGACCTGCAAGGAGTTTGGCATCCCCTACACGGTGTACCCCACGGTGCGGCCGCCCTTTTGCCCTAGTAACCCTGCATGGCCGAGTCGGCCACCGCCATGTCATGGAGGTGGCTGATGGCGCCAGCAATGAAATGCCAATAAACCTGAGAATCGTGAATGGCCCAATGTCCTGCAATAAACCCTAATGAGCCTTGTCTACTTCCTGCAAGCAGTCTGATGGCGCCTGATGCTTCCCCTTCCGCCCTTTTTCCGCCTGTCGGTGTTTGCCCTGATGCAGTTCGGAAACGCGCTCTCCGCACACTTCAAGCACCTGAAGAATGTGGGCAGCGGCGTCGTGGTCCCTTCGCTGGCCACCGTCGGCTGAGCCTAGTCTGCAGGCGGCAAGGGCTTGGAACCCTAGTAACCTTCGCCTCCCGCTTGTGTAGGATAGCACCTCGCTATGTCTGTGCTGCCAGAGACAACTTTGCTTTAGCGGCACCGATTAGCCAGCCGTGCAAAGCAGCAGTAGCATTTCGCTGTAACCGATTCCCAGTTGCGGCCGAGCCAGCTCGCTTCCATCCATCCTGAACACTACGAGGACGTAAGCAGATCGGCCCATAAATGCGAGGGTGCCGCCAAGGGTTTCAGCACCCATCCGGGTATGCACAATCCGGCATCCAACAAATTGTAAGCGGTCAGCAATATCAGTCAATAGAATGAATGATTGAATGCCGGTGTTAGAGGGCTGCCGGGAGCCGCCATTGATGATTTTGGTGTGTGAAATGGAGGGGGGGGGAGGGGGGGGGGGCGGGGGGAACTGCCTGCCGGAATGTGGGCGTGTCGGAGGGCTTATCCCCAGCAATACTGAAAGCTGGGGTGAAGCCGCTTTCTTTCAGCCGGCAGATGACTACGATCACCCCCCCCTCCCCTCCTCCTTGTCTCTTTGCAGCACACTCATACCGCGGACTAGCACGTTGCGCCAGCGGACAAGTCCACCACCAGTACTTTCTCGAGTCCATGGCCAGTTGCGATACCCACCACCGCTTGCACATCCACAGGCGCCTCACCGTACGCTATGCGCACCCTGCCGCCTGCCAGCAGGTCAACCTGGAAGGTCACCATTTGGCTGGGAGCATCATGCAGCGGAACCTCCAAAATCTCACCACAAGTCTCGCGGAACCTCCCAGTACGCGATGTTGCCGCCGCTGCTGGGGTCCAGGTCCGCCTTGAAGGCTGCAGCTGCTGTCGGCGTGTCATCACTACGCCAGAGAGCGCAGGAGGTTGAGCCGGATGCGAGACACCTGTTGCTCGCGAGGCAGGCTTTGGAAAAATGCTCACCCGCAGTCACAAACTCAAAAGTCTCCAGGGGATCTGCATCCCGGCATCGTCTTCCAGGGTCGCCGGCGTCGCTTCCCCCGGCATGCTTGTCTCGCCCGCCCAGGGGAGCGGTTTGGACCGGACACACCACTGCGGGCCGCTCCCGCCCTCCATTTCAATCACCTTGTTCTGCAGGTCGAAATATCCGTTGACCCGCTTAACGGGAGGCACACCCAGCAGCGGGCAGACACCTGCAGCTCGCTCGAAAAGGACCGCAGCGCGGTGCCTTCCGCCTCTGTCCGCATGAGGCAGGAGGCGGCAGTATGCGGGTCGCTGTCCACGAGGCTCCCCCGCCGCACCCGGCGGCAATGCACAGCGCGTGGGCGCAGCGCCCCAGGTCCCATGCCATGCCTTGCAGGGACGGCTCGCCTGCGCAGTGAGGCTTCCTGGCGTAGCCATCCGAGGTCACCGCCACAGAGCCGTCGCACAGCGTGGAAGTTGCCGCATCTGCAACAGCCGGGCGCGGGCATATGTCATTCGGGTGCCGCAACCAAGTGGGTTCCGGCGCAGGTCATCAGGGCTGGGAGCCGTGGCTCCTCCCCCGGCGCCAGCTCGCAGTCTCCCCCATCGAGCTCGCGGGCGGCGCTGATGCACCGGAGGTCGCACTCGCCATCGCCGAGCCAGGCGCGGGGGCAGCTGGACGAGCACGGGGCAGGCGGTGCGGGGGGTGCCGGTGGGGGTGGGGGAGGGGGGGGGGGGGGGGGGGCAGGTGAAGTGGGGAGGGGGGGGGGG
The DNA here is from genome assembly GCA_006384855.1 of Tetraselmis striata. NCBI lineage: Eukaryota > Viridiplantae > Chlorophyta > Chlorodendrophyceae > Chlorodendrales > Chlorodendraceae > Tetraselmis > Tetraselmis striata. Next base: position 102,500 of record VCJN01002818.1, read on the forward strand.
GGGGGGGGGGGAGCACATGGCTGAGGCGGCGGTGGTGGCAAGGGCGGTGGTGTTGGGGATGGGGGGGGAAGTGGCGGTGGCGGTGACGGAGGCCCGGCATGCTGCAGCAGGAGAGGGCTTGTCCCAAGGTAGGCGGGCTCAAAAGAGAATACAGAGGCTGGGTAGCCTCGTGCAATTGCGTCTGGGGCAGAGACGCTCCGAGTCAACAGGCGGCTCTAGAGCCTGTTGCATGTGCTGCACCTGAAGGAGGCTCCACACGCGGACGGTGCCATCCATAGACCCGGAGGCCAGGGAGCGGCCGCCAGGCGCCTACGCGCCAATGAGTTCACCATACCAGAGTGCCCCTGCAGCACCTGCGGGGCGCTGCTCCCCACTGCGTCGTCATCGCCCACCGGCCATATGCGCACAGTGGCGTCCCAAGACCCGCAGGCCAGGGAGCGGCCATCGGGGGCTCAAGCGAGTGAGCACGCCCTCCCACCGGGGCCCTGCAGCACCTGCACGGCGCCGCCCTGCATTGCACCATCCTCGCCCACCGGCCACACCCGTATGGTGTCATCATCAGGCCCGGAGGCCAGGGAGATCCAGGGACCACACCTGGTCAGCAAGGCCCTGCAGCATCTGCGGGCCGCTGCTTCTCGCTGCCCCGTCCTCGCCCACCGGCCACACCCGTACGTGGCCTTCATCAGACCCTGAGGCCAGGGAGCGGCCATCGGGCGCCCAGGCCATTGAGAACACAACGGCAATGTGGCCCTGCAGCACCTGCGGGGCGCTGCTCTCCACTGCGTCGTCGTCACTCACCGACGACATGCGCACAGTTGTATCCTCAGGCCCTGGAGGCCAGGGAGCGGCCTCTAGGCGCCCACGCCACGGAGTTCAACGTGCCAGAGTGACCCTGCAGCAGCTGCGGGGCGAGGCTGTCCACAGCGCAGTCCTGGCCTACCTGCCAGACACGTAAGGTGGTATCCTCAGACCCGCAGGCCAGGGAGCGCAAGTCCCTGTCGCCGGCAAAGGACACGGTGGCAAACTTGGTGCTGCACAGGACGGCCACAGTAGCCTTGGCGCTGTCGCTTGCAGTCACTGCAGCTTCGGTCGCGGAGCGCTCCGCCAAGCCGCAGGGCCTATTGTGCATCCGTGGCGCGCTGGCCCGCCAGCCTCTCCGCCGCCAGCGCCTCTACAACTTGCCGTTCTGCAGCTCCCTCGCGGCGCGTGCTTGTAGCGCCAGCACTGTGCTTCACCCCAGCCGCACCCGCCACCAGCAACAACACCAACAATGCCCCACAGCGCACTTAGCAGCCGGCGGCGTTGGCTTGAGCGCCTGTTAGATGATGCGGCTAGATACTCCTTCATCCCATCCGTTGGCCGGGGGTTGAGGTTGTGGTCCTCCGCACCCTTCAGCCACACTGTCCAGAACACCGCCTCATCCTTCAGCAGCAGCGGCAACGGCGCCGTGCCTGCTACAGCCTCCTGCCATGCATCTGCCCTGTTTTTCAGCTTCGCGTGCTGCTTGTGGTACACCAGGTCCCACTCCAAGTACGACAGCGCCATGCGCAGCATCGCTCACCAGTCCTCCTCGCTCTCCAGGGCGCCGCTGTGGGTGCCGCAGCCGCACAGGCTGATGGACGCAAATCAGCTGAACGTCCTGCATCACATGCAGAGACATTGGCCGGCCCGGCACGATCTCCTTGCCGGCGTAGGTGCACAGCGCGTGTCTAAACTCCTCATCCATGTACACAGCCGGCTCGAGGTCGGGCACCAACGGCGCATGGGGCCCGCTGTGGGACTCATCCATCGGCGGGCAGTTGTCCGGACTAGCGACATGCTGGGCGTCATGTTCTGCCTTGGCTTCGGATGACCCGCCGGGCACCTGTGGGCAGGGGGGGGAAGGGGGGGGGGGGGCACGACGTGAGGGGTGCGAGCCGCACATGGCACGCAATCATGAGAGTAGAGTGACAGCCAGAAATGGAGTAGCCCCTGTGAGCAGCTCCCATGCTTGACGCTCCAGCACCAGCACACCAATGGGCTTGCTGTAGTGACAAGCAAGAGCGAGCTCCTGCATGCGCACCGCGTGGCTTGCTGATAAGCGCTTTCAAAACGATGCTGTTCGCACGACAAGCCAGAGCTGCCGGTGCAGACGCATGGCTGAGTGCGCAGGGAATGCACCTGCAAACATTTGTATGAGGACAGCCACGCCTTGTCCACAAAGGCCCCACACTTGGAGCGGTTTGCGATCCCCTCCTCAACCCCCTTGCGCCACGGTATCGGACCAGGCGCCTGCAGGTCCAGTAAGTCCCCCCAGTACACCATCTCATCGCCGCCCGCCTTCATGCGGTTGCGTGCATGCACATCAGCGGGGACAGAGTCCACGAGACAGGCGTTGAGCCGGGTTGGATTGGACAAACTTTACTTACACCTCGCCCTGGCGATTACAGCTAACAAGCATCCGTAGTTTATGTTGTTTAGAAATTGTAACACAGCGTAGCAAAAAGATACTGTATGTGTGAGTATACACCACTGCGCGACAGCGCTGCTAGTGTCGGTCAAAGAGAGTAAGGAAGGCATTTCAGCAATTGGGGAGGTGAAATTTAGTCCTGGTCAATAGCCCGCGCCCCTGAAATCGTGCAATGAACACAAGTATGCGAGCACTGCCAGTAATACGGCGGTAAACGAGGTAGTTGGGCTGGTAGACACGTAGCCACCCACAGCTTATTCGATGCTGCTACAGCGGTTGGTAGCTTATTATGCTTCTAATGTGGCTGCCAAAAAATATTGCTAAGATAACTGGCGATAATGAAATATAAATTGAATAGAAATTATTTGACTATATCTAATTCTTGATTGGCAGCTGAATCCGAATTGCTGTTCAATTAAGCAATGATGTTTTGGGACAGTAACCAGCCTCTTTAGGAGCGCTGAGAAGGTCGACGATGCGGCTCTTCTTTACCTGAGTCTTGGCGTCACGCCAACAGTGGGAGTAGAAGGCCTTATCTTTATTCACGTGGCTGTGTGCTAAGCGGAGTGCGCGGTTGGACTCCACGAAGGTACCCTCCTCCGCCCATACCGGTTTTGCTGCCGCCTCGCCGCTGTCCGGGTGCGATGCTGCCTGTACTCATCGTAGGCAAAAACGCCACGTCGCGCGGGTTTATATTTCATGGTTCAGTACTTAACTGAGGTTAGTCAGACAGGCCGAGTGGCGCGGGCAACTCGCGCCGCTACTCGTAAATAAATCTTCTGCCGGCTGTCGCTGCAATTTAGCACGACACGCTGGACTTTCAAGGAGTTTCCGAAGTTTCAACAGTGGCGGCGGCTGGCGTCTGCTGCCAGCTGACCGTCAACAGCTCCCGACCTCCCTAGTCCTGAACCTTCCAGCACTACTTACATGGTGTAAGTTGGAGGTGCCACTGCTCTCATCCCTTTTGTTGTAGCGCTTCTCGCACTACAACAATCGCACATTGCACTGAGCTGTGAGGGATCATCTAGCGACTTGACCTAGCGCCCGTGACAAGACGACGCTGCTCGCGCGGCATTCGCCCGGCTCAGTATGCCCGGCAACGACGGCGGAAAAGGCAAAAAGGCAACCGGCTAGTCCACCGTCTCTCCTGCCCGTTTCGCCGAGCTGGAGGCCTCGGTGGCGAATCTCGCGGTTTTGCTGCGCGACTCGCTCGCCCGTGACCCATGCATAGCGGCATGATGGTACCACCCCGCCCGCTCCAGGCGCTGCCGCGAAGCACTCTCCGCAAGACGACCCGCCCCCCGCGCTGATGACGTATGCGCGCCTCTCCCCTCCGACGGCGACTAGGTCACGTGGGAGCATTAGGCCCCCCTCAATGCGCTCGGCTTCGCTCGGCGTGTCTACGACGCCGGATTTATGCGCCGCCCGCGGACCTCATGCCCCAAGTCCTCCCGCCACAGACGGGAGGGCAGACCTACCGGTCAGACATCAAACGAGGCCTTGGAGGAGGAAGGCGAGGTGGTGAAGGGGGATCCGGGCCAACTTGGGGCCCAACGGGCAGCGTCAGATCCGCTTGTGCCGGCCGGCGACGTCGCCACGCCGACAACAGCAACACCACACAAGCACTTCCCACGCTACGTTCCGGTCGGCCCCGCCGCCACAGACCCCTCCCCCCCTTTGGTGACGCGACGGAGGCAGAAGAGGGAGAGATCCAAGCAGGCCAAGCCGCCAATTAACCCCCCCCCCCCCCCCCACCCCCGGGCGGGGCGGACTTGACCGCGACTGGCAATCCAGCCCTCCGAACCCCTCGTAGATCCGCGAGACTTCAAACGCCACATGTAACAAGGCTCACGCCCGACCACGCGCGCCGCGGCCGCCGCGGCGCCTAAAGGCCTCGGCAATACATACAAATTGTATTGCCTCCTCAATCGCAGCCTCAGCAAGAGCCGCAAGGCCGCGGGGACGTCAATGAACCACCTCCGATCCATGACCGGCTGACGTGCCGACCGCTCCGCGGCCGACACAGCCGTAGATCCCACCTCCCCCTCCAAGCATAAGCCATCCTCCTATGCGAAAAAGCTGAAACACCAAAAGCGGCGACCTGGGAACCGCTCGGGATCCCGGGGTCGCCCGGCCGGAGCCTCCCGCTCCAGCCAGTCGGCAGCCCCGACATGCGCAAGGGCTTCATCTAGCGGACGGTTGCCGCCGCAGACCGCTGCCATAGCTCCGGCCCCGGAAGCGCGAGCGTCCGCGCGTCCCGACGCCTCGATAACCACCCGGGATGGTTGCAATGTCGCCGCCCCGGCGTTGTACAAACTGCCCCTGCTCGACAACAACAACCATCTTAACCTCACATGCGAATACAGCCTTCCCCTCCCCGTCGGACACCACCATCATGGTGCTCAACGACATTGCAAAACCCAGCCATAACATCACCGCGGCCACCAAATGCCACAGGGCGTCAGCGGCTATCTTACATCACCTAAAAAAGACATGGACCCACATCACAACCGACCTCTTTGTATGCACCAAACGTACGAAGATGACTGGCCAAACCGGTTCCCGGGACAACACAACGGCGGGCACAATCAAATCCCCCCATTCCAGAATCCAAGCGACACAAGTCATCCGGCATGCCAACAGACCCTTGCACCGCGTCGGCGAAGAGGTTGTACACCACCACCGGCCGTGCCTCTCAGCCCCAGGTCGACGCCCCAGTCATCACACGCGCCCTCCGCGCCCAACGCGCGCTCTGCATTGCCAGTCTCGCCCTTGCGGGCATTTCAGCCACCGAACTCCACGTATGGATTTCAAACGTCATGACCCCCATGCACACCTCGGTGAGCGCGGCCGCAGCCAGGGGCACTACCCGCCGCCCGGCGAGCCTCCCGGCGGTGGCCTTCTCCTCCACGGCTAAAGCATAGCTTTGGAGGAATACGAAGCCCCCTCCAACACCTCCTTCGGGGGCCCTATCCAGCCGTTTCCGATAGTGCGCCTCCCGCCCGATCTAGTCATGTACGCCATCCTAGAAATCCGCCACATGCATGAACCGCTTATCCGCCACCACTGCCCGTTTGCAATTGGCCTCCAATGACGCCGCCACCCTCCCGGCTAGGGCGACTCAAGGAGCGGCGATCTGCCTGCCGGCGAGCGATCACATGCCGGAACTCCATTTCCAATTGAGCGCGGAGCCTCTGTCAAATTCTGCCCTATCATGACATGAAGCCACGATAGGCCTGCCCTATCTTCGAATGGGTCATCGACGACCACCTCGACACGCCCCCCCCCCCCCCCTCCGCAAAAGACCATGCCCCCTCCCGACCAAATCGCGGAGGCCATCATCGACGCCCTCCGCCGCCGCCATGCAGAACTACCGAGCCACAAACCCCACAACATAACCCTCCTCACGGAAGAGCTCCAGGCGGCCGGCGCAAACGCGACCAAAACCCGGTTGAATGGGTACTCTACAAATGCCAAACCGGCAAAACTCTCCTCCCCGCAACCCCCTATCCAACAAGCAAGGAGCGATGCGAATTGCTATGTCGGTCACCTCCCCTATTGCGGCGATTTCTCGACTCAAACCCGCCGCCTCCGCCTCACCATCGAAGATGACCCCAATTGCCTCAGTATCTACAACATGTGCCCTCTCCCCGTCGCCCAGCCCATCACGGCGACCGGCAAGCCCTCCCGTAGCCCCGCATGGCTACTCAGTGCCCGCGCTAACCGCGGCTCAGACCTCCGCTTCATTGACATCCCCTTGATGCATATGGAGGCGGAAGCTTGCTGTCGCACACACGCCCCGAAAATACCGACACAAAATGCGCCCTCTTTATTCGGGCGGCGATGGAACATCTCCTGAGCCGGACCGCCGTCGACCTAGGACGCGGGCAGAAGAAGGCAAAACCATTAACTTACCAACTCGCCCGAAGTGAACGCCGACCCCCGGCCGCCGTGGAAGCCGAGCCCGTGGCCGAGGCCCTACCGGCCTAGGCCGGGGCTGAGGCCGCGGCCGCAGCCGCAGCCCGGGACAGTCTTCCCCCACAGACCGAGGCCGGGGCCTCCGAATCATCAGCACAACACAGCCCCCGCCAGCAGCGGAACCCATGGTGGAGCCCACCGCCGGCATTTTTCAACCTAACTAGCCGCCCGGTCATTGCCGCTGGGCGGCCCGGCGGCGGCACGACGACTCCCGGTCGAGGCCGCAGCCCCCCCGCTCAGACGGACACAGGTCGCGCACAAACGCACGCCGGCGGCCTCCAAGAACGTTCCACCAGCAACTGCCCCCCCCCCCCCCCCCCCCACCTCCCCCCCCTCCGCCAGCATCTTCCCTTCCGGTCAAAGCCCGCAGGCCGGAGGACCTATCGAGCCGTGGCACCTCCCCGGAGGCAGAGCTCCGAAAACAACGCATGGAAGAAGCCGTCACCCATATCTCCAGACGCTTCCCACGCACACATGCCCGCCTCTACACCGGGATCGCGTCCTTGGGGTCGGGCAGCCGCCCCCTACACCCAATGACACGCGCCGCGAATCGCCTTCTCCCTCAGACGAGGACGTGCCCATGGCGGACGAACACTTCCACTCCAGTGAAGAAAAAAACGACCTCTCCGAGGACGGGGAGGAGGTAGAAGCCGAGGACATGGGCGATGACGGGGGGTTGTCGCCCATGATCGCGCCCCCCGCACCTCACCCCCGCCCTCCCGCCCACACCCCCGAACTGAAATACCCTTGTATACCACAAGTGAAAACCCCAGCGCCGACAAACCCGTCCCCATTTGCCCGAGCAAGTGGCGCCAATACAAAACGCAAGTCATTACCCTACCCTACCCTAACAATCGAAATTGATTAAAACGTGCTAGCATGCTACTCTCCACTGGTCTGAGTTGTTCTTAGAGCATGCCATCTCTAATAATATTAGGGAACACACATAGTGTAATTACAACTCAAGCTTCCGGCTATCATCTTTTGTTGCCAAACCCTGCCTCCTTCCATCACGTCATCAGTAGATGTGTTATTTCCGGATAACTACGGGTGGTCGCCAGTATGAGCAACTACCGCTAATTGGCAATACGGGGATTAAAAGTGCAGTACTAGCCCCGCCCCCGAGAGGGTTTTCCTGTACCGGTGCCGCGCATTTATTGTCATCGTGCTGCGTCTTGGCTCCCGCTGCCGCCATCGTTGAAAATATGGTAACCCCTAAAACCCGTGCCCGGCTGGCTGCGGCATGAGGCTGAGCAAGGTGGCCGTTTGTGGCGGGTCCTTGGATTCTGCGACGACTGGGGAGCCATACGGGAGGCTTTTCAAATAATTTTCGTATTCACGCGGTAGCGCCTGATGGCGCCGCCGGGCCGCATGCATGTACGGGGGACTGCTAAAAATAATTCTGAGACGACTTGCGTCGGCCTCTCAGACATCCGCCTACGGGTGGGGAAGGGGGGTGTACTACTCGGACGGGGGCAGCAGCCTACTCTCGAGGGCTGTTCGAAAAAAATCTTATTCTCGTACCTCGGTACGACCCGCGACCGACATACAGAAGATCATGCGTACACCCCCCCCCCCACCCACCCACCCACCCGTGTGTGTTCCACCTGTGAATCACTAGAGTCCCGGCCTAGTACAACGGGGTGTTCGACGGTGCCCTGCGGCCAATCCGTTCGGACCACTCGGGAAACCCTCAGCCATCATGTGAGAACGGGCGAGGGCGGTGAGCGCGAGGAGGCGGGAGCCCGGCACTACAACGGCACCCCATGTTGTTGAACCCATCCTCCCTCCGCCTGGAACGAGATGCACGTGAGGGCGGCAAGCGCGGTCCATTTCCCGAATGTCCATGCATAGCCAAAAGTTAGCTCGCCGGTACGTACATGATGGGTCAGTCATCAGTTGGTTCGGGGCACGACATATTATCATGAAGCTTACCTCCGTCACACATGGTGCACCGCATCCCGATGGCATCCCTTCGCATGGACGAGGGTCAACTGATTATCCGAGACTGTAAGCGTCTACTTCACCAAGCAACCCGCCTAGTTTATGGTGGCTATCGGGCCCCGCGCTGTCGGGTTAGTTACACGCGCGGTCGAAGGCAGGGCGGAGCATTGATCCGTCGTCAAGGGAGTCAACATAACCATCTCCATTTAAAACTCGTCTACGTCCTCCTCTTATCACCCCCTTGTCTCGACCTAGATTATATCCATTGCCATGGCTATCTTACCGCCCTTGCCGGAGCCGAGAGCCTTGCACATGCCGTATCTGAAGGTAGGGGCAGTCGGAATCTTGTTAACCCGTTCTCCGAGGGCTTCCATGATGCACGCGACTCCCCGCGGGCAGGCACGGACATAGTTGTGTGCGGTGGGGTAATGGTTACGGGACTAACGGACGACGAGGGGTAGACTGACTAGGAGCGGGAGGTAAGATGGTCCGATAACCGCTACGGTATATCTGAGTAGAGAGTTTGCTAGGGACTAAGGGTGCTGGCAACGTCAGGCTTGACGAGCGCAGGCATGCGAGCTCACGTGCGAATTTATCAATAACGCTAATATATTAATTCCAATAATTGCATGAGCATATGAGCTAGCGCCCCGGGGGAGCGCGCAAGTGCGTCGACGTTGTACCTACCGTGATGGGCTTTCCGCGAACTTGGCACGGCCGCGAGGTCGCGGACGCAAATGGTATGACCCAGCGGGTGGTTGGGAGGGTGGCGAACTTACGACACCATCCTTTAAAATTAATGATCTAAACTAGTTTATGGGGTTTCCTCCCTTGACCTAACCGCTTTTCAGCTACAAGTGCTGCTCAGTGGTACGGGAACTAGGCACCTGTCGTTGCGCCCTTTTTGGTTGTAACACGAGTAGACACAAAAGCAACCATAACAGCTGAGCCTGCCATCTTCCAGTTTTCGCTGCGTTCCACGCAGCGATGTTAAAACTGTCTCGTAACATGTTGCGAGCAAGGTCACCCCAGGTTGTTCAAGACCACACCCGGCTCACCACCCCTGTGTGATGTTCTCATCCGTAAGTTTGCGCGTTACCATGCCATATGGAGAAAAACCCGTCGTTGATCCGACGCTCGAGTCGCTACACGCAGACGTGAAGGCCCAGTCTACATTGTTGCGCGAGCTTACAACAGCGTTGGCCCAACTGACGGCTCGTGAGTGCGTTGTTGATGGAGAGGGGGCACATGGCTCCCGTTCCAAGCAGCGCATCGCGGGACAGCCGACAGGCAGCGGGGGAGCCGCAAAGCGCCCCGGCTTGCTAGAGCTAGCCCAGAGCGGCCGTGTCGGAGCAAAATCCGTGAGTGACGAGGATGACTACCTCGCAGTGCCAGAGCTATTGCAGCGAGCGTAGTATGTTACGAGGCCGTTCGACCGGTCAGCCGGGTGCCTGGTCTCTTCCCCCTGAGCACCGACCTAACGAACGAGTACCTCAAGCAGGATGACCGGCGTCTGCCGGCCCAGGAGGAGTATCTATGGATGTCGTGTTTCGGCGCCCACATGGCCGCACTTTTCGTGGCTCTCGACGAGCTGCTGCCCTACGTCCCTGCTGCCAGCCCGGACTTCACCCCCTACCTCGGGAGAGCTCGGAACCACGCCGAAGCCATCGACAAGGCGTTTCGCTTTCGTTTGGCCTTCCTACGGAGGCTTGATGAGGTCAAGCGTGTGCACGGTGACCAAGGTGTTCTTGACGTGGTGCGAGCCCAGCACTTTCAGCTTGCTTCTGAGCATCTGGGTTCCGCGATTTTTGGGGACCTCATGAGAGACTACGAGCGTCGCGTCTTCGAGGCGACCGTGGCAAGCAGCGCAAAAGCAACCGCTACTACTCGGGTAGCGGGAGCAGCTGCCGGACGCGGGCGTGGACGAGGGCGTGGCGGTGGACGTGGGCGTGGTCGCGAAGGTGAGCACGAGTGACGGTGTGGGGCGCCTTTCGTCGGAGCTGCTGGAGCTTTGCGAGGCCACTATTCGGTGACCGCCGCAAATCGCACCCTTGCAGCTCAACGGCGGGACGAGCGCCATGTGTCAGGACCTGACCCCCCACCTTACAAACTTCATTTAGACCTTCCTCGGTGCGGCGCTTCTACAGCTACAGCCGAGTGCGGCTCAACCATCCGCACACCTGCACATGGCGGCTCAACCAGCCGCCTCCCGTACCAATTCGTCACTGCGTCCGTCGGTTGTTACACTGCGTGTTACAACCGGTTCGCAACGACCAAGCTTCGCGCGTGTACGTTACGCACGTGACAGGCGCTACGAGCGCGAAGGGCGCGCGGGGCGGCCCGCTTACCTGAACCTAGCCCCGCAAACCCGTAATGGTGCTACTGTTAACCCGTCCAGCAACTACCGGCCAACTGCCGGGAACCTAACCGCTGCTGCCGAGTACTTTGCAAACAGTAGTCGCCCCCGCCCTGGCACTCCGACGGTAAGTCGACGCACTTACATACATAATTCACGAGCCCAAGGCTGTCGCTCCCTGGGCTGCTTCACTGCGATCTCGACTGCAGGATGCTTTCGGCTCAGACGAGTTAGGACAGCGGACGCTCGACCTACTCTCCACCTCCCTCACCACTCATACACTCAAGAGCTACGCCGGCAGACTGTCTCAGCAATTCGCGGAAATCTGCCACGACTCCGAGAACATCAGCCCGCTCGAGACGACTATTGCTACTGTCGTCCGGTACGTTGCCTGGATTGGTGAGCGAGGACACATTGGAGCTAAGTCACTACAACCCTACTTGTCTGCAATCAACACGTTCTTCGAGCTGCACAACCTCGACCCAATCGCCAAGGACAGCCTACAGCCTACACCTCGCCCGCTGCTAGACGTGGGCTGATGTTGCGACAGCGCCGCCAGGAGGCTGCCCCCTTGCGCGTTCCTCTGCCTGCTGATGTAGCTTACAGATTCGTCGAGAAGGCCGAGTTAATTATGTCTGCTCCCACCACAGAGTACCAGCACGACTTCCGAGCCCTCATGGCCTCGTTTGTCAACTTCATGTTCTTTGCCAGGGGACTTACTAGCGTCTCCTGCCGAGTGCGGGATGTGCATGTCGACGATTATAACATTACCCTGCAGGTGTACCGCGAGACAGGTCGCGCTGGCCGACGGGGACCCGACGACATGCGCGTGCTTCTCCTTCAGGTATCACAACACTCCCGAGTTGCACGCCTCCTGCACCACTTCATCGACAACGTACAGTCTGCCCCCCTGGTTACTGTTGCCTTGGCCGAAACAAACTTCTGGGCGGCCACCACAAGCGAGCAGTCAAAACCTTGGACCGCCGCTACCATGTCGGACTGGCTGTCCACAGCCGTCCGTCTTGTCGGTGCTGCCCCTCCCGCCGGCACTTCCTGGACCTCAAATAGCCTTCGCAAGGGAGCAGCGTCTGCTGCCAATGCCATCGGAGTTCCATTGTCCCACATTTGCTACCAAGGCGGCTGGGCCACTAACGCCGACCCCAACGGACTACATCGACCCCAACGTTCTTCCTTCACCGGGCGCATGGTTCTTCTTTGGCCACATCGCCCCCCTACGCCACTTTCAAGTCCAACAGGACTCCGCAGCGGTGGCCTTCCCGGTGCCTCCTTCATGACCTGGCGCTACCCCTTCTCCGTCAATCCACTGCTCTCTCCGTTCGCTCATAACTGGCAAAACCAGACTCAACTTTGAAATGATCTGAACTAGTTTATGGGTTTTCCTCCCTGACCAAACCGCTTTTCATCTACAAGTGCTGCTTAGTGGTACGGGAACTACGCACCTGTCGTTTTTGGGTGCAGCACGAGTAGACATAAAAGCAACCATAACAGCTGAGCCTGCCATCTTCCAGTTTTCGCTGCGTTCCACGCAGCGCCCTCTGACTGTTTTCCCTCCACGCTTTTCACTTTACCTTCCTGCCAATTTCGGCTCTTGACAGTGTAAAACAGCCTGCGCGACCTTTTTGGAAAAACCAGACTCAACTTTGAAATTATCACTTTTGGGACAGTACCTTGTACAGTCCTGTGGTGTGGTCCTCGGCCCGGTTCAGACGGGTATTCAAGCTCTACAATATCGGATGACATTTATTTTCTGATATCGGATGACACCTAAGTCCGATCGGCACCTTTTTCGAGCTTGATATCTCAACAATCACAGCCTTAGGTGCAAAGTACTACTCATGGCAGACTATTCACAGACCGTCGTGGCGGGGGGCGAGCGGGGGCTCCACAGTCGTTTCCGCTTGATTAAGCGTTAGGGTAAATTAAGGGTTAGGGTAGCCGGGAAGTCCTTTTTAAATAATCTATCGGCCAAATTTGATTTCTACTTGTATTTACATGGAGCCCCGCGGTACCTGGGACAGCTCCGCGGATAAGGAGAGGTCAATAAATGACGACGACGGTATCCCCGGGGCTGTCCAAAGCGAGCCATGGACTGCAGGGTATCATAGTCATCAGACAGATCACGTAGGTGGTCGACTCGCCAACCATCGCGATGGCAAGCCGAGTCAGCTGGCGCTCGCTGGAGCACGCCGTGCAAGTCATCGGGGCTGATGGTAATAGGGGGTATGTCATCTGGCTCGGGCGGGGGGAGCAGGCCGGATGGGTCGTCAGCTGCAGGGGGAGGAAACAGCCGGCGCAGCTCGTCGATGTTGTCTGCGGACGGTTCCGCAACGCCGTGGTTCTCGGCAAGCGCTGCGGCGTCGCGGAACCGCCCGACGCGAATGAGTCGCACCGCCTTCCCGACCCGCCAAGAGATGCGGCCGCGCAGGTAGCCCCGCGAGTTAGGAGGGCCCGAGGCGGTTGGCTGGATCGTCTCGCGCGCGAGTGCGGCCTCGTGGAGCAGTGCAGGAATATCGCCCTGCCGCCAGAGGGCTAAGCGGTGGTCGATAGCAGTCCGTACCACGTGGGCGTTAGCGCCGGCAGCGTGCGACCAGAGAACGGCCGCCGGGAAGAGGATGGCCAGGTGGCACGCGGCCTCGCGCATGGCGCCCCGGGCGGAATGCGATATATCCCAGATTGGTCGGATAGCGGCGCCAGTAGCGTCGCGGGCGGACATCGGGATTTTTGGTGACGTGCGCACGGCCGTGTCACGCACGTAAGGGAGGAAGAAGTCGGGGTTGTCGAGGGCCCATTGGATGGGTGCCCCTACTTGGGTCTGGGCAGCTTCAACCGCTTGGCGGCGAGCGATGCCGTCGGTGGAGGTCGGCATAAAGGGAAGGAGGTCCGGGGCCGGCGGGAGGGGGTGAGCGGGGGGCACGGGGCCGGCTGGGGGGTCAAGAGCCGTGGCAGGGACTGGTGGGGCGCCACCGGGTTCGGCCGGGGGGGCGGGGGGGCGAGGTGGCGGAGGAGGGGGGGCTGGTAGCTGGCGGGGATTGCCGTGCGCGTCGATGCGGCACTTTAGTAGATGGGTACGCATGATTTGCGCGTTGCCGCTGGCTGCGACGTAGACTTTGCCGCACCGGCGGGGGCAAGGCCTTAGACCCACAGTGGGGAGGTAGGCAGCTGAGCCAACGATTCTAGGGTCGCCGCCCTCCGCTGGGCAACTGGCGACGCGTTTGTGGTCGGCGCTGCGGGCGCGGCGGAAGTGCTCGGCCAGGTGCGCGGCGGTGTCGCACACGAAGGGGCACTCGGGGAGAGGGCACCGGAGAGTCATTGGGGATGGGTAGGAGGGAGGGGGTGCGGCGAGGCCTGGGGGGGCGGTCCGACGAGGAGGGGTTGGGGGTGGGGGTGGGGTTTACGGCGGTGCACTCCCCTCGTGCGCGCCGGGGGCGCTGCCATGGGGCTGGGGTAGGGGCAGTCCATCCACCTGGGGGTTGCCGGCGTCCATGTCGGCTCTGGGGAGCGCGGGGGCTCCGGGGGCAGCAAGAGCCAAGGGCACTTGGGAGACGAGGGGAGCGCCAGCTTGGAGTGCGGTGACGACATTGTTGAGGTGGGAGGTCTCGCGGCGGCGCTCCGCCATCTCGTCGCGCAGCAGCGCAACGACAGCTGTCTGGGCGGCCATCTGCTTTTGGATCTCCATCAGCATGCCTCCTAGGAGCTGGAAGTCCGAAGTCGGGTCTGTCTGGGCTTGGGCAGGGGGAGGCAGGTGAGGTGGGAGCTGATGTGCCGAGCCATGCGGTGATGGCGCAGCTGCGCCAGCGCCAAGGGGCGGCATGCCGGCCTCCAAGACATCCTCCAGGGTAATATCCGGGTCGGCGGGGGCGAGGTCAACGTGCAGGCGTTTTGGGGGTGGAGGGTGCTGGTGTCCCTGGCGTGGTGGTGCCGCCGAGGACGAGGCTCCGGCGGAGCCGCGGTGGAGCTGGCCGCTGCCGGGAATCCCTGCGCCCGGGGGAGGCGGCGTTCGCGCGGGGGAGAACGCATCGTCTAGGCGCCTGTTGCAATCTGCGGCTCCGCCACTGCTTTGTGCTGGTCCTTGCGGGGAGGGGGTGCCGAACAGGAAGGGGGTGGGATGATGGGGAGGGGGGGTGAAGGCGCCGCATGGGGCATAGGGCTGGGTCCATGTTTGCTGAGGGGGAGCAAGGTTGGGGGGTGCATGGGTGTGGCAATGGGCATATGCCGGCGGGGGGGGGGAAGTAAGCCGGGCCGGCCTGCTGGAAGAACTCCGGGTGGGGCGCGGGAGGCGCTGGGGCTGGGGCTGGGGCGACGAGAACAGAAGGGCGGTGCTCTGGCGGCTCGTAGTAGGAGGGGTCACTAGGGGGTGCAGCGCGCCAAGGGGGCAAGGTGGGGAGCAGGGCTAGCCAATCCCTGCGATGCTCTACCCAGTGCGCTGCGGCAGGGGCAATGAGGCCCGGCAGCTCGGTGTTGGCTGCGTGCTCGGTCATAGACGACATGCTGCCCATGCGAGCCACGGGGGTGAGGGCTGCAGGGACGAGGGTGAGTAGGTAGCATCCGTCATCGGGTCCAGTGTCTTCGCGCTTGTCCGCGTGGAGGCACCATTTTGCAACGTAGGTCATTGTTCCGCCATGTGCAATTGCGTCCCCTCTTGCCCAACGAACGATAGCGTTGTCCATGTAGAATTTGCTGGCAGTGTGGTCCGGGGCGAACGATGCGCCGTTAACCTGGAAAACTCGGATGTACTGCGGTAGGAAGTACTGCTGGTTTGCGAGAAACCACCGCACACACACGCTGGCCTCTTGTGAGGACGCAACGCGGAAGAAGAAGGAACGGTGTCGCCCTGCCGGCCTTCGAAAATGGGGTCCTTGCATGCGGAACTTGGCATGCCCTCCGCCTCGCCCGGGCGGGTGGTGGCTGGCCGGGCTCTTGCCCTTGCGTGGGTCGCGGTGGCTCGACATGCCGGTGGCGGTGGCGGCGCGGCGCAACACGAGTGTAACACAGACGGATAAGTACTATGGGGTATTAATTAACGAGCGTAATCCAGCGGCTCGCGTGGTGCGGGGTGGGCTCGGATCGTGGGGGCACCGCTCGCAACTCATATTAATCATTTATAATCGTTATATTATTAATGTCATATTAATCCTTATATGTACTTGTCGACGACGACGACGACGCTCTCCCTGTAACCAAAAAGTTTACGACGACGATGACAGCGACGACTAGCGACTGTAGGCTTTTTCCTCCCCCAGTACTTTGCGTGCATTCTCCGGACGCTCTCCCTGTAACCAAAAAGTTCAACTAGCGACTCCACAGAGGAAGCAAGCAGTTCTTGCTACGGGTACAGAACAGCGGCCGACACTGCTGCCAGATCCAGTCAAGGACTCACGGTACAGATCCACACCGCCGCGCCCCTTCCCCGCTCCCAGGCATACACAACACTGCACGCACCGCACGAGGGGGGGGCCCGCCATGGTGAAGGTCCACGTGAAGTGGCAGAAGGAGACGTTCAAGGACGTGGAGGTGGACGAGAGCCAGCCGCCGCTGCTGTTCAAGACGCAGCTGTTCACGCTGTCGGGTGTGCCCCCAGAGCGGCAGAAGATCATGGTTAAGGGCGGCCTGCTCAAGGTGGGCCGCCGCCACCGCCCGCGCCCACGCCGCCCCTCGGCGGCTCACGCCAGCGAAGCGGAAGCCTAGCGCTTTCGCCGTTCCTCTACCGGCGGCAACGCCAACGGCCGACCAGCCCCGGTTGATCAGCAACATTGATAAGCGCGCGCCTCACCTCTACCCCGCCTCGCCCCGCCCCACCCTGCGCCGATATGCGCGCAGGATGATGGCGACTGGGCCAAGGTAGGGCTGAAGGAGGGGCAGAAGCTTATGATGATGGGCACTGCGGGCGCGGTGGTGGAGGCGCCAAAGGAGGAGACGGTCTTCCTGGAGGACCTGCCGGAGGAGGAGCAGTACAACCAGGAGACGAAGGCCTACGGCGCAGGACTGCAGAACCTGGGCAACACCTGCTACATGAACGCCACAGTGCAGTGCCTGTTCTCCGTGCCGCCGCTTAAGTGGGGCCCCCTTCTTGCTTCCCTCATGCACACACGCATACATATTGGGAGGATGGCAGTAGGGCGGCATCCTGCAGCGGGGCGGAACTGATGTGGACTGCGGGGCTGTGGCTCTGCGCCAATCAGGGCGGCGCTGGCGGAGTACGCCGCGTCGGAGGCCAACGGCGCGCAGGCGGACGCCAGCCACCGGCTGGCCCTGGCCGCCAACGACCTGTGGAAGAGCCTGGACGCGAGCACCGCGGCGGTGCCGCCCATGCGCTTCCTCATGGCCATGCGCGAGAAGTTCCCGCAGTTCTCGCAGCAGGGCCAGGGCGGCACGTTCATGCAGCAGGACGCGGAGGAGTGCTGGACGCAGTTTTTGTACGTGCTGCGGGAGCGCCTGCGTGAGGTTGGGCTGCCCTCCCCTGCTGCAGGCATCACTTTGCGTACTGCAGCTGTACCGCAGGACACACAATGCAGACGCGCCTGCCAACTCCCCCCCCTCCCCAACCCCCACCACCACCACTGACCCGCCTAGCTAATCCGTGTCTCCTGCGCAGGGTAACACCCCCAGCGGCGACTCGCTTATCACAAAAATGTTTGGGGTGGGGCTGCACACTTCGCTCAAGTGCGAGGAGGGCGACGAAACCATCGAGGTGCCCCCCCCCCCCCCCCCCCCCCCCCCTCCCCGTTCGGGTTCGCCATGTACAGGTGTATTGACACCAATCGGCGTACCTGTCGTTGCATTGGTGACTATGCTGGCTTGCCAACTCGCGGCAATTTGATCCGCGTTCCCTGGCGGTGATGACTAGTAGGTATCTTCCGCATGTGGCATTGGTGTGATGTGACTGGCCGCGGTCTGCTCAGCGGCCTGGCCCCCCGCCTCTCTGGCGCGCCGGCAGGAGGACTCCACTGCGCTGACGCTCAAGTGCAACATCACCATCGACGTGAACCACCTGGAGCAGGGCATCGACCTCGCGCTCGTGGACGACCGCGAGAAGAACTCGGCAGCGCTGGGCCGCACCGCGCTGTACAAAGGCAAGAGCGCCGTGAGCAGCCTACCGCCCTTCCTCAACGTGCAGATGGTCCGCTTCTACTACAAGGCACGCCCCCCCCCCCCCCCCCCCTCCTCAGTAATATACATACGATATTACTCCAGTTATCTTGCCATTTCAACTTTGCAGTGGCCTCGTGGGAAATACTCCGTGTCCGCCCACGCGTCTATATAAATTGCATATTCTCATGTTGGTGCGTGGCGTCCCTTTCTATCGCCGGGCTAGGAAGTGGTCCCCCCCTGCCGGCGCTGCGGGGCCTGAGCCAGCGCGCATCCTGGTGCTGCCCTGCAGGTGGACGTGCAGCAGAAGGCCAAGATCCTGCGGAAGGTCACCTTCCCCACCACGCTGGACCTGTACGACCGATGCACAGAGCAGATGCAGAAGGAGCTGGAAGGTGCGACAGCCCGCTGCGTCCTCTGCGCCTACAGTCGCACCAACTTGAAGGGGGGGGGGGGGGGGGGGGGGGGGTTCGCCCCGCTAGCCTGCCACCTCCCACGCCTCACCGCTGCCCTCATGTGCCCTTCCAGGCCCCCGGGAGGCCCTAAAGCAAGCGGAGGATGCGAAAATCGCGGCGAAGAAGGCCCCCAAGGTGCGCTGCCCGCCATTACCCCCCTCCCCCCCTTCTGCCCCCCGCCCCCCCATTCACTGCCACCCGAGCACAGCTGATGTGCGGCGCCTGTCCGCGGTGTGGCTGCAGCCTGCAGAAGGCGCTGACGTGGAAATGACGGAGGCGGAGTCCTCAGCGGCGGTCGATCAAGGGAGGCCCACCGGGAAGTGGGTGCCCCGCTGTCCCATGCCCCCCTGCGTGCATCCCGTCCCATGCCATCTGCACTGCATGCTGCTGCTACTGCGGTTGCAGCCCCCCTCTTGCTGCACGGAGGCTGATGCTTGCCGCCGTGGGCGCGCAGGTACTCGCTGCAGGCAGTTCTCACCCACAAGGGGCGGTCCGCCGACTCGGGGCACTACGTGTCCTGGGTCAAGCAGGCGGATGGCAAGTGGGTCGAGTTCGATGATGACCAGCTCATCGTGAGGGAGGCGCGTCCCCGCCCCGCTCAGCCCTCCCCAACAGCCTTCCCTAGTCATGTCCACTGCCATTTGATTAGGGGTTATCCACGACGGTCGTGTCTTTTGTGGAGATTCCGTAGCTCTCATAGTTCTCTCCGCAATAGCTTTCCTACATGAAATATGACTTCTTTCTTTGTTATCTTTCAATAATTTCCCTAGCATGTCATGTCAGAACTGTTTGTACCGCGCTGAAATCGCAACAATCAAATGACTCAATAGTACATGAATGGTGTCCATGTCGTGGGCCAATTCGGTGCCGTGTTACCGGTGTTTATTTGGGGCCAGCTTGGGTTACGTACACAGCGATGATGGTTGTATAAACTGGACGCTCCTCCCCACCCCCCCCCCCCCCCCCCCCCCCCCGCGCCCGGACAGGCGGACGACATCCTGAAGCTGTGCGGCGGGGGCGACTGGCACATGGCCTACATGCTTGTCTACAAGGCGGAGACCATCTAGCGGTTGGCGCCCCTCCCGCCGGCGGATGCCTGGCTCTTGCAGCGCGTGGTGTAACGTTGGCCCATAGCCACAATGTGCAGCGCAGGCTCTCCTCCGGGTGGCGCCACCGATAGCATGGTCTCCATTCATACCGCCGCGCTCTCTCTCTCTCCCCAGTGCGGCGCCCAGTATATCCCCCCCCCCCTCTTCCTCCCGGCCTATTGAGTATCCAAGTACGGAAATGTTATATCCTGCGGTTGGCACCGGCGCATGGCAGTGTAGCCTCTGCGAGCGAGGGCCACCCGCCTCGGCGCATGGCTGATTCGCGTATGCACACCAGCGCATGAGCAAATAAAGCATAGTAAACCTGTCCCCCAGTCCCACCTCTCCCCATACAATCCGCCCCTTCCCTCTTTGAAAACCAGACCGGCTGGCGCACTCCAACCAGCAGGTGCGGTTGCAGTCAAGCGGGTGCGATTACACAGCAGGGAAATGATGCGCATGCATCACACAGTGAGCATGCCAGTGGGGAGAGGGAGCTGGAACGGCATCCAAACATAGTTCAGTTGTATAGAGGGGCCTGCATGTTTTGCTCCACCCACTCAACCATCTCAACCACTCAACCACCAAGTGCTCGCCCTCCCTAGCCACATGGATGCATTGCTTGAATGGATCAGTGCTTCCCAGGGGCAGCCCTGCCCCTGCGCCCACTGCAGAATCGCCAGATGCCCCTCTGGCGCTCCATCAGAGCAGGTCCACTCGCCCCAGGGGCAGCCTCGCTCCCTCGGCAACTGCAGCAGCACCATCCTACCTCCGGAGGCTGCAGAAACGCAGGTTGCTTTATCCAGGGGCAGTCCCAGGGGCAGTGCCCACTGCAGCACCTCAAAGTGCCCATTCCCGGCTGCTTTGCGACAAACGTTGACTCTGTTGAAGAGGCAGCCATGCTCCCTCGCTCACTACAGAAGCCAAAGGTGTCCTCGCTTGTGTCTGTTCATCTCACTGGTCGTCCTGTCCCATGATAATCAATAGGAACTCCATTTTCCATGTGTGTTACCAATTAAGGCTCAAAGAGGTCATCCCTAGTCGGTGGAAGCAGCTGAGAAAATCAGTAAGAAGAGTCTGAGCGCGCGCTCTGCCAACTGATGCGCGACCCCTGGAGGCTTTCGGGGCATTACTCGTACTCGTAGTGGCATTTGCGACGACCTATTTATTGGGGCAGCGCTGCGGCAGTCCAGCTGGTACAATCCTTAAGGATTATATATGTTGAAAAAGAGGTTGTCATCCCGCTGATGCATTCCTAACATACATGCCGGCGCTGCTGCCGCGCGCCATTTTCTCAGCCGCCGCGCGCCGCTGCGAGTACATGGGATACGAGTACCCATACTACCGGTTGTATCGAGATGGTCGACCTCAGAGTTGGTGGTGGCATAAATGATGGAGCATTATTATTTACAAGGTGTTCTGCGCTGCGGTTTTGAACCCAGCGCTCGGAGGGATGCCACGCCGGCACTATCGATCCTGTCTGGTGATCTAGTCAGCAGTGCAAATGATATTACGTAGGAGGGCATTTAGTGAGTTCGAGATCTAGGGTTGTAACCCTAACATTGTCTCCTCACATCCCATCTCATTTGTGCCTACTGGGTGCTGCTATGACTCCTCCCCGCACTCCCGAAGTCCCGAGCTGCCCGGCGCGTGCAGCAACCTCTCCGCTCTTGGTCGTCGCAACAAAAGGAGTCCGATGTGCGGATATAATAAAGGTGTCAACTGGCAGTGATATATGTGGAAGAGTATGTGGCATCGCAGTGAGTCAGCAAATGCAGCAGCAACATATGTCATTGTACGTCAGGTGACAGTCAAAACTGAAAACCAGCGTGGCAGATTCTCAGAGCCAAAACTCCAAAGTGAACATTTGTCAACGACATTTAATTTTCGTATGCCGCAGGTAGAATATAATGACACAAGTGTTGGAGGTTTGTGTATGTGTTTTGGAGGTAAATGTCTGTGTTGATGACACTGTATGTTGAAGGCGCAACCATGGAAGACCCCGCCAACCGCCTGTTGGCGCGATGCAAAGCAGAGCGGACATGGTTGGTATAGGGCAATGATCGTTGCGCATTGTTAAAAGGCACTCTCAAAGCCTTGAGAGGAACACACATCAGCGCGGTGACATCCACAATGCAGCGGGGTGTTTTGGAGAGGCGCAGGTAACGACTGGTTGTTTGGATGGGTGTGTGTCAAGAGGTTTTACACCGCAAACGTCTTCGTGTTCTTCGGCTGACCCGCATCCCAGCGGGGCCAGGGACCACATGAGTGCGTCATTACCATCCCACGTGTGCCCCCACCCCCCCTTTGAGCTGAACCTGGACCTAGAACTATACATATCACCCTGTGTTCCAGCGTCGTCAGCTTTAGCTTTAAACGGAGCTGTCACCTGTTGCACGATATCGAAACATTTTGTGGTCGTAACATTCAAAATGGACAGCCGCCGTCGTGGTCTCGCACATCCGTACTCCCAGCGCAGTCTGTGACAGGCCTTGGGTGATTTTGTGCGCACGGGCACCGCATCATTCTGCGGTGATATTGCGATCAATGATCAATAAATCCTTACTGCCATGTGGTCAACACGCAGCAGGTTGTCAGAGCTCTGGCTCCGGCTTGATGTGCATGTTGAGGCCACCCGGGGAGGTCCCAAAGGGGTGCGTGCCCAGCAGCAAGTCTACCTCTGCCAGGATCTCATCCGCGTGTATGTACGCCTGTGTGTGGGAGGCCAGCGCACGCCCGCGCCGCTGACGCTTTTTCGGACCGGGGGGCAGCTGGGCCATGAGGTCGGCCTGGCTGCCAAGAAGTTGCTGCACCTCGCAGAGCAAACTCTGCTCCTCCGCATGATCGGATGGCTCTTCCCTGACGCCGCTGCTGTTCGCCTTGCTGGACATGCCATGCGCGCTGGGCCCGGGACCGGCACCATCGCGGCTGCCCGCACCCGCCAAAGAGGAGTTGGATGCCGGCGGGTACAGCTCGCTCAGATTACCGTCTTTCTCCACCTTCTTCACCATAATTTCGACAGCGCGTTGCAGGGTCGCGTTGCTGACGCGGCCGCCGGGTGCGCTGGGGCTGCCACCGCTCGGTACGGGCATGGCGCGTGAGTGCGCAGGGCCGGTGTGCCGCGCCGGCCCGTGGGTGCTCTCGAGCCGCTCTTGTTGCATCGCGGCGCTGCGGTTGTGCACGTCCAGGAAGGTGGCGGAGCTGACCCTCAGCTCGCCCACCGCCTTGAGGTATTCCTTCACGTGGGCGGGCACGTCCTCCGGGGGCGACTGCGCGGACGAGAGGGGCGCTGTGTCGGGCTCGTCCTCTACGCTGGCGCCGGAGGAGGTGGAGTAGTCCGCCTGCTGAGGCTCCTCGTCCACCTTCTGGTGCTTGGGCTGGCATTCGGGCTGGCGCTCGGGCGCCAGCGGACTCTGGGGTGTATGGCAGGCCGCTGGCGCTTGCGCTAGGGGCACGGCGCTACCGGCTTCCCTGCTCTGCAGATCTTTGAGCCGCTGGAAAATGACCCGCGGCACGTTCACCAGCTGCTCCAGGCGCAGCGCGGAGCCCTCGGGGGTGGCGGTCAGCGGCGCCTCGGAGGGCCTCAGATTGTCCAGTTTGGACTCAACAGCCGGGCGGGAGTCAGGCGCCTTGCGGGCGATGGGCTTGTCCGGCACACGCAAAGGTGCTTTATGGAGCGGAATGCCGGCCATCTGCCGCTTGTGCACGACTCCATGCAGCTTGGAGAACCAGCGGTTTTTCACGTCGTTGTCAGTACGGTACACCCCAAACCTGGCCGTGAGCTCTGCGGCGATGCGCGACCACTTGTTGCTAAGTTTCTGCTGCATGTAGATGATGTACTCATCATCGGCCTCGGTCAGGGGGATCTTCTTCCTGCGGTTTGTCCTCTGCGCGGTGACAGACCACCTCTGCCTGAGCAAAACCCTGGGATCGATGCCTTGCGTGGCTGCTTGCAAGGCTGCTTGCACGGGTGTACCATACAAACTGGGAGGGGGGCACCCACCGCCAACGACACGTGATACTTCCAGCGACTACGGCAGCTCTTGCCATTGCGCTTGTGGACGTTGAGGTGGACGCCGGGGTACTTCTCCTTCCACATGATGAATTCGCTGTTGAGGGCGTGCGCCACCCTGTCCCAGCTCACCGGCTTGTCGCTGGCGACCGGGTCGTGGACAGCACCGGGGGAGGTCTGGCCACTGGTGACAGTGCCGTCGTAGTCGCCGGGGCGGAGCAACTTGACGTAAATAATTAGCACCTGCGGGTCGGGGAGCGGGCGTCAGAGACATGCAGCGCAACGTGTGAAGCCAGGCGGGTGTGGATGACACGTGTCGGGAGCTTACCTCGTCCTCAAGCGGTGTCCACAGGACCTTGTGGGCTGGCTTGCGGTCCGCGCCCTTCGTATCCCGGGGTCCTCCCCCGCCCGCCTTCGCTGCCGCCTCACCCGCCGTCCCCACCGGCGTATGGGTCTGGGGGGCGCGCATCCTAGCTCAGAGCTGCTTTTGTCGTTGATGAGAGAGGCCGCCGACCGTGCCCGCGTGCACGGCAAACTGGACCAGGTGCCACCCTTGCTGAATCTGTCCGCGAACCCGGATGAAGGGCAGTCGCTACTGAAAGGGCGGAGTACCCTTACGTACGGTAGCGACTGCTGAAACAAAGCAAAGGGCGGGCGGGCGGGCGGCGGTGCGCGGGGTGGGGCTTTTCTCTTCCGGAAACCCGACGAACGGTCAGGTTGTCGCTTCGTCAGTCAAATGGTCTAATCCTGGTCGAACGTTATAACGATCGTTACTGTATTCGAATACTGCGGTCGAAGCGGGATTGTTTTTCCGCCCCCGGGACAGGACTGGCACCAGTGAAACCCTTATTTAAATTACATCAGGGCTTTCACAAATGCACTACAACAAATGCACTACAACAGAACTAACAGCAACTATGAAAGGTTGCCAGCAAAAGAGAGACATAAGCCCGAAACCAAGGTCGAGCAGGAGGACAGGGAGCCAAGAACCAAGAAGGAGCCAAGGGAACCACGAAGTCACTTAGCTGCCAGGAACTAAAGGAACCCCCGCCCCGGGGTAGGCAATCAGACGCGGCGAGGACGCTTGCAGCCAATGACCCGGGTCATAGCAACACATGCCGACGAGCGACGCGACGCAGGCGCAAGAGCACCATCACGTGCCGCATGCGCGGCCGCGACCCCGCCAAGAACGTTGTCTGCATGTGCCATGTTGGTGAGAAAGGAGAAACGGCGGCGCCACGCAGACAAGAGCTGGCCGATTTCAGACAAGAGCGCCCGCAGACAAGAGCCCGCAGACAAAAACGGCGCCACCATTGAAACCCTTGCAGCGTCTCTACGACGGCCGTTTAGGCAACGATCCAGTTACGGAAAGGCTTGGGTAGGCGACGCTCCGCTACAGTCATCAAGCAAATTGCCGAAGCATTCTGAAAGACCAATTTAAGGCCAATGACAGAATTTCCAACATAGCACTGTTGGATCACCGTATTCTAAACCACTGCCATAAATAAAAATCATATATTACATCAGGGCTTTCACAAATGCGCACTACAAACAGAACTAACAGCAACTATGAAAGGTTGCCAGCAAAAGAGAGACATAAGCCCGAAACCAAGGTCGAGCAAGAGGCCAGGGAGCCAAGAACCAAGGAGGAGCCAAGGGAACCACGAAGTCGCTTAGCTGCCAGGAATCAAAGGGACCCCCGCCCGGGGGTAGGCTATCAGCCGCGGCGGGGACGCTTGCAGCCAATGACCCCGGTCATAGCAACACATGCCGACGAGCGACGCGACGCAGGCGCAAGAGCACCATCTCGTGCCGCACGCGCGGGCGCGACCCCGCCAAGAACGTTGTCTGCATGTGGCATGTTGATGAGCAAGGAGAAACGGCGGCGCCACGCAGACAAGAGCTGGCCATTTTTTGGCTAGTGTGTGTGTGGCTAGCTTTCGCGAGCTCCACCAAGAAAGCCTCAGCGTGCGGGGCCAGCGAGCCAAACTCGGAAACGGCGAAAGGAACAAAGCGAAGCATGCCGGCGGCGTTTCGGACACCCTCGTCATACTTCTGAATTTTGTGGCGCTCTGCAGACGCGTCGTTGGTACACGCCGTGGATCCGAGCTTGACACGCCGAGGATAGGGGCAATGATGGTATCGACAGGAACCGTGTTCCCGCGGATACCGCCATACGCAAAAAGCCCAACATCGGCCGGCCGGCCGTCGCTGCCCTTCGGAAGAGAAACAAGCACCGACGGGTCCGTGAGGATCTGGACACCCACGCCCTGCGCGGACTTCACGTCGTGGCAAATGTCGGAAAGGCCATGTGCCGCGCCCACTCGTGTGCGGCGTGATTGGAGTCGCCCCCAGAGCAACGTGCCACGTGATCAGCGTACGCGACCGCCCAAGTTGAAGGAGTGAAATCCACGCCATAAATAAAAATACCCGGCGCTGACGACCACTACGGAAGGTCTGCAATACCCGTTTGGGCGTCGGCCATTCGAGTTGCGACTAATGCGAGTTGGGGCAAGCCCCATCACACGGAGCAAAGCATTTCGGGAGAGTGAGATATATATGTGGCTATGTGCAAATAAAAAGGCAATATGAGGGATTTTTAGCGAGGGCCCGACGCCATAACTCGAAATTTTCCCATTCCCAATGAAATATCCAGGGCGCTGTGAAGGGAGGGAGGGACCGGGGGACCCCGCCCAAAATAAAGGTAGTTAAGTGTTCGGGTATGGACGCAATAACTTGGCAACTATTAAAATCATTAAACTCCGGAACTACCACCAACCCCTAATTATGACGGTGATACCCTCACCGCGGGCACTCCGCCAACATATGTTCGATAGTCTCATATTCACTTCCGCCACATGCATGCATGCATGGCAGTGTTCAAGGAACCGCTCAGACATGGCATAAATCCTGGCCAATCTGCGGGCAAGATGAAATACTTGGGTGCGTAATTGTATCATAATGTGCAGCCTGGCCACAACCCCCACGGGGACACCCGTACCGTATAGTGTCAACGGGTTTGACCCATATAAGACTAAGCACGCATATACCCAAGGTGTTAGAGCGTGCTAACGTTGCCGAGGATTCGCAACGCGCCCACACCGATGCCTATACTAGTTTAGCGGCATCGCGCGCAGCTAGTGACCTCAACTCAAGTGGAGGGTGCGCCCTCTTTGCTAGCCCTACGTTCGCCCTAGCTAGTCGATCTATCCAAGCACAATCTTCGACGTCCACGTGTGAGGGCGCGCCCGACTTGGCGGATGTACTAAATAATAAGCTATACACATATTCAAGTCGGATGCTTTACGGAACTCCCGAGCCCGTGCCGCAGCGGCCGTAGCCTCTATGGGCGCAATAATCCAACAATTCCCGCATCATCGGTGTAGTGGCCACCCCATTGGGGTTTTTACCCACCGAAATTAGGCAACGCAAGCACTGATGGAGTACGGTTTGTCATTTACTTGCGCCACTGGCTCTATCCATTCCCCATACTTCACACCCGTAAGTTAGAACCGATAGCACAAGTGTTTTAACGACAGACACACGCATATCAATAGGTGCACCGACTAATACCGAATCGAGCGCCTCAATGGCGCGTTTACTCTTCTCAATCCGATCGTCTACTGTGTGCCGCAACTTAAATCCGAGTTAATGATCGTACCCAAATACCGATACTCATTTACAACCGGCACCCGTTTCCTCCGCCCCCCCCCCCCCCCCCCCCCCCCCCAAACTGCCATATCGGGCCGGTGCGTGTTCACATCCCTTTCATGCCATGCAGCCCCGCATACGAAATGGTTTGCAGCCATCTAGGCAAATGGCTGCAGAAATCTGCGGCGTGCCGCCAGCAAATATCATGTATTATCCGTACTGCCTTGCATTCTGTATAGTATCATCAAGCCGGTGGGTGTTCACATCCCTTCTATGCCATGCAGCCCTGCATACTAAATGGATTGCAGCCGTCTAGACAATTAAAGCATGCCTTAAGGCAGCATCTGCGGTGCAGCGCTGCAGCAATGTGCGGTGTCCCGCCAGCACATATCAGGCATTAGCCCTACTGCCTTGCAATCTGTATAGTATCGTCAAGCAGGTGCGTGTTCACATCCCTTCTATGCCATGCAGCCCCGCATACGAAATGGTTTGCAGCAATCTAGGCAATTAAAGCATGCCTTAAGGCAGCATCTGCGGTGCAGCGCTGCAGCAATCTGCGGCGCGAGCAAATATCAGGCATTAGTGGTACTGCCTTGCAATCTATCTAGTATTGTAAAGCATATGGGCAATTAAATCCCCTTTTTGTCATAAAAATCCTCATACTGGAAGGTTGCCGAGCCGGCTCTTTACCCCCCACCGTCTTGGTCGACGACCGCTACTACCAGGTCATAGCGGCGCCGCGTCAGGCTGGCGGGTCCTCTAAGCCCGCATCTCAACCACCGCCACCAGGGTCCGGCGGAGATGGCTCCCAAAACGGCGCTGCAGCAGGTCTCTTGATAGAGCTTCGAGCAGCTCCGCCCCTCCCCCGAGCAGGCTTGGTCCCTCGGAGACTGCCAAGCCGCCGAGTGAGCCTCAACCTTCGAGTGCGACGAAGCGCCCGCACGGTGCGTTGAGCACGGGAGGCTAGAGCAGCTTGTCGCCCATTAAGCTGCGCAAGAAGCATTCCAAGAAGCGCGGGCCGAGTCCTCCTTCAAGATGGCGATAGAGTTCGAGGACGACGACCCTTCAAGGCGCCTAAGCCGAAACGCGAAGCCACGTCAAGCCGTCAGACGCCTTCGGGTGCCGCTGGTGGGAGTCGCAGGGCCACATCTTCCCGTGGCGGTGCCGCCTCTCCGCCTCCCCGACCGCATCTCCGCCTATGGAGGCAAGAGCAGCAGCTTGTCGCCCATTAAGCTGCGCAAGAAGCATTCCAAGAAGCGTGGGCCGAGTCCTACTTTAAGATGTCGAAAGAGTTGGAGGACGACGACCCCTTCCAGGCGCCTAAGCCGAAACGCGAAGCCACGTCAAGCCGTCAGGCGCCTTCGGGTGCCGCTGGTGGGAGTCGCAGGGCCATATCTTCACGTGGCGGTGCCGCATCTCCGCCTCCCCGACCCGCATCTCCGCCTAAGGAGCCCTCATCTCGGGACGCGAAGCCCGCACCGCCGCCTGCGCCGACGTCTCGCCCCAACGCCGCGTCGTTGTCAGCAGGGTTCAGAGGTAGCATATCGTTGCGACGAACACAATCTCTGAGGTCGGCGATAGACTCGTAGGCCCGGGGCGTCTTCTCTGCGCGAGTGAGGCTCGATTTCCAGGCTTGAAACGCCAGTCGCCACGCCCTCGCGTCCGCAATCTTCCAAGGTGAGGCGGATAGTACTTTACGCGACTGAGGGCGCGAAGAGGACACGCCGATGTGCCATTTTTAGTACTCTCGTATAGTATTTGCATTGCGCCTGAAATATGACCGAAAAATGGGTACATATCCCAGCCTAAGCGATCACGTGGGGGGGCACATTTTTGAGTCCAGGAATCGGACCGTTTTGACTCAAAAATGTGCCTTGTACCGCAGTAACCAATAGCGTGAGCTGCAAGTCTCGCGACATGGCAGGGAATGCAGGGCAAGTAAGGCACAGGGACGCAGGGACGTAAGAGGCGGCAACATGCCTACTCACCAGCCGTGCAGACCTACGCCGAAGGTAGGCGGACTCCATTCATGTCACGGATCCGGGCGTTCGCGCCATTTTGTGTAAGTTAAGACCCTGCATGCCTGTGTCGCGTGGGATCCTTTCCTATGAATAACTGTCTGCCACGGCCCGGTTTGGGTTCTGGGCAGCCTTGGCGGTGGTGGAAGGTATACCAGTAGCGACTAGTAGTACTGCGCAGCCCCCCTTCACTCGAGTGGGCGGGATAAGGGATGGCGGCGGCGACGGCGAGTATACAGTACTTTGCGCTGTATATATATGTCTGTAGTACATTGTTTGGCTCGCGAGCTAGTAAATTGTCCCATTTTCAGTGAGTCAAAAGTGAAGTATAGTGCCCTGCACCGTTTACGCTATAATATTGCCCTTTTCCTTAGCTATATATAGAAGCGTGACATGACAGGCCGCCTACCGGTCACCTGCTCAGACATAACTGTATTAAGAGCGGTCGCCGCACGAGTCCAGTAGCCTACTCGGTATGGGATGAGCATAGACGCGACGACTATGGGACAAGTCGGCCTCGTGTCACTAGATCCAACGCCGAGTGACAACACATTAACATATACCAAAAAGCTCAAAATATTCAAAGGTTAACATATAGAGGTTAATGGTTCAAAAGGTTCAAAAGCTCCACATTTCACAAGGCTCAAACGATCAAAGGTTCACGATTAAAAAAACCAGAGCGGAAAAAGGATAAACGGATTGAAAATCTAACAAGTACTCACATGTTTCGAAAATTCCAGATCATTTTAATGGATTTTAAAAAGCTCAAAGACCAAGGCTATCGGTAAATGACTCCCAGAATCAATAGAACATTGCAATCATATGAATGGTGTGTTATATTATTACATAATAAAATCCTTTTTCCCAAGTAACGCTATTATCTCAAAAGGTTCGCACAGTTAAAAGGTTGCAAGACTCAAAGGCTCAAACGATTCAAATGCGCAAAGTATCAAGGTTCAAAGAATAAAAGAACCACAGCCCAATGGTTTAAATGCTCAAAGAAAGATGGTAATAGTGCACCCAATAAAAGCAATAGTACACCCGGCAACAATCTAGAACAACCGACGCATCGCTGTTTCAACTAACGCCAAGTTCCCTTGTACCCACTATCTCAGTATGCCAATCGTGTTGAATACATTAAACATACCGCATAGTGAAACAACCTTAAAAATCCACCACATGTATATACATCAGATAGGTATACCCCCCCCCCCCTCTCTCTCTCTCTCTCTCTCCCTCCCCTCCCCCCTCCCTCAGTCACCCCCCCCCTCCACCCCCCCCCCCCCCCCCCATCTCCCTCTCTCTCTCCCCTTTTAGCAAATTGGCGGCAAGCGCAATCCTTCGCAGATTGTGTGCTGACATACATTTTCGCACTTGGGAAAATGGCCGGAATGGCTGCGCGGACGCCCACGCCCTTATCCGAAACCAGGGCATACGATGACGGTTTCGTCTTTTTTACTACAGTCAACGAGATTTGGTTCACTAAGCTTGGATTAGGGCTAAAAAACAGAGCGAAAATCCGAGCATCGTGATATTGTATGCTCGCGTTTTGGCTCCCTCCCAGACAGCTGGCATGTTTAGCATCAAAGACTAAGCGGTAATGAAGTCGTAAGAACTTCCATATTTCAAAAGTCCACCCCCCACATCACATCCACACTGGGAAGGGCGCTGCGACAGATGTACGGCGCCGCGGCGCCGACAGTTCTCCTAGACACCGCCCCCGCCCCGCTGCTCTCGCATTACGCCTCCCACTCCGACGGAATCCACATGTCGGTGCCGGGGACGAGGCTCCCACACTACCCGGCGCCTCAGCGCAGAAGCCTAGTCTCGTCCTTAACACGGGCACCCTCGCGTAGGAGTGGCGTAATTTCACCTACACGGACGGCTCTCTCGTTGCCGGCAAACCCATACTAGGCGCGGCGGCAGTACGACCGGAAACGGACGAAACAATCGTCATTCAAGTAGAGGCGGACGGGTCCCGTAGAACCGCCATCATGGCAGAACAAAAAGGAATCTCGGAGTAGGGCACGCGCAAAAACTTCCTGAGGGACAATGCCGGCTCCCTCCGGCTCATCAGCAAAGGCGTCCGCCATCGAGATGCGCTCCGACATAACCATCCGCATGGGGACGGAATACACACCGTTATCGCGCAAATTAAGTCCCGAGCGGAGGCTGGGCCGCCACATGCCCACGCAAGGTCGTCGGAAACACTGGACACGAGATGGCGGACAAGGGGGCCAATGGCGTGGCCACAAGAACCCTCGCCCCCACGGTGCATTACTTTGACGGCACGCAAAACCGAAGGTGAGGTACGTAGACGTTGCCACAAACACGGTCAATTGAATACAAAGAGGAGCATGTCAACCGGTACGTCGGTCTCCACACGACCGCCATGACACTGGCGAGGAACGCGGTGGAAGCGCACGAGACCCGCAGCACGAAGCACATCACCCTCCTCGAGTCCACGGCGGAACTGGGAGCACTATACGAGTTCCAGAGGAAGTAACCGGAGCTCACGCAGGCCCAGCACATCCACAAACTATAGTACATGTAAGGAATCCACAAATCCCCGCCTCATGGCATTGGGAGCCCTGTCATGTGCCTGCCTTGGCTACCCCTTCATAAGCAACGGACATGTGGTCTCGTGCGAACTTCTGGACGGCCTGACGCAAGACCGACACAACAACTTAGGGAAAATAGTGCCGTTGGCGAACACTTGCAGGGGACTTTGGGACCAAATCCATTAAAGACTTTTCAGCCTCGTCGTCTCTCACCGAGGAGCTACTCGCAGTCCCAGACCCAATGGACCTTGGACCTCCACCTCCACCTCCGCCGGTTCGACGCGCCGGGTCGGTGACAAGAAAGGCGAGGACGACGGCAACCTCATCCGGATCCACATACCAGACTCCGCCATGCCTCGCTCTGAACAACCTTAACACTGCAAGCCGGACATGTACGAGGGTTTTACTCCGTCAACCCGGTCAAGGGAAGTCCATGGAGGACTGGGACTTCGCAGTGGCCGAGATTTTCCAAATTGCGGAAGAGAAGTTCTGCAGCGACCACAATATGGAGTCGGTACACGGCGGCATATATACAACGTATGAACCGCTCGTGCAAGCCCTGCGCCAGTGGCCGGGGTGTGCGGTGCAAATCATCCCACTCATCATGAGCCACACTTGCACCCCGCACAAGTTCATTGTCAAGGGCCTGGCGCAGCTCATGCGCTCGCCATGCCGCTCGAAACCACCGGAACAAACCCCGGCGGAAGACACTGCCCTCCTCAAGTGTATGCATATCCCTCCAATGCAATGATTGCACATGATACTCCCTCCGTACAAAATCAAGCACCGCCTACATGCCCGCGGCCCACACAGACACGAAAACAAACGCACGGCAAAAGAAAAGCTCCGGGATGAACCGCCACTCTGGGCCAAGGCCACGATAACGCCTCCGCCGCGTCGCTCGAAGGGCCAGGGGGCGAAGTGGGGGCATGGGGGATGAGAGGGGCAAGGACGGCACCAAGCTCTCCAAGAACAAGGACCTAGCCTTCAGAGGGCTGCACGCTATGCACTACTGTTAACATAGTGGGCCCTATGCGGGTTCGTGCAGCTGGGCCGTAAGACAGCTGGCACGTTTAGCATCAAGGACGAAGCGGGAATGAAGTTGTAAGAAATTTTACTTTCAATTATTTCGGCGGCTGTGCGAGGGACTCAAGCGTGATGCTCGACTACATCGACCCAACGGTGCTGCCATGTTTGGCATCATGCATTGGCATCTCTTTTGCCGGATGACCCCCCTCGGTCATCCTTTCATGGCATCCTTTCATTCCGCGACGCGGCGGTGTCTCCACCTCATACCTCCGCGCCAGCTTTCCAGCAACCGCAATCCCCTTCCGAAACCTTTCTTTGCGCTTTTATGGGGCCGTGCCCGTGTGGCAAACTTTGTAAGAGACGTCACTTTTATGGCAAATTCAGAGCCTCTTGATATGCGCTATAAACGACAAAACACTAATGGTAATCGAACATGTGTTGGTGGAGTGCCTGCGGTGTGGGAATCACCGACATAATTTGAGATTGTTAGTTTAGGGATTTTATTAGTAGTCAGGCCCTTGCCAACCTACACCCGAGGACGAAACCTAGTGCCTTTATTTTGGGCGGGGTCCCTCCCTTCACGGCGCCCTGGTTTTTACTGGGAATGGGAAAATTTTTCAGTTTTGGCTTCGGGCCCTCCCTCACAATGCCTTTTTTGTTTCATGTGTATCGCACTCCCGGAATGCTTTGCTCCGCCGGAAACCCAACTCGCGTTGCTCGTATGGGCCGACGCCCAGATGGGCAGGGCAGACCTTTCGTGGTCAGTGCCGGGTATTTTGATGGCAATGCTTTCGACAGATATCCAACACTGTTGGAATCCAGTCACTGGCCTCCAATTAGTCTTGCAGGATGCTTTGGCAATTTGCTTGTTGACTATAACGGAGCGTTGCCTACCCAGTGCTTTCCGTAGCTGGATTGCTGCCTAAACGGCCGCAGTAGACGCTGCAAGGGTTTCACTGGTGCCAGTCCTGTCTGGGTGCGGAAGAAAACAGTGATGGCCAAATTCCTGGTTCGGTCACGACTACTAGGGCGTGTCCTGGGTTTACTTGTTCGATGCATTCGCCCTTCTAATGGTCTAATGGCCATGACAGACGTACGGCTGCAGTTGGCGCAAGAGGTCAAATGCTG
This sequence comes from Tetraselmis striata, assembly GCA_006384855.1. NCBI lineage: Eukaryota > Viridiplantae > Chlorophyta > Chlorodendrophyceae > Chlorodendrales > Chlorodendraceae > Tetraselmis > Tetraselmis striata. The sequence continues at coordinate 136,276 of VCJN01002818.1, forward strand.
CGGTGGCTTGGGCCGATGGCCCAGGGCGACTGTCACTTTACTGATGGGAGGAGAAATCTGACAGGCAGACAGGATGCTTGAAAGGCAGGGCGTAATGAAAAGAAAACCTATCTATTGCCCCGCTGGGACCCAAAATAAAGCAGCGAGCACTGGTGTGCACCACCAGCAGGCAGCCACAGGCGGAGGCACACTGTGAGGGTTTGGTGGCTGTAACCGTTGTGTTTGAGAGGTGCCCGACTGCCTGCCTGCTTGGTGGCGCAATGAGGCCGATCAACACGTGCACGCTAGCCTACTTGCTAATGTCGCGGGGCACGCCAGTGCCGCCTGAAAGGATGGCGTGGGCAGCCACACAGAGGGCGCCCTCCGTGGCGGCAAAGTCAGCCCCGGCACGGCTGCTGCCCGCGCCGACCCCGGCCATTGTCAGCACGCAGCCCTCTGCCTCAGGCGCGCTTCCCTGGAGAAGGGCAGCAGATGAGGCGGAGGAGGTGGAGGCTTCCAGTTGGGCGAGAAGGGCGCCGCCGTCGTCGTGCGGGAGCGCCGCCACGAGCGGCGTCAGCAGGCGCAGCAGCGCCGTGGCGCCTTGTCGTCGGTGGCTGCCCCCGGGGAGACTGGCAAAGACCTCCAGCGCGGCGGATGTGAGCCTGGAGGCAGCTGTGACGTCCGCGTCCGCAGCGAGCGGCGCCGCCATCGCGGACAGCCAGACCAGAGTGGCGGCACCGGCCCCCGGGGGCGCGCCCGCTGCGGCCGCCAGCGCCCATAGCGCGACAGAGCATAGCTGCGTGGGGTCAGCGGCGGCAAGGGCGGCGGCGCTGGGCCGCCAGGACAGCAGCATTGCCAGAAGGGCGGGCGCCACCTCGTCCGGGGCGGCCCAGGCGGGCGGCCACACCTGCCAGGCAGCACGATGGGCGCGGCGGGTCACGTCGCTCAGTGACGGACCCCGCGAGAGCCCTCACACCAGCAGCGCTCCCCCCGTACTAGCATCGCAAAAGGAAACACAGCGTGGCGGCACCGACCAGTGCGGGAATGCGGTGGCACTTAGGACAGGGGGACAGGGCACCGTGCGGAAGAGGGAATGGCATCCCATGATATCTATTTGCTGTCAGCTCCACCTCTATAACATGATACAGCTAATTTGTCAACATGCGTCAAGCAATATTGGAAAGTCAATAGCAAATAAGGAGGGGACAACAAATACTCGAAACATATTGAGTTTTCCTTGTGTCAGGCCGAGTTGACTGTCGCTTAAGAAGAGACAGCTGGCGTGTTGGCGTGTCATCGGACATGATTGTCTTATCTTTTCGGGTGGGTGGGAGGGGGGGGGGGGGGGTGTCCACCTCTGTGAGCTGAGAGATGTGGCCGAGGGACAGCAGGTGCGCCAGGTTGGAGGCGGCGCCGCTGCCGTGGCGGGCAGTGCTGGAGAGGAGGCGCAGCGCGAGGGGCCACGCGCGACGCAGCGGTGCGCTGGCGCCGGGCGCGCCGCCGGCCGGGGTGACGCTGAGCAGCCAGAGCAGCAGCCGCCGGGCCGCTGCCAGCGTGTCCTCTGTCACCGCCGCGTGGACCTGCCCGTCTGGGGGCAGCGCATTGTGGTACGCCTGCGCAGCGACATTGGGGCGGCCACCGGAAACACCTCACACCGGGGCTAGGTACATGTGTATAGTGCAGCTGGGGTCATCCGTGTTGTGATGCGAGTAGTTCCCCCCCGCATGTAGCTGGTGACAAGGGCAAGGTTACTGCGCCTACAAAGATATGGATGCAGCGTATTGTATGCGGTGTGGTATATTCTGTACAAATGGGGGCCGGGGGGGGGGGGGGGGGGGTGAAGTTCTTGACTCAGAAGCATCACGATATTACACACCTTAACAGCGGTACCAAGAAGGTGTATACCGCGAGTGGGGGGCGCCACGCCGCCACTATGTGTTGTGGCAGTCCGTAGCAATTGATATCCCCGGTAAAACAACAACTACGGATCCTGGTAATTTGATTATAAAAAAAGCTAGAAGAGTAGTAGGGCTTGCTAGTTCACCTAACTGAGTGTGAAGCAATGCCGATGATACTCTTCAACCACCTTCAGCTCTATGTAAGGACGACTCCCCCCCCCTCCCCCCCCCCCCCCCACCTCTACGAATTACGAGAATGAATAAAAGCGCGCGGCCCGGTGTCTGATGGTTTCGTAGCAGACCGGCCTCGTGCAACGCGGCACGGTGGACGACGACGATGATGCGAGTAGCATAAATATTATGATATTCTTCTGACCGACGATACACCGCCTCGCGCGACAAAGACGACGATTTAAATAATATATACAGAATATATCAAGCTACGGGTACCCGTATTTATCCTGGATGATGATCATGACGATGATGCAACACGGATTTTATGGTCGTCATGCTGCTCACCTGTCTCGCATCCTAGGGTCATTATCGTGGTCGTGAAAAAAAATATATATATATAGTAATAGTTGTAGCTCTTGAATAATATCTTTATAGTTTTACGATGAATATTAATGATTATCATCATATGCGTGCCTATCAGCAGCAGCGCAGCAGAGTGTGCTGCTCATGCATATAATTACATGAGCTAGCAGCAGAAGGCGATATCGGAAATCACCAAAATAAAAGGCAATCAGAAAGGTCCTCTACAGCGACTGCTGCTCATGCATGATAGGGACCAGTACTCATCGTACGAGTATAGTGATATTATGACAATTGTCTCCGACTATCTCTCCGACTATCTATGGAGATATGACGATGACGACGCGATGACTATACGACTATAAGACGCGAAATAATGCTACGACTCACATATTAACTCACATACTTTTTCATGAATTATTTTGCGTGGCTGCGTGTCGCTTTGTACCAGTGCTGGGTAATCAAACCCAGTGCCGCTTTAGTGCGCGCTCGCTTATCATCACACTCGGGCCAGGCCTGCCAGCGCCGCTAGGATCACCAGGGCCAAAGCACATCGCCAAGACGACGGGAAAGTCGGCCACCACACGATCGAACCTCGCAGCCCCATCGCGCCCGCCGTGCGACACCCGACGGCAATGAACGCGTTTCCTGTCGTGAAAACAATATGGTGAAACAGCCGGTGGTGTATTTACTATTTGGCGGCGAATGAAAAGATGTCTACGACGGCCGACCACCAACATTGTCGACACGTCGAACAGGCCGACACGACGATAAGCACGCTACGGATTGACAGCTTCGACTGCCGTCGGCGACAGTGCAGACGGCGGGCGGCAGCCCACCTCCGACAGGAGGTTGATCAGCTGGAGCGCCACCAAGTCGCGCACCGCGTCCTCCTCGGCGGGCTGCAGCGCCTCATGCGTCAGTAACAGCGCGCCCCACGTCATGCCGCCGCTGTGCACTAAGAAGTCCGCGGCGCCGTTGCGATGCCGCGCGACGGCGGCCAGCGCGGCGAGGACACGCAGGATGGTGGCGCTGCTGGCGCTACCGGCGGACGCTGTCGCCATGATGCGCTCCACCGCAAAACTTCACCGGCGAATGAGGCACGAGTAAGACGGGTGGCAGATTATCAAAGAGCATCAGAGCTGCCAGCGGATGACTTATATGTCGTTTTGGCAGCGGCTTGCTGCCAAGAAGTTGCAGGCCAGTCAGGCAATGTATTGCGCTGCATAGTAAAACAGGAAAAGCAGGGGGCGAGCAGGCTGGAGCGCCACGCACCGCTTCCGCAGAACCTGCACCTCTGCGTCGCCCACCACGGCCGCCGACAACATACACAACATCCACTCCAGCTGCTGCCGGTGTGCCTAACGCAGTCAACGACCAGACAGACAGATCAGAAATCAGCTGCGGGGGGGGGGGGGGGGGGGGGTTATGCCTCCTCGTGACAGAGTCTCGGAGTTACGAGCTTGAGGAAGAGATGGCGAGATGAAGCCGGTGACGAGGGCGCAGAGGTGGGGGCAAAAAGGATGGGCAGGGCGGGGCGGGGGTGTGGGGGGGGGGGGGGGGGGGGACCTTGTCAAGTGACATCATCGTCTGGTTGAACAGCGGCAGCGGGTTGCGCTGCCACTGGGAGCTGATGTACCGGCCAACCAGGCGGTGCAGGGGGCTGGACGGTTGAAGCAGCGCCAATACTGCCTCCGCCAGGAAGACCGCCAGCGTGGCCGGCATGCGACGAGGCGCTCCACCAATCTCCTCCTCTCCTTCCATCCTATCAACCCCCTCCTCCGACTCAGTCGCCACGTTTTCCTTCTCCTTCACCGCCTCCTCCTCTTCCTCCTCCTTCTCCTCCTCTTCCGAGTCTACCTCCTCATCAGACTCCATCTCCATGTCATCCCGCTCCCGGTGCGCCTCTCCCTGCGGCTCGGGCCCTTCCGTCACTGCTTGGATGATGCAGTCCAGTAGCTTGCCGAATTGGTCCTGCCCTCGGAACGCCTGGCTTGGCATGGCGGCCTGCATGGTGCAGCAAGCAATGCCAGTGAACACACAATGCACCCTATTGGGTGGTGTGACTGCAAGCCATCGGCGCGCTAACGGTAGCGGGGCTGCGATCTCTTGACACCATTATTGGGGTCATTATTTGACCAGTATCAATGGCTCGTCGAGCATCGCGCACATTCGCGGAGAGCGCGTCGCGTTTTAATGGTTTCGGAGCATTCAAGCATAACCACAAGAGAGGGCAGCCTTGGTTATGTGGTTTGGAGCAGCCTCGAGCGAATCGAATAGGCAACTCGCGCTGCGCGGCAGGCTTCTGCAAACAGACTCGAGCCCGGGCGTCGCGCCGGCGATGTCAACGCAGTCTGCTGGGCAAAGCTGCAACCTCGATTCCCAGAGTCCCACTTGAAGGTACCCTACAGCATCGCAAGCAACATCGTGGCATATCGCGCCTTGGGCCTACTGCACGGAATGTAACACCAAATCCGCTGAAATGATTGCCATTATCATCCTAACAATCTAAACTACCGCACGCTGGGTAGGAGCTGCGCAGTGATGACAACAACTCCAAATTATTTGCGACAATGACAAATGCACTTACTGGCGCATGTTGAGGGTCGGGAGGGGGTGTATGATTATCGGCCGCATCCTACCCAAACCCTTTGTTTCAAGGATTGACTTATGGCGTGACCAGGGCCCAGCGACATTTGGTACTGCGAAGCGGGTACGGTGCGGAATATGGCAGCTTTTGGAGGCATGGAGGGGGTCCACACCTGCAGGAGGCGCAGCACCGCGAGGCAGGCGGCCCGCATGCTGGGCTGCACCGACGCGAGGCCGCGGATGCACAGCGACAGAAGCCCCTGCTGCGCCAGGAAGCGCACGCCTGCAGGGCCTAGAGCATCGGAAGAGACGAGCGCTGCGAGCAGCGGCACCACCGTGGCCGGGTTGTACGCCGCGACACCGGCAGAGCCGCCCGGGGCGGGGAGGGCGCCCCCTCGGTGGCTGAGCATCCTGGAGGTGTCAATGCCCATTTGGTCCGGGAAGTGCAGCACGGTGAGGAGCGCCCGGCGGGCGTCCAGCACGCCGCTCTCCTGCATCCAGCGCCAGCAGGCCCGCCCCGACTGCAGCCGGCCGGCCCCCACCACAGGGGACTGGCCGGGCGAGGCATACGGGGGCGCCTCGGGACCCCACGCAAAGCGCGCGGGGTCGTCTTCCGCCGGGCCCAGCTCCGCGACGCGCGGCAGCAGCAAGACGTCGGCTGCCACCAGGGCGCGCTTGATGGCGAGGTCAGCCGGCGCGAGGGTGGCGCCGTGGGCAGCGGCCAGCAGAGGGCGCAGCGCCCCTGCTGCGCCATTGCCCGCCTCTGCTGCGCCGCTGCCACCTCGGGCCACGCACACGCTTAGCAGGGCTTCCAGCAGGCTCGCCACCTCCACCTTGGCGCAGGCCGTCTCATGTGGTGCCTCCACCTGCACAACAGAGGGCGGACACACAGCTGTTTAGCACCATGGCGCGTCGGTTGATGGTGACGGCAGAGGGTGTTGGTTGCAATCATGTAATGATTTAGCGTGTCAATGCGTGTTGGCAGAGGCACAGACGGCGTCCAGCGTAGAGCCTCGAAATGACCCACAGGCGCGGTCAACGGAAAGGTCAGCTGGGCAGCTTGGCATGTGCAGGGCCGGGGAGCTTGCCTCCGGCGGGAAGGCCGGGCTGAGAGCAGTCAGCGACGCGATGGGCAGTGTGAGGTCGGGCAGCTCGACCGCCAGGCTCCCCACGGGGCTGTCTTGCTGTGCGGGGGCCAGTGCGGCTGCCAGGCCTGCCACACAGATGGACAAGCACGCTCTTGCTCACGTGCCCCTCTTGTCGGATGTAGTGAGACTTTATATTGGCATCAACGTGCAGTGGGACGGCGCACAGGTTCCTTGATCATGCAAATCAGTTGAAATCATCACGCGATGTTTTGGATTCGGTGCGCTCCTTGTTCAAGGGCTAGTGGAACAGCGGCTTACTGATCCATAGAGCTGACCCAGGATAAGAAAAACACAAGAACTCAAAAGGCGTAGCGCACAGCTCAAAGCTCAGTTTTTGCTCGGGGTTTGCGCACATGCGGTGACAAAAAAGGTTATGCGGTGAAGAGCTGGCGTGAAGATATTCACCGGATCAATTAGGCTACGGGCCAGAATTTTGGCAAGTACTTTCACTGCCTTTTTCTATCCTGAAAAACCGAGTTCAGTTTGGCGGAACTCTAAACTGTATCTGCTGCTTTACTAAAGTGCAAATGCACTAGCACTCGTGGCACCGCTGCGCTTTCTGACAAGTGACGCTGCCTCACCTGGGTTGTCTGCAAGTGCTTGCAGCAGCTGCTCCGCGCCGGCCTGTATACCACCGGGGTCGAGCCTGCCAGAGGAGCAAGGCTGACTCCCCTGGTCACCGGCCTCGGGGAGCATGGAGGCGTAGACGTGCTTGAGGGCGCGCAGCGTGGCGGCGCTCGGGAGGTCAGGCCCCCGCAGGAGCTTGGCGCCGAGCTTTGCCACCGCCGCACTCAGCTGCCATGTGCCAACACAGACAGACGGCGACATGCACAGCACATTAGATCCGCTTTAGGTCAGTTTGCTGCTTCTCTGGGTCGGCGCGCGTAAGACCTTATGGATGTTGATGAGCTGCGCAAGGCGGACCGCGGTGCTCTGCTTCTTGTCATTGCTGCCGCAAGGAACTGCCGGGCATGGGATTAACAGCGGAGGGCGTCGCCGTACCTTCCGCACGCCCGCCCCGGGGGAAGGCGCGCAGCACAGCGCGCCCACCGCACCGCCCAGCCACCCCTCCAGGTGCGCCAGCAGCGCAGAGATGAAGGCAGCGGCGCGTGCGCGCCCCGCACCCCCACCCCCGGCATCGAGCTCGGCGCGGTTGAGGGTCAACACGGTGGCCACGAGGGCGCGCGCGTAGCGGCACACCAGCGGCGCGGTCGGTCCGTCCCGCAGGTCGTGCTCCCGCAGCAGCGCCGCGCCCACGAAGGCGGCGAGGCTATCCTCCGCCCCTGACCACCCCGCCTTTGGCGCAATGTCCGGCATGACCTCCTCCACCGCCTCCAGCGGAACTGGGGGCAGCAGCTCCGCGAGGACATGCCACATCCGCTCCGCGTGCTGCTCCAGGGCCTCGCGGCATGTCAGGGTGAGCTCCTCGGAGGACTCCGTCCCACGCGCCACGGCCAGCAGGTAGTCGCGGTAGCGCTTTGCCAGACGCCGGGCGCTCATGGCGGCGCCCGCGTCGTGTGCGTCCAGGGTCGGCACGCGGGCCAGCAGCTCGGTGGCAGCGGGCAGGGCGGCTGCCATGATGGCGGGCCTCTCGCTACGGCGCACAGCCTTGAGCTTGCGGCCCAGCGCCGCCAGGAAGGCCGGGCGCTCTGGCGCGCAGTGCGACACAAGATGGGCCGCAAGCCCCGGCAGACCCGCCGGCACGTCAGCTCCGCACTGTACCAGCGCGGAGGAAAGAAGCGGCCGGACTCCTCCTGAGGCCGACAGGAGCGCGGCGGGCGCCAGCGCACTGAGGCCTCGGATCGCGCTGGCGTCCAAGAGGTGCGGCGCCGCGGAGAGCGCGCGCAGCAGCGGGCCCGCCAGTGTGCACTGCAGCACAACGGCCTGCGGGCGAATGCGCAGTCACAGCGGGGCGTCATACGCAGTATGCCATTGGGGTTGGGGGTAGCATAGAGAAAATAATGTGTCGCAACATCGTGTCAGAGACTCCTCGCTATATCCGTGTGGTATTCTTACATATTGCCATGTGCAGACATTGTTTTCTTCTTCGCGAGAGGGTAAAATAACATCAATGTATTGCAAAACCACAGGCTGATTTGATGTGTCGGTTGAAGCACCCAATCCTGCGGCCGTGACGGCGGCGTTCCACAAGCGTTGCGCATGGGCCCTTACAAATGCATATAGGTGCATACATATGTAAAATATCGCATAGGTGGGAAACAATTTAAAACGGCGGTGCCTGGCCACGTTTTACCACCCTTCTAGCTTTTTATTCTATTCTGGTATTACCGGTATCGTATTCTCACATTTTCATTGCTGAGGCTTCATCTTATAGGCTGTTTAGACGGCAAAATTACGTAATCCTACACGGCGTTTGTAATCCTTCATGCCAAATGTTATCCATACCAATATGAATACGCGCCTTTTACGCGTTAAGGTATTCGTATAAGGATCACCAAACGTGTAAAAGTACTCGTTACAACACGTAGTAATTTTTGCCAGTGTGAATAACATAATCTTATCGTTGTGCATCAATCCGCATACTTGTATCGCTATCTGATTTCAAGCAATGCATTTATACCTTTCCTGAATAAATGGGGAATACAAACTTCAAGAAATGCACCTAGTGCGTTACGAAATCAATTTGCAATGCGACTAAGATCTATCCGCATGTTTAATTTCAAAATAATCCAACCTATCAACAGATATTGCATTTTATTCTGTCTTTTTTCTATTTATAATTGCCAGGCTTCCATATTAATATACGCTTTAGTGCGCCCACTGCTCGCGTCTGCGATGCTAATGCCAGGCTGCCAAACGCGGCCCACACTAGCTGGTGGCCTGCAGGCAACATCCGTACCTTGTGGAGGCTCTCCGGTCCCTCGGAGGCGCCGGCCAGCAGGCGCGCGCCAATCGCCACACCGGCGCCGACCGCAGCGGGGTCCTCCGACCGCAGCAGGGCGCATGCGGCGCTGGCGGCGTTCTTGGCAACAGCCGCCGGGAGGCAGTCGGCCAGTATGCGCGCTGCGTGGCAGGCGTCCTCCCAGGCCATCCGGCCCTCGTTCCCTCCGGGCGCAAGTTGGTCCATGACACCAATGAGGAGGGCGCGGCCGATGCTGCGCTCGGAGTCTGCATGGTTGCCGCTGCATAGGCTGTGGCTCTTTCCCGAGTTACCAGCAAGGAGCGAGGTAGGCTGGGAAGAGAGCAGCCTCCGCTGCAGGAGCAGCGAGCTGCGCAGCGCCGAGCTCGCGAGCAGCACTGCCAGGGACGGTCCCTGCCGGCCAGGCGGCGCGCCTTCTGTGTCCCGCTCCGGCCCAAACATGAGGCGCACCATCACGGGGTGCTCAAATGCTCCGCTGGCAGCTATCAAAACAGCCTCATCCGCGACGGCGCCCGCTGGGAGCTTCATCGCGGTCGCCGCCGCAGCGTGCAGCATTGTGTCCAGCACGTCGAACAGGGCTGGCAGCGCCGGGTTTGCGGGGGAGCAGCGCCCCATCCAGAACAGCGTCAACCTGGCCCATGATGCAAGAGCGGTGTGAGTGGCGGCGAACCCAAGTCGTGCAGCATGAGGCGCCATCGGCTTTGCACTTCTGACCTTGGAATTTTCACACATGTGCCTCTATGTCAACACTTTGCAACAATGCATGGATATGTCGACAACTGTCGTCACGCCTTTTGTATTGTTGCCTTGAACGAGAGGGAGACCTTGCATGGAGCTGCAGGTGGTTTAGTGGCACCCATCCATTGATTATAATAATGCTACGGTGCCGGCTTGCCCATAATGAGACATCTTGCGATAACCCTCCAATCGGGCTTACTTGCACACCATGGTAAGAATATTTGCTAAATTTCCGATTACATTCCACGTAGTTCCGCACACATAGCGTCGTCTACATTTGAGCGCTGGCAGGCAGGGCAGGTTCTCATTCACAGTGTACTTGTTACCGCATCGGCACCGGCACAATAGGCTCTCTCTCTCCCTCTCTGTCTTGTACGGCACCACAGAGCAGCACACACTGGCTGGGACGGCGTCACACATGGATGTACGAGCAGAGATGGCAGGGCGGAGGGGGGGGGAGGGGGTGGCGTGCTCGGGCCCCCGCCGGCGGCGTGCACCTCATGGCCATGGGCAGGCTTGCCGCCATCAGCCCACCATGCAGGTGCTCAAGCAGCCGGACGCGCGCCACGACGGCCATGTTGCTGCGGTCGCAGTCGTCAAAGGATAGAACGAGCGCCGGGAGCAGCATTGCCAGCGGTATGTCCTTCACCGGCTGGCCCAGGCCCTGCCGCAGCAGTCATGGCAGGACACACGGTTGACGTGCTAGATGCCAGCCAATGGCATCACACAGGGCTATTCCTCGGAGCGTTAGGGCGCCGCCACTCCGTGCTCTGAAGGGACAGTGGGGCCCGCCGGGTGGGGAGGGGGGGGGGGGGGGGATCCGCACCTCGTGGTCGGTGCTGGCCTGCAGCAGCTCCGCCACCGACGGCATGGATCCGACGAGGTGCGCCTGCATGGAGGCCACCAGCATGCACTGCACCTGCCGCCTCTGCTCGCCGGCGCGCAGGCTGTCCGGCTCCGTGGCGAGCGTGTCCAGGCAGCGGCGCCACAGCGGAGGCAGCAACTCCAGGGCGTGGCAGAGCAGCAGTGGGCCGGAGTCGTCGGACGGGATGTCGGAGGCCACGGCTAAGGCCTGGCGCCACAGGCTGCCGGGCGGAGAGTCTCCGGCGCGCTCGGGGAGCTGCCCAGGCCGCACACCCCAGGCGGCATCGACGCGCACGCGGTCCTCCGGCAGCGGCAGGCCGTCCCCGTCCAACGCATGCGCAAGGCAGCTCGCTAGCAGCAGCGCAGAGCGCAGCGGCTGCGCCGCGCTGGGCAGCTGCATGCCGGCGCTCTGCGCCTCCACAAACGCGGCGGCCGTCAGCGTGGCCAGCGCGCGCGGATCGGACTCCGTCTGCAGCACGCAGCCGAGCGCCGAGGACACAAGGCAGGCGATGGCAGCTCTGTCCGCAGCCGGGCTTTTGGTGCTAGCCACCACCTGCATCAACAAAGCCAGCACGCTTAGTCGATATGGCAGCACAGGAGGACAGCGTTGCAAAGGCCGCCAAAGGCACTACATAGTAGAGCATGAGGGTTCAACAGTCCCTCCGTCACGGCTCGCAGCTTTTGGCCACTGCTGGTCTGATGTCGGAAGGGGCAGCATGCGGGGAGGCGCAGCCACACCTTGAGGGACTGACGCAGCGCGATGACGGCCAGCAGGCCAGGGCAGGGGTCCGTCACGCCCTGCTCGGACAGGTGGCTGTTTGCCCAGTCGTGCGCCTCCTTTTTACAGCGCACAACAAACCGACTCGGTGAGGAGAATTGAAGAGCATTGCCAGGACGGCAAGGACATGGCGACCCCTACTAGGGACGCTACTGGCAAGTATATTCGCACTGGATAAAGTAGTGCAGTAGAGATGCCTGTCATTGCGATTATTAGGCTAACCTCAGTTTATCCGACTTGACAGCCTGATAGCCGGTGGCGACTGTCACGCCACCCATTTACTTTGCGTTCATCCTCCATGAGGACCACTCGAAGCAGGCTCAAACTGGGTACGGTTATACTGGCTTACTGCCTTCAGATCCATGTCAGGTAAGCCTCTCTCTCTGTCTCTCTCTGTGTTTAAGTCTCTCTTTCCATATAAGTGGCAGCATAGATACGGGTGCAGATGCGGTACTGAAAAATTGGCAAATATCAGTCTACCCAACCTGTCAGAGGTCAGATGTGGTTGGATAAAACTATGGCAGAGCTACAGCGAGACTTCTAATAGGTTGCATGCAAGCCCTGTGTTAGGTATACACTGCGGGCTAGGATAGGGTGCATCCGCACCCGTAAGTACATCACATTACACACACACACACATACAAATATGTATACAGGTATGTATGTATATAAGGATTTGACAGGCAATGAATGCAATAACCAGTGTTGGGATCCAAGTGCTGAAAGTTGCACACCACCTGGAGGGTGCCACTAAAACGCGGGGTGTCTGGGATTAAAGGAACAGCAGGCAACATGATAGACAGGGCAATGCTCTCACGCCGTGTCAGATGGAAGGAACGGTGTTGAGGCATGCGCGGCGCTAGCCATGGGTGCGGCGCACCTGAGGGCGGCGGTGCGCCTGCACGAGCGTGTTGGCCAGGAAGGCGCACACCGCCGCGCCGCTGCCGCTCCGGCGCCCATCAGCGCTGCCCTCCTTTGGCGGCGCCACGGCGGCGTAGACCACGCGAAGCTGCTGCAGCCAGATCGGGTGCTGCATGCGGTGATGCGGCGCGGCGTCCAGAGGGCTGCACTGTTCCAGCACCGCCAGCAGCGCCGTGGCGGCCGCGCTCGAGATTGCATCCGCCGTGGAGCTTACATACAGCTCCAGGAGGACCTGCCAACGCAGCAGATGTGCATTGTGAGGACGACTCAAGTGCGTCTGGTGCGTCATGCGCCTTGCTACCTGGCTTTTTAAAGCTCAGCAACATCACAGGAGCAGATGTGAGGGTGGGTCATGTGACTGGCATGCGCTCAAGAGAGGAAAAGACAAAGGGTTGTATGGCGGTTGCCACTTCCTACCCATTGCATCCATTTGACTACATAGGTCCAAATATACTGTCATTCTCGCCCCAGAACCTCAGCACATTATTACGACGGACCAAGCACTGATTCTGGATGTAGTGTAGCACCGTGTTTGGCAAAATGGGCATGTAGGATTCCATGGAGTAATACCAGCCGGTGTAGAGCACATCTGCTAGCCTGCCACGTTGCGTTGCGGGCAGTGAATCACCTGGATGGGCTCGGCCGACAGCGCGGATGTGGGCATGGCGCAGCCGCTCCCGGAGCTGCCAAGCATGGCGCGCAGCGCCAGGAGCTGGTGCGCGGGGTGCCAGGATGCCAGGCCGCTGGATAGCAGCTTCCAGGGGTCGAAGGAGGTGATGTCCATCGCAACCTGTGGCAGAGTATACCACTCGAGCGGTTCAGCATGGGGCGTGGGGAGCGGCGGCAACAGCGAATGTATGGCGGGTGAGAGCAAGGGCAGAGGGAAGGTGAAGAAGGGGACATGGAAGGGCCATTCTCATGTTCGCACGGGCAGCGTAGGCATACCTTCGGAAATAGCTCCATATACTGGATGACCAGCTGGAGGGCAGCGATCGTCTGGAGGTGCGGGGAGGAGGACGGCACGCCTGCGTCCATGGCGCTGGCGCTGGCAGCAGTGTAGACGTTGACCAGCAGCTGATACTCTGGTAGCGAGGCCCTGCAAGTTGGGCGCACCACTCTGCCTCAGCTGTGGCAGCAACACCCCCGGGCGGCCATACTGTCCGGTACAGGGGACTGTACCCGCAGGCAGGCCAACACGGGGGAGATGGCAGAGTGAATTCCTGCAGCGCACCTGAGCAGGCCACGAGTGCGGCTGGCAGTGGCGGGCGGCAACGACGCTTCGGCGTCAGCCAGCGCGCCCACGGCGCCATTCAGTGCCTTCAGCAGCACGGACGCGGCGTCCAGTACGCCGGACAGCAGCGTCACTGCGGAGTGGCGCACTAGCGGGCGCTCGTGCTGTAGTGCACGTGATAGTGAGGCCTGCTGGGCGCGCAGCGGGCATTTAGGGCAAGACACGTGCGGTGTCACTCTAGTGGGACATATCACGCTGAGGCGCTGTTGACCAATGCAGAAAACCACTCAGCGCTGCAATTTCCCTTTTGCTGCCAGTGGGCGTAAGGGTAAGAGGATCGGGCAAAACCAGTGATGGAAGCGGATTATCATGCGGACGAACGAGACACAAGGGGGCTTGATTCAGGGGACATTCAAGCAGCGATAACGGCTGGTGAATCGGCGGGAAGCGCACCTTGGAAACAGCTGGCGGCACAACCCGCTCCACTAGTGCGCGCTCATTGGGGGGCAGCCACGGAATGGGTTGGCTGCCGTTGCCTGCTGTGTGGCTGCCATCTGCCTCTCGCAGCCGCACCACTGGGCAGCGGGCCGCCGCCAGGACAGCATCCCGCAGCACGAGCACGTTAGCGAGCCACCTGGTATGACAACAGACAGTGCCTTGTAGTTCAGCTTGGGTGCAGCCATACAAACAGGTTGTTACATCAGGCTGCAGATGAAGGTCAGGCCACAGAAAGCCAACAGTCAATAAGGTGAGGATTGGTTATCACGCGTTGCTGATACCAGCTGGGGTATGGCTGCGCACCTGGTGGAGCACTCCGGCTCCAGCGTGGCGCGGCTGGAGGCCAGGAAGGCCACCGCCACGCCTGGCCGGGTGGAGAGCGCCTCCCGTAGGATGAGCGCAGCCTTGGGGTCCTGCGGCACAGCAAGGCAGAGCACCGGAGGGTCCGGGCATCTTTAGGCCTTTGTTTGGACACCCCCAGAGTATTCCAGGGCGGAAGAGCTGGAGGGGCGGATTAATGCTGGAAAAGCACTAACGTTAAACGGTTTAAACGTTCAACGGGGCGATTGCGTTTGTAACATACGTTTGCAACGTTGCCCTCCCCTCCCAGACTGCCTTGCACTGCTATCCCTCCCTTTGCATGGTGTCCCAGCTTCCAGACACATGTACACGCTGTCAAGTCCTATGACAATGATTTATGTCAAAAAAAACAAAGGCCTCCTTCCGTATGTGCCGACCATGCGATGACTTTTGGAGTTACCAGCAGCACCTGTCCCGGGGGCGGGAAAAAAACCAGCAGCACCAAACAACTTGCTGACGCGCGGCTCCTGACTCCGCCAATGCGCCACCTAGCGGTGTGCGGCCGGCTGGCGGCGGACTGCTAGCGCTGCCGCTTCCGCCACTACCGTGCGCCGCGTGTGGCGCAGCGGCGTCTATATATATATATTTTTTTTTTCGCGCACATTATATACCATGCCAAAGCAGATACTGCCCCCTTTCTGGCCTGTAAAGGGGTGCACAAATTGCAACGTTTAAACAGATCTGGCATTTTTATTTTAGTAACGGACGTGTAAACGTTACCCCCAGTACGTCAGTTCTTTCCTAGGATTGATGCCTTCAGCAATTAGTGACTTGGGCGACAGCAAGCCGCGTCTTGTTTACCAGTGATGTCGCCAACCGCTGCTGGCTGCGCGGGTCGAGGACTCACCTCAGTGGCCTGCAGGCTCTGCAGCAGGTGCAGCAGCTTCTTTCGGGCTGGTGGCACCCCGCGCTTGCCTCCGCTGAAGACAAGCCCCTCCACCTGTTGACACATTGCTGCGCCCAGTCAGACATGTCGGGCTATTGAGAGATCGACACTGCAGCTATAATCAGGCACAAGTCATCACATGGTGTAAGTGCCGCATTTCTCTCATTTGGAAAATCACGTGATTGAACCTTAGACAACAGCTAGCCCATGGCTGATACACATGACAACGGCGAAGCTGGGATCCATGCCATTGGCGCAGTGATGCATGGTATGGCCCCCACGCGCCGCCCTGCTACCCATGTCCCTTCTCAGTGGGTACAATGCCTGTCCTTTCTTACTCCATCGGGGCGCACGCACCAGGTCGGACTCCACCGCGGGGCACAACCCTAGGCGCGGCTCTAGGCACGCCTCCCGCAGCAGCTCCCCAGCCAGTGCTCCAGCCTCTGCCTCCGCGCTGCTTGGCTCGCCAGCCGCGCCGCGCCGCAGGATGAATAGCAGCTGCAAACCCACCCATAGGGGGATCAGCCCCAGTCAGGGCCGGCCATCGGCACCGTCAGCCCACACAAGACGAAACGAATGCAGTTACGCCCGCCTCACATTGTTTGGATGCGCTGCCCTGTCTGCATGCCGCGGGCTGCACTGCGCAGGTTCGCTTGCTACTGATGTTGATGCTGTGTGTGTGTGTGTGTGTGGGCGGGCCGGGGGGGGGGGGGGGGGGGGGGGAGTACAGCGGGAGTCGATCCATACCTGGGCGACAAAGCCCTGCGAGAAAAGGCCGGCTAGCAGCGACGGCGGGAGCATATGCCGATGCGCTGCTGCAGAGGCTTCCAGCCGTTGGCGCAGCAGCTTGAGCACAGCCGCGCAGGCATTGGCGGGGTCGGTGCCGAGGTGGTTGAGTAGCGCCATAGTGAGGGGGCGCAGCTGGAGGACGGCCGCCAGCGTGAGCGGGTCGGACGAGAACAGCAGCTCCAGCGCTGAGGGGGTGGAGATTCAGGGTGGAAGGGCAGGGGCCGGGGGGGAGAGGGGGGGGGGGGGGGGGGGGGCATTCAGCGAGAGATGACGCAGGCAATGCTTTTCTCATACTTAGGCTGTGTAACAATGAGTGTACGGGCATAGGCATTTGTGGTTTGTAGAGAGCTAAAAGCGCTGGTCAGTGGTGTGGTGTAGTGTGGGCGGGAAAGAGAGGCACCGTGGTGGCAATGAGCTTCTGTCCACCAAATGCGAGCTAAACTTCGAGGAGGATCGACATAACGAGCATGTTTATCTGTGTCCTGACGTTGGCATGGGATGGTGGAAGGGGGCAGGGATGCTGAAAAGAGGGGGCGGTGGGAGGTGACCGAAATTCACAAACGCGCGGCGTGTTGCGCTCTCTGGCGCACGGCCACCATCTTGCCCTGCTTGCTTGGACCTGAGCGGGAACAGCGCGGCTCGCACACTCGGTTTCTGTCATGAACCTACCCGCATGGTGCTGTTCTAGGAGCAAAGAGCCGTTCCTCTAGAACTGACAGGATGAGATCAACAGCATGGGGGTGAGCGCACTGCGGGGGCCTGCTGAGCTTGGGCAGCGATGAGAGGCTCCAGTCAAATGTCTCCACTATGACGCGCGACGCGGTAGCGCCTCGCCCCGCCGCAGCCGCCAGCAGCTCGAGCGCCGCCGCCGCGCGGGGCTGAACACCCGATGTGAGGTGATAGTACAGTGCCTGGCGGACGGCATTGGCCAGCAGCCATTGGGGTGAGACGATCGCAGAGATGGCATGATGACTCTGCTTGCCCCATGCCCTCCCGTGCCTGGCCCCAAGACACAGCCCCAACTGATGAGCAGCATCTCCCGTCCCCAGCCTGCCACTCATGCCCTGCTCGCCAACCCAGCCCCCCCCCCTCCCCTTGTCAATATAAATCTTCCTTCCCTCCCATGCCTGCAGTAGCTGATTTCATGCTGCCCCCCCCCCCCCCCCCCCCCCATGCGCGTCCTTGACATTTCGCGGCAAGCGGCCCGGTAAGGTATCCTCAACCAGCCGATGCACCGCCGCAGGCACACCTTGAGCCGCCGCTTCAGGACCGTGATCGCCAGCTCATCCAGCGCTGCGCCCACCCTGCCCTGCATCGGCCTTTGCAAAGCAATCGCAGCAACAGCACGCATGGCAGCCACCCCCAGTCAGTTAGGTGGATTGACGAGGAAACTGCAGACTGGGTGAAGGCACACAATGCTTCCCGGAAGCGAGATGGTCTCCCAGCACACCCAACCGGCAACTGACCTGCGGCAGCGGCTTGGTGCTGACACGCAGCAGCGCAGCCACCGCGCCCAGGAGGCTCAGCGCCAGCCCGTGCCTTTGGCCGATCAGCTGGCTGTCCCACACGCCATGCAGCTCCTCTAGGCGCGGGGAGGCGGTCAGCAGCGCCGCCAGCGCAGCCGGGCCATCAGCCTGTGCCGCGGTGGCCTGAAGCGCAGCTAGGCCTGCAAGCCAAGAGACGTGGAGGGGGCATATCTTTTAAGTATGTCCCCATCATACATCACAGTAGCAGCCTGAGGCCCCCGCTCCCCTTCTACCAATACGATGGGCAACCTATTTGACTTCCTGCTGTGTCGCCCATCTGTTTCACCCACATCACTGACACTGAGTGCACAAAATGAGCACCTGCCCTCGCTCCATACCAGCATCCCCCCCCCCCCCCCCCCCCCCCCGCCCCCCCTCCCCCCCCCCCTGGGGCCTTTCCCCTCGCGTGCCTGCATCCTCACTTCTCCCATCGCTCTGTCAGGCTCTCTCTCTCTCTGACGTCATTCCACAGCCACGGGGCACATACAGTGCCCCAGACTTCCCCACTAGACGCATCGCCAGTCAGTCAGCCCAGGACCGGCCAGTTGTGGCGCGGCACTTGCCTTGCGCGACGGCATTCTGATCGCGCGTCGCGCGCAGCTTGTCGAGCAGCTTGCTGGCGTCCTCCATGCCGCCGCGACGCACACCACTGCGCTCGAAGGCGCTCGTCTGGTAGTTACTTCTCGGGCTATTTTGTGCCAGAGGGTCCCTCAGAAGGCGCCTCTTTGCAGCACTGAGCGCCTAGGATAGAGGAGCTTAGCGACGGGACGGACGCGCCATCGCACCACGTTATTCGGCTGCACCGACCTCGGCCCATCATCGCTCCGTCGCCGCCGCCGAGTCGACAGCGGCGCGCCGACATCGTCGCGCCGACATCGACCAAACCCACATCGCGCCGCGTGCGTGAGGGATTTTTGGAGGGTTGGGCCACACTTATACCTGGGCCATTACGGGTATTTTTCTATTTTGTGGGGGTAGTTCAATTAATTGTAATTTACTATTAAATACCCTTACCGGTATTTCACTAGTGCCTCTGGCAAAAATGTTGTATATATACAACATTTGTTGTATGTATACAACAAAAAGTATGGGCCCAGTGCTATGGGCAAAACTGGCATGATGACCACCAGGGCGTCAGGGGAGGTCCCCCAAGCGCCAAATAGTATACTTAAGTTGACCCGGGCCCGCTGGAGTCCGCATATCGGCCAGCACAAGGCGGCCCGCACCACCCACCCACCTCTCCACCATGAGGAAACCTATGGAGATCAACAGCCGTGTGGCCGCCCGTCGAGGGCCATTTGAACCCGTTGCCCTTGGCGGAGTACGCCAACAGAGGGCCTTGAAGTTTGGTAACGTCGTCGAGTCGGTCGCCAACAACAAGTTCCGCATCAGGTGCGATGACGGCACAGAGTCATGCGAGACCACCAACGTCCTGAAGCTGCAACCCACCGGCGCTGGCGCTTTGCCCCAGGTGTGTCTCCTCTACCACCATGCACTCGTCTAATACCTTGCTTGGACAGTATGTCGTCGGCTTGTGATGATTTTGTCGACGTGTGTGGGTGGCGCGGCCGTGCGATTGCGTACCTGACGACCTCAACAACATCACCACCAGGCACATACCTCGTCCAGACGTGGTCTCGCAGTACTTCGCTCGGAGCCCGCGCGTCAACAACCACAACCAGAGCCGCCAGCACGACCTGATGTTGGAGGAGCTGTGGCTGACGCAGGACTGCTGGTTCCGCCTGCACACCACCATGGCCGGCATTCACGTCACCGACTGTTGGAAGCTCGCAAAGCACCACCTCCCGAGGCACCACCCACTCAAAGAGTCAACCGCTGTCAACTTTGCCGGCCTGATGTGCAAGGCCCTGATATACAATGGGCTGACAGGGGAGGTGGAGCCGACTCGCCGGACCGAGCGCGTACTGGCCGACATCACCAACGAGCCACCCCCGCTGCCTCACAGCATCATGCACCTCGGCAAACGCCCCGGCAACGACAACGCCACCAAGCAAGCCCGCTGCACTATGTGCCGTGTGGACGACGACAATGTGGGTTGGACGTCCTACAAGTGCCCGGACTGCGACATCCCTTTGTGCATTCCGAGCAAGAGGCGCAAGGGCGTCGCATGCTGGACCCGGCACCGCCGCATGACCGCCCAACAGCTCGCGGTTTACGGCGTCAACCGCCGCGCAGACTAGGCCGCCACCGGGCAACCCTCCCCGTACCCAAACCCCGTGCCTCAAGACCTTCCTTCTCCGGTCGGCTGGCGGCTGTTGGTTGCTCCTCCGCAGTGCCCTGGCCGGAACCGGTGGTGTGATGCTGGTTCAGCGAGCTACAACATCTTAGAGGGCGACGCTTCTGTTAGCAGCGCGGCCCGCGTAGTATTAGTAGTATGTAATTAAAATCCGTCAATGATGCCGACGCGACCCGTGTTGTATACTCGTGTTGTATATATACCATACAACATATTTGCCCGAGGCACTAGTAAGAAATTACCTCGGGCGCGCGGCGCGCACCGGGCCCGCAGCGCGCCAGACACGCGCGATGCGACAGTGTCATTTTTGAGTACCGGCACTGTGAAGAGCGCAGTAAACTGCGCACTGCCGTCTTCTCGCCCAGCAGCAGAGCTAGGCGCCACGCCCCGCCGGGCAGGCGAGGAGGCGACTGTTTGTGCCGCTAGCATGCGGCATGGCGGGCGAACCGGCTAGCACCCCGTCGGTACGCAGCCGATTGGCACAGCCAGTGCCAGGCCGCGGCATGTGCACTGTTGTGGTGGAGTAATCGTGTCAAGCCATGCCTTTTCAGGGACATTGCTCTCCGCAACTTGTCATGCTCGCCCGCCGCATGCCTTGTGGAGCGCATGAATATCGTCCACATGCGTGCGGCCACCAAGACCCGCGCTTTTCTCAAACATGAGAAATAATATGGTGAAGTTGTAGTTTGCTATGTGAATTTGCGCTTGCTGGAGATCTACGACAATGATGTGCTGAACATCGTTGAGGATGCGCTGATCGATGTAGAGCCTAACGACCTGCTAGCAAAGCAGGGTCAAGCAACACCCCAAGAACCCCTAACACCCCTTGCTGATGATGCTATGATTTTTCTTGACTGATGTACGCATGTAGCGAGTTTATATGGTGTGCAACATGCAACGTAACAAGCCCTTAGGCTGCCATCGCCGACGTGTTTTTGAGTCAAAAAATGCCAAAACTTGAGCTCCAGCAATATATTACTTTATATTACTCTAAACACATGGGGTATTTTTTATTTGAGAGTTTAAATTAATAGAAATTTACTATTAATTTTAAAAAAACCATAAATTACTAGGCCCAGCTATAGCCACACTCTATTGAGACGTAAACACCGTACAGTACAGTGTTTGCTCGAAGTGGCCCCTGCCCCACAGTAGTTTTCGCCAGTCTGAGGTGCTGACTCTAGCTTTATCGATATTCGGTATTATCATCGAATAGCATCCTTTATTTTCCGGTGGTTTCCTGATCGCCCTTTGCAGCTTGCTCATTTAACTAAATATCGAATGGCAGCCAATACCTTAGACCTGACTCCTACTCCTCTCGCTTAATTTGCGTAGGGCAAGGTTGGCAAGGGAGCGATTGAAAAGCCGGAACGGAGCCGTATCTTGCAGACCTCCTTAATATTGTAGTGGGATAGCCAAGGCGCCTACGACCCCCGCGGCCCACTAATACCTGACCTAGTGTTGCTTTATTACTTTTTACATCATGGCTTTAACATATGCGCACTACAAACAGAACTAACAGCAACTATGAAAGGTTGCCCACAAAAGAGAGACATAAGCATGAAACTTGGTCGAGCAAGAGGCCAGGGAGCCAAGCAAGAACCAAAGAAGCAAAGCCAAGGGAATCACGAAGTCGCCAAGATGCCAGGAACCAAAGGGTCAAGGGAAGCACTGATTGAAGCCAAGGAACGACCAGAAAGACCGAAAGGGGAACATGAAAGCAATGGGGACCACCGCCCCGGGGTAGGCCATCAGCCGTGGCTAGTACACTTGCAGCCAATGACCCGGGTCATAGCAACACAGGCCGACGATCGTTGGCCAATGACCCGGGTGATGAGCAAGGAGGTTTCTCCTTGCTCATCAACATGGCACATGCAGACAACGTTCTTGGCGGGGTCGCGGCCGCGCGCGCGGCACGTGATGGTGCTCCTGCGCATGCGTCGCGTCGCTCGTAATAGCGAAACCTCGGCGCCACGCGGACAAGAGCTGGCCGATTTTTTTGCCAATCTGTGGGTGGATAGCTTTCGCGAGCTCCACCAAGAAGGCCTCAGCGTGCGGGGCGGGCCAGCGAGCCGAACTCGGAAACGGCGAAAGGAACAAAGCGAAGCATGCCGGCGGCGTTTCGGACACCCTCGTCATACTTTTGGATTTTGTGGCGCTCTGCATCCCGCAATGTAGTCGTTGGATCCGAGCTTGACACGTTGAGGATAGGGGCAATGGTGGTATCGACAGCAACCGTGTTCCCGCGGATACCACCATACCCAAAAAGCCCAACATCGGCCGGCCGGCCGTCGCTGCCCTTCGGAAGAGAAACAAGCACCGACGGGTCCGTGAGGATCTGGACACCCACGCCCAGCGCGGACTTCACGTCGTGGCAAACGTCGGAAAGGCCATGTGCCGTCCACTCGTCGGAAAGGCCTAGTGTCGCTTGATCTTCCTATTCCATCACTCCTGCGGTCGTGTGCCCATTGGAGGTTAATAACGCTGCTTTATCTGTCGTCGCATCATCTGTCGGGAGGCGTTACCATAATTAGTTGAATTATTCGTAACGCCACCGGTATTAAACCGGAGAGCGCGCGACGCGCGCGGCTGTGCCGCCCTTCCAAAAACCTTATTTCGCCGCCACTGTCACCACACCTCCAAAGTCGACGAAAGAGACCTTTTGGAGGGGCTAGGCCACACTCAAAATACTCAATTGAGATGTAAACACAGTACATTACAATGTTTGCTCGTCGTGGCCCATGCCGCATAATAGTTTTAGCTAGTCTGAGGTGCCGGCTAAGTTTCATCGATATTCGGTATTATCGAAGAGCCGCCAGCCAATACCTTAGACCTGACTCCCAACATACTCCACTCATAGACTTTCAGGTTACGCCGTAGATAATAACGGCGCCCGCTTTAACACCCGCTGTATAAGCCAAGTGTACACCGCCGTGTACACGGTAGCGTCATCAGCGGCGCGGTCGCCGCCGGGAAGCTAGATGATTGAGGAGCGCCTTGTACCGTCCATCGAGACAGTGCTGCTGCATGGTGGTTGGCGGGGCGCCCCCAAACGAACCCTTCGCGGGCTCTGCGGGGCACGCGCCGGCGTGTACGCGGTGCGTACGGCGGGGCGTCATCTGTGAAGAAGATATTTCATCAGTGAAACTCATCCTTGTGGGCTCATGCAGCGCGCTCGTGCAGGGCAGGACCGTACGAGATTATTTTATTGCGCGTTTCGCGCGCCGCGCGACGCGGGCTTGAATGCTGGCTTGTACTTGTAAATTCCGAATCAGCAGCACATTATGTGCTATAGATGCGCGAAATTGGGCATCCATCGCATCGTCTGTGCGTGCCCAATGGCCCACATCCGCAACCAACCGCCGACTCTGGTAAAACTATGCGTTCCACAACCAAGTGGCGAGCGACTTCCGGTCTAAATGGCTGGAAACCCGTGCCAAGTCCGCGGTGCGGGTTGCCGCGTCCGGATACTCCCGGACATATGCTTGCTTGAATGCTACTGAAATCCAGCATAAGGCTTGCCAGGAAATGTAGCCGGTCTTAACCCAGGTGTAGTCGGTGGTCTGAGCAAGTAGTAACCGCCCGTCGGGGGCATGAATACCTTCAAGTATTGTTCTAGCACTGCACCGGTTTGATATGTAATGATGCGATGACGTGTGGATTATGATAAGGAAAAGCTTCTTGCCCGCTGTCCACATTCTTATCGACATCAACGCAGATGCGAATCAATGTAGGAATGTGGGGAGTGGGCATCTTTGCAAATCTGCACATCTGAGGATGGCTTAAATGTTATGGACCAATCATGGAGGATGTGATGGCTTACCCGAAGCTGCGTTGCAGTACCCCTCCGGCCGCAGGCATGCTAGGTTAAGAATACAAGGCAAAACCGCTGATGGAAACCATATGACCGGCTGACATTGAAGCCCCGCATGTAGCTATTGCGAAATTCGCCCAAGGCAAGTGCTAGGCGTGTGCCGGGTGTACGTGCAGCCCGCTTGGCCACCACCTTTAGCCTCCTGACATGGGTTTGGCAGCGACCAACTGGCGCGTGACAGCGACCGATACCGACGCCCATGTGAGTCATTGATAGCAGCTACTCGAGCTCCTACCGTTGTAGACTGGTGTTTTAAGTTAAAAATGCAATGTGCAGTAAACGTTCGCAGTAGTCCTATTGTTTCAAGAAGGGGTGACACACCTCTAGCAAGCAAAACCGCTGAAAAATAGCCAGCAGTGCCTCATAATTTCCTTAGATGACGTCCTCGCTCATGCGCCGTGCTTCCAGATTCATATTACATTCCGCCAAGTGCCCATCCTCGTCCATTCCGAAGCGTGACCAGCAACTCCAGTTGGCAAATAACTGCACGATGTGCATGTGAATCATCCATGCGCACCGGTGTCTCTTCGCCCTTCGCATGTCGCGCACAAAGCCGTCGCACAATCCGCGCAACAATATACAGTCCGCATGTCGGTGGCCTGACAAGCGAAGCAGATCGACGTCCTGCGGGGCGCTGCTCTCCACCAACACTGCGCGGGGAAATGATTTTGGCCCGACCCAGTGGGGCCGCGAAGTACGCGGTGCTGCGGCACCGGTTGCTCTCGCGTCGCGAAGCGCCAGTACGGGCGCGTGAACATGCCCTTGCCCTGCCGGAAGCAGTAGCCCACGATGATGCGGGCCATAGCGAGCATTTTCCATCACGGCGGCGAAATCCATGTTGGCATGACGAATGTGGCTTGCGTCGTGGTGGAGGCCGCATGAAAGTCGCCCCAAAAAATGATCGAGAATATTGCTTTCATCATCGCGCGCGAACGGCGGGTAGTTGCAGGAAACATGCTTGTGACGCCACTGATGACGTAGACAACAATCGACTGCCGACCAAAAGACCTCGCCGCAAGCGTTGCGGCCAATCAAGGGGCTACTGGATGGCTGGCATGGGTCAGGGCGGAGGCCATCGTCCGGCGGATGACCTATATCGGAGCCGTGGCATTGTTTGTGGTGCCGCAGCACATCACGCAGGGTGTCGGTGGCGGGTGGATGCAAAATGTGGCCGCCACCAGCTGGCGCGACGAAGCATGTGTCGCCGAACATAGGGTCAGATATTCTAGGGTTAAACTCCAGGGTTTTGCGGGCACCTGGGACCATAACGATACCCGTACGTGCGTGGTGTTGGGTATTCCTGGGAGGGCTCAAAGCTGCTATGGATTGCTGCTAGCGCCCGCAGATTGCAACTGCGCCCCCCAAAAGGGTAGGGCGGACCTTTAGTGGTCAGTGCCGGGTATTTTGATGGCAGTGTTTTAAACGGCGATCCAACAGTGTTGGATCTGTCGCTGGCCTTCAATTAGTCTTGCAGAGTCCTCCGGCAATTTGCTTGCTGACTATAGCGCAGCGTGACCTACCCAGGGCTTCCTGTCACTGGATCCCTGCCTAAACGGGCGTCGTAGAGACGCTGCAAGGGTTTCACTGGTGCCAGTCCTGTCCCGGGGACGGGAAAACATCAGCTGGCGGCGCACGCACGGCCGGATGGGCCAGGATGGGCGGTCAATATTCGGGGCTGCTATCTTGGCACCATACTTACTGCACGTATGTATGGATAATTCATTATTCGACGACGACGACGTGACGATGTGGGGCTGTTTGCAGGTGACGCACGAGTGGCGGATATGTGGCGGATATGTGCCGAGCGCGGATGCGAGTCGCGCCCGCGCCAGCAGAGTGCGGCTGACGAAGGCGCCGTCACGACGACGACGGTGCGCACAGTACAGGTAATCCTTACCTGTACTGGTAGCCGCCGCGCGCCGGCGGAGGCTGATATTTAGGCGCGCGTCCCCGCCCGCACCATAGCAAGCCAGATCGACGCCCTTCAAGCATGCTGCGCGTTGCACCCACGCAACCACTGCATAGTCTCCATCACCACGCAGCACGCTCTTGCAAGCCGCGTTCGACCTACAGCAACGTCCCTCAACCCCGTAACGGTAACCTCCTCCGCTCGCGCCCCCGTCCCCATGCCCTCTTGTCCTGGAAGCTGTCGTGGCCTGTCACCAGTCGATCATCTGCCCTAGCAAGCAACCCTAGCGTTCGCGGTGGGTCCGTACTACAGTACCAAACTATGATCTGACACCCCTAGTTCTCAAAGCGCCGCTTATCTGTGCACGTGCCAACCCTCGCGGTTGCCCACCTCCCCGTCACCTCGCGGCTATGACCCGCGCCGTCTGCCCCAACCTCCCCGACTGCCGGCAGTGAACTTTTCCTCGACTTGAGTCTCACAACCGCTGCACCCGGCGTGTTGTGTCGCCTGTGTTTCACTCCCGCTTGTGCGTCCTCCCCGTCGGCCGCATCCCTAAGATAGCAGTCGAAGCGGCGGTTCGGTACTGCGCAAGGTACTATTATCCTATTTCCGTTTCCTTACCAGGAGCACTTCGCAGCCGCGTCACCTGCCGCCGACTGCCCCATCGCCTGTCCACTTGCGCGCCCTGATGCCTGCTTTTCCTGTGCCGTGCCGCCGGCCGTACCTCCCCCGACACCAGCAGTCTCCGCGTCCGCCAAGATGAGCGGCGTCCAGGCTTACATTGACAAGCACGGCCTTACCAAGGTTGTGGAGGACGCGATCAATGCGACCGTCAAGGAGCAGCCCGAGGAGCCGCTCGCCTTCATGAGCGCCTTCCTATCCAAGAAGACCCCCGCCGCCGTGACTGCCGTCGTGGGCCGCCAGGTGATTGACTCACGTGGCAACCCCACCGTGGAGTGCACCGTGACCACGTACAAGGGCAGCTTCACCGCTATCGTGCCTTCCGGCGCCTCCACCGGCATCTACGAGGCAGTGGAGCTGCGCGACGGCGGCGACGCCTGGATGGGCAAGGGCGTCACCAAGGCGGTCGGCTTCCTGAACGAGGAGATCGGGCCCAGCCTGATCGGCAAGGATCCCACCGACCAGGCCGGCCTCGACGCCGCCATGATCAAGCTCGACGGCACCGACAACAAGGGCCGCCTGGGCGCGAACGCCATTCTGGCCGCCAGCATGGCGCTGTGCAAGGCCGGCGCCGCCGAGAAGGGCATCCCGCTGTACAAGCACATCGCCGAGCTCGCCGGCAACCCCAAGGTGACGATCGCCCCCACAGCCCACCGGCCCTGCCCACATCACCGCCGTCGTTGGCACACCTCACCCCCCCTGCGATAACGAATTACCTGATGTTGGTGCCTGCCCTTGCTGCGGTGCTAGTGGCTGAGCATCTAACCGCAGCCTGTTGCTGCCTAACCCAACCGCAGCCTGTTGCTGCCTTTCAGTGTGGATATTTGCCCCTGCACGAGGGTCAGATTAGTCCTCTATGGGGGGAAGGGGCTAAGTAAGTTCGAATATGTGGGCTGATGCCTCAGTGGGGAATACATCAGTCGCCCGACACGCTTGACAGGCATAGAGAAAGAGACAAGGGGGGGAGGGGGGGAGGGGTGGGGGGGCGGGGGTCTGCTGTCCTGTAATATGTGTGGGTAGATGCGCTTGAGCAATTTTGCCTCAATGTGGCCAGAATGTGATTTGATGCTTGGGTTTTCAGTTGCTGACCTTGCTGTGTGCCCCTTGTCGCCGCAGCTTGTGCTGCCCGTGCCTAGCTTCAACATCATCAATGGTGGTAGCCACGCTGGCAACGCCCTGGCGATGCAGGAGTTCATGATCCTGCCCGTGGGAGCCAGTAGCTTCAGCGAGGCGATGCAGATGGCGTGTGAGGTGTACCACAATCTGAAGGGCATCATCAAGCGCAAGTACGGCCAGGATGCGTGCAACGTGGGTGATGAGGGCGGCTTTGCGCCCAACATTGGCTCCAACGAGGAGGGCCTCAACCTGGTGAACGACGCCATCGAGAAGGCCGGCTACACCGGCAAGGTCAAGATCGGCATGGACGTTGCTGCGTCCGAGTTCCTGACTGAGGACAAGATGTACGACCTCAACTTCAAGAACGAGCCCAACGACGGCACCGGCAAGAAGACCGGCGAGGAGATGATTGAGATGTACAAGGGATTTTGCGAGAAGTACCCCGTGGTCACCATTGAGGATCCCTTTGACCAGGACGACTGGGACAACACCAAGAAGTTCACCGACCTGGGCTGCTGCCAGGTGGTGGGCGACGACCTGCTGGTGACCAACCCCACGCGCGTGAAGCAGGCCATTGAGGGCAAGAACTGCAATGCGCTGCTGCTAAAGGTCAACCAGATTGGCTCCATCACCGAGTCTATCGAGGCTGTGCGCATGGCCAAGGCCGCCGGCTGGGGCATCATGACCAGCCACCGCAGCGGTGAGACGGAGGACTCCTTCATCGCCGACCTCGCTGTCGGCCTGTCCACCGGCCAGATCAAGACCGGTGCGCCCTGCCGCTCGGAGCGCCTGGCCAAGTACAACCAGCTGCTGCGCATTGAGGCCGAGATGGGTGCCGACGCTGTG
Organism: Tetraselmis striata; assembly: GCA_006384855.1. NCBI lineage: Eukaryota > Viridiplantae > Chlorophyta > Chlorodendrophyceae > Chlorodendrales > Chlorodendraceae > Tetraselmis > Tetraselmis striata. The sequence continues at coordinate 164,579 of VCJN01002818.1, forward strand.
TACGCTGGCGAGGAGCAGTGGCGCCACATCAGCTGGGAGGCCTAAGCTGGCTTGGCTTGCGCCTGTGCCCCTCCCCGCCCACCTACTAGATGTTCATTAGCCACGCTGCGGACCCCTTACCCCCCAAAAAACAATTGAATCACCACTTCTTGCCTCCGCTGAGTACTGTAGGATGAGGATGCAATCCTCTCTGGTTGTCAAATACTTGTTGCCCGGCGCTGGAAACGACATCCGGATTTTGTTTTCTGAGGGCACTACGCGAGTGAGGCGGTGGCGGCAGAAGGGGGTGCCATTCACTTGCAACATGTCCCATGTGTGCTTCATTGAGGGTGGGTTTGGTGGATGAGCACCGTATCCTCTAGCCTGGTGGAAGAGGTTGCCCATGACTGCATGCATATTTTGGATGCAGGGCACGACCCATGGCGTGCATAGTCAGTGAGCTGAGCTGCAAATGGAAGGGGTTGGGGATTGGAAGCTCTACGAAAAGTATATTGCCGTCATCAAGCCAATTCAAATGTGCCCAAGGGGCAGCTATCAGTGCCCCCTTACAGCAACTCTTATTTTATTCAGGTGCGCAGGCGTTGCTCAGATATCGCAGCCGAAGGTAGACACCCCATATGCTTCAGCTTCATTGAGACTAGGATTCATGTTGGGGTGGGGCATGTTGGGCTCAAGGGCTGACTGTCAACCTTGTTCAGTGCTCCCACCTTCAACAAATGCAGTGCCCACACCAACTTCTGTCCAACGGGATTGCAATTGCAGCGTGCACCCCCAATCAAACCCGTATACGCGTAGCTGCGCAACCTGCCACTGTTCTTATGTCAGATATAATATGGACCTCATTGGGCGTCTCCACTTTGTCACCTGGCCCAATGCTGGCTGCCTATGGGAATTTTCTCTAGGCAGGGCAGTGCCTCGATAAGCCACTCGCTCAGGTCAGTGCTGGCTGCGATGTGTGCGGTCCCGTCCTCCGTCTCAGATTGTATGGGTGGCTCTGGACGAAGTACATGCTCCAAGTTCAGGCGTGCTAAAGCGGGAGCTGCCCCTGACGGCGTGCACAAGGCTGTCGCATTCCACCCTCCCTGGGGCGACATCACACGACAGGTACAAATCAACCAGAGTGCCCGGCAGCAGTAGAGAGATGTCTCGGAAGCAGCTGGTCGCTGTTGAGGCCAGACATCAGAGTCCAGAGTCCGGAGGGCCCTTGAGGCCAGGCTATGGCAGAGCCCCCTCTACTGCGACGTCACCACCCACCGTTTTGTCATGGTCCCCGCTAATGAGTAGGCTCGGGAGGCCAGGGGACTCTCTGCAGCTCCCATAGGTCCGCAGCATGACAAGGGCTGTCACCCATGTTGACATCAGTGTTGGTACACTACTGCATATTTACAATCTAGCTAGGATATGCCTTAGTGCTTAGTACATATCCTCTTTCATGGTCCGCATTAGCATTTCGCGCGCGCACCAGCGCACACGCACCACCGCTACATACGTGCAGCGCTCCGACGGGCCTGGTCGCTTCTCTGGAACCAGCCACTATCCGTACTTCATGCTCCCTCCCGCTCTCCTTGGCTCACACCAGTGTGCGGGTTGGTAGGGATGCTGCGCACAACAATCCATATCCAGATGGACTAGCCCCGGCAGTGTCTGGCTGAGACTTCCCATGACGCCCTGCTGGACCATCCGAGTGGAGAAGATCGCCACGTCAGTGATTTGCAGGACCACCGGGACATTGGGCCCTTCAATAATCTCACCAATGTTTGATGTCATTGGTTGTTTCTGAAATCCCTTCAGCATGCGCAAATTTGAGCAGGCACATATGGCTATAGACTCAATATTCCACTGCTCGATAACCAAAAGCGAAAATGCTATAATTGTTCAAAGTTACTCCTCTTTCCTGGAATCCCAGCCAATCGCCTCATTGTGAGCCAATTTGTGAATGGGGCTGTGGGGCCACATCACGAGTAGGCAGGCCATATGATAAGCCACTCCACGCATGCGGGTAACTGCTTGCAGGTGCGCAACCCCTTTGGATGGGGCGTCCCATCGTGCCACCATTTTGACCTTGCCCGCTCCTTGGGGCATGAGAGGCATTTTCGCGACACATTACGCTCCAAGCGGTTCACTGCTTTTAAGAGCTTTTGGAAAGCGTGAGTAGGGGACGAGGCCGTTATGCGGGGTGCGCGGGTGAGAACAGCGCACACCCATAGAAGTGAAAGCACATATGTGCTACATTCACCTAGCCACGCATTGGGAACAACGTTCATATTGCACCTGGATGAACCCTCGTTACAAGTTTGCACACCACGCAACGTCTGTATTAATATTGGCATGATAGAAACGCCGTGCATTCAAAGGGAAATGTGCATGCCTTTGCGGGCTCAGCCTCACATGTCCTATACATGTCCATACATAACCACCACCGCCCACGAGCGGGAGCGCGTATACATAGGTAGCTGCACTGCCAACATGTTGCTCGCCTAGTCCCCTATGCGTTGCCAGTTTTATTTCAGCGATTTTAGCCCTATGCCCGAAAACGCCATTGCGGAACAATTGCCTTTGACAGTGCGATAACCGGAAGGAAGACCGTCACCTTGGCGTGGAGGGCTCACATACTATGGGATGCAGAGCCCTATGCCGCAAAGCAACAGTGCTTTGGCGTAAAGGCTGCTGGGAAACACGATAAGGATTTCCATGTGCAAACAATTTTGTGGATTAATGTATAATACGAGTGCAGCCTGCTGCTGCTGCTGATTCTGTCCGCCCCGCGACAGGACTGGCACCACTGAAACCCTTGCAGCGTCTACGACTACAGTTCAGGCAGCGACCCAGTTTTGGAAAGCCATTGATAGGTGACACCGTTATAATCATCAGCATGACTACAAATTGAATGCCACGGACAGGATTTTCCACAACACTGCTGCTACTGCTGCTGCTGCTGCTGCTGCTGCTGCTGCTGCTACTTGCACGCTGCGCTACTCGTACGAGCGTACTGCTACTGCACGCAGCACTTCTGCGTACATGTTCTTTTTTACACAAGTGCTTTAAAATATATGCGCTCTACAAATAGAACCAAAAACAACTATGAAAGGTTCTGCGAACATGGTAGTCGATATGTTGTGTGTTGATACGCCGCCCCGCACTAGTCGTTACAAAGGATTATTTTTACTACCCGCTCGTCCTGCTGTTCTCATAGTAATGATATAAGGCGGGTACGATTTAATTTTATGTTTTCGACCCCCCCCCCCCTCTGTTTCCACACCCCCTCTAATTTATTTATGTTGATCTCACAGTACTTAGTAGAATATGCCCCAAGTTGCATAATAACTACCACTGACATGACTTTTTTTTTATGGTTTCAATGCATGGCCATGTGCACGGCTGTGTGCAGAAGGTTGTATCCTGCCATATGCAGCATAAAATGGAGAGGGGGTGGGGCACGTTTTTGAACCATCACCATATTACAATCAGATTCATGGCAACCCAACCACACCGTGGCCCTATCCACCCGTCCATGTAGTGCTATGATGCTGCTAAACTATGCCACTGCTATGTGTTGCTGCTCGTCTCACTGAGATGTTATGCCCTGCTGCGCAATGCGCATGCCTATCAAGTTCTCGCATCTTCTCAGCGCAATTGGCCTTGGCGCCCCTTGTCACAAGCACCTGATAGCCGGCACACAGCACAGGTTTTGCATAAAGCCAAAACAATGGTGTAGACAGTCTGTAACACCTCATCTACTACGAGTCCTCCGTCCGTCAAGCCTGGCCAAGCGCGGTCCAAACAAGGATAATCCTGGGCTGGATATATTAACGGCGACGGTCAGTCTGGCCACTCATGCACCGCTTCCAGCCGCCGAGTACTGCTTAAGTACGTGAACATAAAGTTGAGGCCACTTACAAAGTGACCCCCCTCTGTTTCTCCGGAAAGTAAAGTACTAAAACATAACATTACATCGAGCCGGCCGATAGAAGGACCAGCGCGTAGGTGATGACAGAAACCTTTGCTGATAGCGGTGCCTGCCCTCGCCGTGTTTTGCCACGCTTCTTGCTTTTCACTTATCTTGTGCCGCAAAGTCTGCAATCGTTATCATATGAGACCATCATTCTTCTGTTGGGAATGATAATGACATAACTGCAGATTTTCACAAGGAACGTCTGGTTCGCTGACAAATGTCAGGTATGGGTACAGCTTTCTGGGAACCTGACAAACCCACAAGGAGGGTGTGTGTGGGGGGGGGGGGGGGGGGGGGGGGGGCAGGCTCGATGGAGGGTGCCACAGCAAAGATCACCGGATTTCTTCCAAGAAAAGCGCAAATAATTATTTTCTAGTCTGGTCCACTCTATTCTTGTCCATTAATTAATACTACAGTATATTCCTTGTTGCCTCACTTCCATCATAATGTACTGCCTCACTTGCGTCGCAGTGTCCTTTTGAGCTAGAATGTGATGATCATCGACGAACCTGCTGCTGTATGCGCTGTGATATAAATCGACAGCGTGCCTTCGCCCGCGACTCTACCCCATGTAATGAAACCCATCATCGGCCGCGTCGTGCTGAGGCCACCTGCTGATGACAGCAGCATCGGGGCTCAAAATGCTGGAACCACGGAGTCCCCCCCTTCCCCCCCCCCGCCCCCCCCCCCCCCCCCCTCCCCCGGGTTTGGCACTGGAGCCTGGGTGCTGCTAGACCACAGTGGCGACCGAAATCCAATGCCCCCTTCGCAGCCACTGCGCCAGTGATGAAGTAATCTGCAGTGGTCGACCACTCGACCGCGCGTCGCCCCGCGGCAGTCCTTACGATGTCGTCGCCACCGTCCTCCGCTGAAGCGGCGAGGCTGGTGGCGGCCCAACTGGCGAGAAACCCTGCGGCTGCCAGGCAGCGCGACCGGGACGGGCGTCTGCCGCTGCACCATGCTCTCTTGGACGACAATCCGGACCCTGCGGTGGTGCTGGCCCTGCTGGAGGCGTTCCCCAACGGAGCGGCGCAGCAGGACCAGAGCCACGAGCTGATCTCCTTAAGGGAGGAAGTGAGTCCCGCACCTACCATCATTTGTAATTTATATTCAGTCGCCTGCCTCGAGCATGATGACCAGACACTCATGCAGCACATGCACACCCACATGCTGAATGCTTGTGCACCGCCAAAATGGCCATGCATGTACCCACTACGTAGCATGCCATGCCCTTACGTTTGGGGTTTCAGGTTTCTTGTGCAGGGTGATGGTTAGTAGTGAAGGGTGATGTTGAGGAATTGATGTTAAGTCATTCTTAGGCGTCTCCCCCTATAGTGTAGGCAGCAGTCCCATGTGCATTTTATGATTAGCTCAGTCCTGAGTCTGGCCCTGCTTCTCCAGGTGGGAGAGCATGTGATCAGAAGTTGCTGGATGGTTTTGGCAAATGGCCTCTGCACCTGGCAGTGGAGCACGCGGCCAGCATTGCTGTGCTGGAGGCGCTCATTGCCGCCGCCCCGGCCGCATTGGAGGGTACGGACAACCTGGGCAGGGTACCTTTGCATCTGGCCGCTGCAGCGCCGTCCGCTGGGCGGGAGATTGTGGAGCTGCTGCTGGCAGCCGCACCACTTGCCCTGGGTGAGCTGATGACGAGGGACAAGGAGACTCCGCTGCACCTGGCAGCAGACAGGGTGGAAGATTCTCCGATGGTGGTCGCTGTCCTGGTCCAGGCGTGCCCTGCATGGTGCGAAGCCTTTGACGAGGCGGGGGAGCTCCCTCTGCACAAGGCAGCCGGGAACTTGAGTGCCGGCGTTGTAGCTCTACTCCTGGAGGCGTACCCGGACGGGGCACGCAGCCAAGGGTCGCTGCTTGCCAGCGGTACAAAGCGCACTCCTCTTCACACCGCATGTGCCAATCTCAACTTGGCCCACAACAAGGGGAAAGATCTGTCGGCAGTGGCGCTGCCGCTACTGGACGCGTTCCCATCGGCGGCGGAGCAGAAAGACGCCTACGGCAGGTAAAACCCTGCATGAGACAGCCAATGCACCAGCTGGTAGGCCTTAGCGTTGTGCTCGGTGCCGGGACTAATCCAACTCTGGTAGCTTTTAGTCAAGCACCGCTTATGCGGAAGTCTGACACCAACCGCCGCATGGGATGGCTGCGTTGGGACGTTTCTCCGACGCCGGTATGCAATACCATTTGTGGATCAGGGCCTGGTGGGGGGCGTACTTTCACTTTCTTGCGGAGCGACCAACTTTGGCGGGTTCCGGGGTGAGGTGTTCTTAGAATCTCATTTCACAGTGTTGATGTACACCGCTTGCGGAGCCACATCAATCAGTGCAATAGTTTAGTTGGTGTTGATCTTTTTCAAAATACCTCCTGTCCTCTCGTTTCTTATTTACGGTCCGCGAGGCATGCGCAAGCGCCCCCAAACAATTGGTTTTACTGTGTTGCAGCAGACTATCAGCGCGGAAGCTTCTCGTGGCTCAGTAGTGAGCCTATCCCACGGAGAAGGCGTGAGAAGGCCCAGCCTTGGCTCCAAGGTTGACGCCACGTTTTGGTGACGGCGACAGCGCCATCCAGTATGGTTTGGCTATGATTCCATGCCCGCTCGGTCCCTGAATGGCTTCTCCCATACCTGGATAGTCTCCCCCTCCAGGAGGTCGCCAGAAGCTCGGAGGCCTTTTCACAACGGTCGGTGGACTACACAGTGGTGGCAGCCATAACGAAAGCCTACCCAGCCGCCGCCCTGGCACAGACATTGTACGACAAACGTACCCCTCTCCACATGATTATGCAGGGTGCCCCTTCGGCACAGGAGGAGGAGGAGGAGGAGGAAGAAGAAGAAGATGATGATGGGGGAGAAGAAGTAGTGGTGGTGGTGATGGTGGCCGGGGCGGTAATTGTGAGGATGGCCGTGGCGATGATTCATCACTCCACTGTCTTTTGCATGCGATGGAGTGCCTCATAGAGGCTGCCCCAGAGTGCACGACTGTGCGCGACCTGTATGGCGATCTGCCCCTGCATGCCGCTGCCGCATCGGGGGTGAGCGCGAAGGTGATCAAACGACTGCTAGATGTGCAACCAGAGGCAATCAGCGCAGCAGCGAACAACGGAATGCTGCCGGTGCACAAGGCCTTGGAACTTGGCCGATGTTTGCCGGGTACTGTCCTCCTGCTGCTGAATTGGGATCCCAGCGCTGCATGTTGTGTGGCTGGCGACAAGGATCACTTCCCGCTGTCGATGGCAGTCCCGCTTGGCGAGCCGTTTGCGTACGTAGTCGAGTGGTTACTGGATGAGAACGCTGCTGCCGCAAGGCACCGAGACGCGGACGGCCAGCTGCCTCTTCACTTGATCTTCGGCTCTGCATTTCTGGGAAGCTGTCATCCCAGTCTACAGATTGTGCGCCTGCTGCTGAACTACTTCCCTGGGGCAGCAGGGGAGATGGAAGGCAGGAACCAGAGGCTCCCCTTGCACATGGCAGCCGCGATTGAGGGGCCGGATGCCAAGGCAATTGTGCATACTCTGCTGCTTTGCAACCCTGAGGCGGTGTCTGAGCCTGACAAGCAGGGGCACCTGCCTTTCGACATGGCTGTCGCGAGCGCGTCGCCTGCCCTCCCTGTGTTGTTGGCTGCAATGCCACAAGCGGCAGAACGGGTTGACAGCGACGGCAGACTGCCTCTGCATCATCTGGTGCGTCCCCAGTCGCACCCATGCGCACACCCTCCACCCTCCACCTGTGCACTTAGCAAGGGTGTTATTATGTGCAGAAGTACGTGCCCTGAAACCTCCTCATTCCCTTGAATCCTGGCTACTATGGAGCATTGCATCCAATAATCACCAGTAGCGTGCAGAAGGCAGCTCTCACGCGGCGACTCACCTCGTTGCGATGCAATTGTGTTCCCCAGACAAGCTTCTCAATGGATGACCCCGTCGGCTCCCAGCTAGCCCGTAGCTTGGTGGCTGCGTTTCCTGACGCGGCGTCAATACGGGACAAGGAGGGGCAGTTGCCGCTGGATCTAGCTGTGGTGAGTGGAACCAGTGTTGGAGTCGTGGCGAGCTTGCTCGGGGCTTATCCTGAGGGCGTTAGGCAGGAAAGCGTGACTGGGCAGATGCCCCTGCACATGGCAGTGTCCAGCGGGGCAGACCATCTGGTCCCAGCCCTGCTGAAGGCCTTCCGGGCTGCGGCCAGGCACGCGGATGCCTATGGCATGCTGCCCCTGCACCGTGCCCTTGACCAGAGCACTCACAATCTGGAAACCGTGCAGGCCTTAGTTTGTGCCTTCCCGGACGGCCTCCGGCATCACAGCGGACAGCACGAGCTTCCGCTGCACATTGCCATCCGCAGGAATGGCAGCCTTGGTCTGGTTGCGGCTCTGCTACCATCGCCGGAGGCAGTGGGCGCGGAAGAGATGCACATCCTGGTCCGCCAGGTGAAGTACATAAAGCTGGTCCAGGAGCTGGTATCTCAGCGGCCTCAGCTGGCATTGTCCGCGCAGAAGACTGCCTCCACCGAGCCGGATTCCAAGGCCGACAGCAGCCCTCGTGCGGAAGGTCGTCATGCGGAGCGGGGGGAGGATCCCCTGCCGCTGTTTGTTGCTGGTTCACGTGAAGCTTTGCGACTGCCGCAAGAATCCGTGTCTCTTGCACGGGGCGCTGATGCTCACACTGAGCACCCGGTCACAGGACATACCCCGTCGTCATGGGCAGAAGCGCGAGCATCCAGTGCCAATAGCAGCAACCCGAAGGCGCCGGCACCCACGAGTCGGCGAGATGGCCGCAGCGCCCTGGACGCAGCTGAGCCCGCTGTGCGTGATGTCATGCGCGCAGCGCTGCTCTTTCTCAAGCGCTATCGATTGGAAGAGGGCAAGCCCGAGCACCGCTCTGCTACCTGCGTCGTCCTGTTTGCGGAGGATGAGATGGCCGAGCCTGGGTCGCGCCGTACCCGTGTGGCCCTGAAGCTCATGCGTGACTCCGAGCAGTTCCTCAAGGAGCTCAACGCGAGGCGGAGGCACAGACTGGCGCCTGAGTTCGTGGTTGACGTGCTGCAAGTGCATGTGGAGGATGTTGACATGGCGCGACGTGTCCCAGATGACATCACCGTCACCGTTGAGGAGTCGGTGGGCGCAGCCGCTCTGACTGGCGAGCTTCAACCATCAAACAATGCGGTGGCGCCCCATCTGTACCGCTTCTGTGTGGTCATGGAGCGTGCCGACCGAAACCTGGCAGCCGCGCTAATGCACGAGCGGTTTGCGGGGCAAGATTGGGACCTGGTCCGCAACATCGGCAGCGACCTCTCACAGGCGCTCGGCCACCTGCACGCCCGTGATCTCATTCACGCGGACATTAAGCCCCTAAACATCGTCCGCGTCGGCGAGGTGTGGAAGCTCATTGACATGGACGTCGCCTGTGAGGTCGGCGACGGGTTTGGCCCCAAGCCGCCGAGCAGCGGTTACTGCCCGCCTGAGATGGCCCAGGTGTTGCTGGCCGCGGCGGCCGCTGCCGGCGGAGGCTCAACCACTGCGGCATTGCCGCTGGCAGCTGCGCTGCAGTCGTACACCGCAACCGTGTCACACGATCTCTGGAGCTTCGGGGCGATTCTTTTCTACATGGCGACTGGCCGCTCGCTCTGGCACACCGACCAGGACGATACCGTGTCCCCGAGGGACCTCCACAAGCTGGCCAGCTGGGACTCGGGGGCGCGCATGCGGCGGCTGGCCCCGTTGTTTGGCAGCAACCGCACGCTCTATGACCTCCTCCACCGCCTGCTGGAGCCCAGCCCAAACGAGCGGCTGCGCCACTTTGAGGCGGGTATTGAGAGCGTCCGGCTGCATCCTTTCTTCCTGGCGCGTGACCTGGACACGCTCACGCTCACCGAGATCAAGGCCCAGCTGGTGACGGTCAACACGAAGCTCGATGAGGTCCTGCGCTTGCTGAACGCGCAGGTCAACATGCTGTGCACGCTGCTGGATGCGGATGACAAGCGCTTGCCTGGGCTCATTTGCTTCCTCCCTGCTACGGAGAAAGCCTCTGAGCGCTGGTGGCAGCGCCTGGCCGCCAAGCCGACAGACTGGCTCAACACTGCCGTCGACATGTTTTTTGTTGACCCCGTGACAATGCGCCTCGCAAACACCCATGGCGGCCGAGGCTTCCGCCTCCAGTTTTCCAGGGCTTGGGTGGTGAAAGCGATGCCCTACCTCCGCGCTGGCATGACCGCACTCCGCATTGCTGCGGCTGCCGGCCGGCTGGCCGGGTTCCCTGTGCCAGACTTTGTGGCTGCTGCCAAGGGAATGCTGGACCAGCAGCTCGCGTTGCTGGACAGCCTCAGCGGCGACGCGGCGGACTTCTTGAGCCAGCACACGGGATTGGATGGGCATGCCGCGATGGCATTCTTGTTTGAGGGGATAAAGGCCGCGTCAGATGGCAACTTGTGTGCCTTGCAGGCCACGGTGGGCGCCACCAAGCCACACCCCACCATGCTGCAGTGCATGGGGAGATCGGCAATGGAGATGCGGGAGCTGCTGGGAGTGCGGCACCCGAACTGGGAGGCTAACACCGGCCTCATCAAGGCAACGTGCCGCCACGATGGTCAGACAGAGTGGGTGCTGCCGGAGCACAAATCCGCCTTCGAGGCGCAGGGCGGTGCGCTGCTCGGCACGGAGAGCACTGTTCAAGCTGGGAAAGTGGAGAGCCAGAATGCCCAGCTGCAAAGCAGCTCCGAAACCATTGCGTCTCTGCAACAGGAGTTAGAGCTTCTGAGGAAGCCTCACGCGTCTACCTCTCCTGCTGCCCCCAACCAGGCCACTGTCGCAGCCATTACCTCAGCACCGCTGCCGCAGCAGCAGCCCGGCGCTCCGCCCAATTTCCAGATGGCAACCAGCTTGGCGGCCATCAAGAGCAGCTTGTGTCCCTGAGGAAAGAACAGCGGAATGCTTGTGCGGGGGCCAGGAGGAAGGACGCTGAGATAATGCGTCTCATTGGCAGCATTGGACAAGCGCAAGCCTCGTCGGGACAACGTGCATCAACAGCGTCAAGCGTACGGAATCCTGCCGATGCCTCAGGGGGCAGAGGCGAGCCGTGACCCACTGCACCGGCTAAGACATGTTCCATCAGCTGATGCCAAAAGGCCGCATGGAGCGTGGGCGCTGTGTACACGAGCTTGGTGGTGCTGCTCTTTGAGCACACAGAGTCTGTAAGCCCGAAACCGTGCCAGCGCGAATGGCAGGTGTTGATGTACAGTCACAACATTTGGATTCACAATTATTATATTGGATGTATTCGCTCCAGGCAATAGTATAGAAAGCAGTACACGGAAGATAGTCTTCACATAAACAGCACTCTGGGCTATCGTCGCACAGCATGCGTGCGAATAAACAAAGCGGCGTACTATAACACAAAGCAACGAGTGCAGCGCAGGCCCGCACGCAGGCTTGCAGCGGGTGTGTCTTGATTTTTTTTGATCTGCAATCTGCCAGGTGGCCAAAGCCTTGATGTGGCAGGACAGCACGACCCGCTTGCTCAAACTCGTGAATTATTAATTTTAAGATCAATGGAAATAATAAGCGCAGTTGGCACGACGAGGCTACCGAGCCAAATGCTACTGGCCAAGCGGCCCGCCCCTGCGGCCGCTGGCTTGCCTCACCGCCTTCGCGGCTCACGACTTGGGCTGCGCAGCTACCACCTGCGCCGGCCCGCAGTGCAGACGGTCGAAAAAGTGGGCCAGCTGCTTGTCTGAGTGCGAGGCCGACATCGACAGCAGCACCTGGGAACAGCCACGGCGGCAACGAGCGGTACCAGGTTAGTCGTCGCACATCGACCTTCGCGCAGGAGCGGTCAAAGCGGCCCTATGATGGCAAGCCAGGGTTATTGCTTGATTATGGGACAGGCCCAGCGCAGCTTACTCGGTCGCGCAGCTCCTTCAGCGGCTGCTCGCCGCGCCGGCCGCGCGCTGATGTCGCCGCCCCGCTGATGAGCATCTGCAGCCGCCCGGGCGCGTTAATGCGGGCCACCGCGAAGGCGACCACATCCCCCCCGGCCGCGGCGCGCTGCGAGAGCAGCCGCCGGTCAGCAGCCGAGTCGAACAGCGGCGCCATGGCCGCGGTTGCTGGGCAGCAAACGATGTTGGCGATCTGCAAGTCGGGCCTCGCGGATCAGTAACTCGCACATGGCCAGCAGGCTTGGCCGACAAGGCCAACTTGTCAGGCCGACTTCGTGAACAAAACATAATGCAATCTTATACACCGAGGCTGTGAAAACACACCAACTAACAAGGAAGCAGGAAATACATTAACAGTAAGGCTGTGAAAATGTATTAAGAGTAAGAAGGAAAATGTACGGGGCGCGGCAGTAATATCACGGTTCTGGCAGAGTATGTACGTGCTGCAGTAGGTTGCTGCCACTGTGAAGTTAAGGAGCAATGCTATCATGTTTATGATGATTAATAACGTGGCGAAAAGAAAGATACCTTACTATACCAAGATAATACAGTACAGATAAAAGGATAACTGACCAGGGCGATCAACAAGCGAAATAGTTTCAGAGAGACGAGTATTTCAATATGGTGGACGCAGGCGCCTGTGTGGTAAGGAGGCCCCCTTGGGAGGATGCCCCCATCCCCTCCCCCCCCCCCCCCCCCCCCCCCCCCCTCTTCTCTCACCTGGAAGCCATCCTCCCGCAGGCCTTCAACCGCGAGCGCGACGTCCCGGAGCGCCTCCTGTGGGCTGCCGTCGTACGGCAGCAGCGCCAGGCACGCGCTCTGCAGCATCCCGCCGTCGCCCCCGCCCGGCAGCCGCTCCACGGCGCGCTGCCTGGCCCCGCAGGGGGCTGTCGGCAGCGGAGGCAGCGCGCCCCCAGCCAGTACCGCCAGCCCGTGGCCCGCCACCGCCACCGGCGCCTCCCCGGGCGACAGGCCGGCGGCTGCTGCCCAGCCGCGCTGGACGGCCTCCCGGGGCAGCATCGGTGGGCTGGCGGACAGCATCTGTAGGCAGCAGATAGCGGCCGCGGGGCGCTCCAGCCACACCACCACGCCGGGCGCCGCCGCCGCCGCAGCCCCCTCGTCCCAGCGCCACGCGACGCCTGCCAGCCCAAGTATTGCCGCGGCCGCCGCCTCGCCCAGCGGCAGCATAGCCAGCCCCGCCAGGCGGAAGCCGTGGCGCCCCGCCAGCCGCAGCACGCGGTCCAGCAGCCCGTGGCGCAGCGACGCGGCGTCCACCACCATCGCCGTGAGCTCCGGCGGCGGCGGCGCGAGCGCGGCCTCGAGCAGCCCCAAGCCCACCGGCCCTGCACGCAACAGCAGCAGCGGGTCAGCGGGGCATCCACCTGCCTGGGGCCAGTGTTGGGCCCGTGGGCCAGGGATTCGCCCTGGCGAGGGATACCCGAGGATCAGCCCAGGCGGCATGCGGCCACTGGAACCTACAGGACCTCGGCCTTTCTCTGTAATAAATAAATCAAAATGGATACTGTAAACTACATGCAATTTGCTGAAGTCGGCCAAAAGGTCCCAGCACATGCTGCAAAGCCCCCCTTCCCTCCCCCCCGCCCCTACTTCACCACCACCATGACAATCCACATTATACATTGGACGCATCCAAAACACGAACTGCCCAGAATGCTAATTTGCTAGATTGAGGACGGTCGTGTCCCAAGTCAGGCCCGAATCCAAATTTTATTCCGACCATGTGAGTAACTGGGTGAGGCGGAGTGAATCAGAGCAGCAGTAGTGTGGAATGAACTTCCGCTGGCAGAGGCGCCGCTCTAGCTTAAGAGGAAGATGAGAGACAGAGGAGAAGCAGAGGATAGGGGGGGGGGGGGGGGGGGGAAGTAGGGGGGTTACCCGCATCTCGTGGAGACAGCGCCCCTGCCACGAGGTCAGCGTCTGAGAAAAAAGCGCGCGCGAGGGCGGCCGCTGGCTCGCCGGAGCTGACAGCCAGCATGGCAGACAGCGGTGCAGCATCTTGTAGGCTGCTGCGGCGGCGACGGTGCACGGGCGGCGCGGCGGCGGCGGTCTCCGCGCGCAGGGCGGCGCGCAGGTATACGCCGGCGTCGGTGCCGCGCAGCAGCGCCAGGAGAAGCGGCTCGCGCAGGCGGGCTTGCCTGGCCTGCGCGCTGCGGTCTTGCGCGGGGTCGCCGGCGGGCCACAGGAAGGGGAGCGCAGCCGCCTGTACATGGTGGAACATCACAGGCGCACGCGCAGAAAGAGGGGCTGGGTCAGTGGCGGCGTGTCGGACTCAACTAAGGAGACTTCCACCCTATTCCTATGGCATTCAATTAGAAGAAAGACACATGAAACATAGACAGGGGGACTGTGTTACCCTGCCCAGTGGGACATATCGATCACTTGCAGCCAGCTTGAGTTTCATAACATTCAAGGTTGCTCTCTCTCTCTCTCTCTCTCTCTCTCTCTCTCTCTCGGTTTTCTTTTTCAAACTAAGTGAGTATTCGTATGCCCCTGAAGCTAGGCGGCTATTCAATAATAGCTACTACCCTATATCCTACATTCCTATTTTAGACTGTAAAGACAACATCAGGACACGGGGGTAATGCACGTGGTGCCATGCCGGGGATGGCAGGATCTACCTCCGGTCCCTACGCAAATTAGGAGGGCGGGAGGGGGGGGGGGGGGGGGGCACCTTGAGGGACGGCAGCCGGCGCAGCGCCAGCAGCTCCAGGCTGATTAAGTCCAGGGTGGCATCTCCGCCTGCGCCGACACCCTGCCGCGCGGCCTCCAAGCCCTCACCCAGCAAGTGCCGCAGCGCGCCCAGGCTGCCGGCCGCTGGTTGGCCCCTGGCGAAGCACGCAGGCAGAGAGGGGTTTAGGAGCGCAAGGATGTTGTGAGGGATGCCTGGAGAGGAGACTGGTGTCAGAAGCCTTATATAATATTTTCTGTGCGATGAGCAATGCATAATGATGTTTGCGAGTTTGTAGCAGCAGCCGTATGCCCCGAGCAGTTGTTATTTCGTGCGGGCATCATCGTGTTGTTATATCGCGGGCCACCGAATATAAATCCCGTTCGTCGGCAACAATAATCAGCAGGCGGGCGGCGATACTAATGACACTTGGAAATCGACATGTACATAGTCGCGCCCGAGCGCCGAACGCCGAGCGGCACTTGCCAATGCAACGCCAAGCGCAGGATGAGGACGCGAGCCGAAGAGTAAATCGATGTGAGTGTTGGCGACGGCAACGGCGACGGCAACGTCGGCGACGGCATCGTCGGCTGTCCGCGTCGTCGCGCAGCGGCGGCGTAGTAGTCCCTTACAGCAACCGAGCGCGCCGCGACGAGCCGCGCGCGATTATTGACTACACGCGCCAGCAGCAGCGCCGCGCGGAACATGCACGATGGCGATGCTGACGACGATATGACATGAGTAGCAAGCGCTGATATCACGTATCGTATGACCAGTAGGGTAGTAGTAGTAGCGCCGACGAGTAGCGCCAGTTCCAAACCACATTTCCACAAATACGCGCGTCCAGCTGGGGTTTACACTACCTAGTACAAGACCTAATCCACTACTGCTTTACATAATCAATGAAAACATAATACTATTTTGGGTTTACACATTTCCACAACTAATATCATTGACGTGGTAGTACCCCGCGCATGCGCAAATGGCAGTCGTCCAATTCATACTTGAGGAAAAGTATGTTCATCAGCCGGAGGCGGTAGTGGCACGGGCGAATCATCGATCTCGCGCGGTGGCGCGGCTGCTCGTTGCGTCGTCGCGCCGACTGCGCTGCTGCCGCTGCTTGCTGACAACGCTACCGCTGCCCATCGTCGCATGCCGCGCATGCCGCCGACATTGCATCGGCGCTGCGCACTCCCGTGCTGTGCAGCAATGCGAACACCATCAAGCCCATCGAATCGACAGTGACGGAGCACAGCTCGTCTCGATTTTGTGTATGTCGACAAGAGTACAATAGCAATGATAATGCCAAATCTACTCATCCCTAACACATTTTACCACATGATGGGGTGTCAATACAATCTTTCACTACGAGGCGGGCTCCCCCCTCCCCCCCCCCACACACACCCCCCAGCTCCCGGGCAACAAGCGCTGGATAATTCACGAGGGGATACCCAGAAGGGGAAAACGGGGGAAGGTGCGGGCGCTCCGGGCAGCGTGCGCACCTGAAGGCCACAACCGCGACCGTCTTGCCCGCATGGATGTCGGATGGCAATGGCGCACCCTCCTCATCAAAGTGGGGCGGCGCCCCGTCCGGCAGGTGCTGCCCAGTCGACTCGCCCTCCGCGTCTCCGAGCTCGCGGAGGATGGTGCTTGCCTCACGCCCCCCACCACTGTTGCCGAGCAGCGCGCCGCTGGGCGCCGACAGGGTTGCCTCCACCGCCGCCATCGCGTGTGCCACCGCCTCGGGCGCGCCCTGGCAGGACACCGCGGCCGCCAGGTATTCGCCAGCCCCCAGCGTGGCGGCCCCAAACTCGCCAGTGGCGGCGAGACGCTCTGCGGTGCGCTGGTCCAGCAGGGACCGGCGGCAGCGCTGCAGGCCAAAGCCTTGGGCGTCTAGCGACTGTAGCACCTGCAAAGGCAGGAAACAGTAGGAGGGGTCTCAGAGAAGCTGTGCCTCAACCAGTGCTGTTGTCATCCGCTGCATAGCAATGTCCTAAACTCTAGCGGGGTACGAAGAAGCGAAAGTAATCCCCCCCCCCCCCCCCCTCCCCATTTGAGCTCGGCTGAGCGAAATATCAGCCTGACTGCAGCGGGCGGTTAAATTGAAATAGAAGCGGGGTAATGCTGCCGAGAGGGGCAAAGAGCCTGTGGTGGCCCTTAGGTGGCACTCAGCATGATATGGGTACATCATGGCAACAGGGAGAGGGAAATGTGTGTGTGTGTGTGTGTGTGTGTGCGTGTGTGTGTGTGTGTGTTGAAGCGGAGGAGCATGAGGAAGAGGAGCATGGTTGATGGTTCTAGCCAATTGCTGTGATCGTCATTGCCTTGTGAAACATGAGAGTACGCGGACTCAACGCCTCACCTGCAGCGCAGACAGTAGCGTGGCCTGGTCGTCGGCAGGCAGCAGCAACCACAACGAGTGCCGCGGCGCAAGCGTCACCAGCGGCGGCTCGCCCACCGGCGGCGCCCAGCCGCGCGGGGGGTGCTCCTCCAGCCGCCCGCCCAGCCGGCCCCCGAAGAGAAAGGCGGCCTCAAAGGCCACTGCGTCGGCATCGCGCGAGGTGGTGACCACGGGGTCCTTAGCCGGAATGGGGCCCTCCATGGCGGCGGCCAAGCGGCCGTGCAGCGAGCCGGGCGCGCTGCTGAGCGCGAGGGGCAGGTTGGCGGGGCCGCAGGTGGCCTGCCAGCGCGCCACGGCATCCTTGCCCTGCAGCAGCAACGCCGCCAGGGGCGCGCCAGCCTCGGGATGGTGCCGGCTGTGGTGGGACAGAGTTACCGCCTGCTGCGTGCTCAGGTACACCACCTGGAGGGCCAAGCAACATGGGGGACATGGGATGCTTAGCGACAAAACATGGCGCCCGTATCTACAGCACAACGCACAAGTCGGAGGCCCCGCCAGCCCAATCCCTGACGTAAAGTAAGAATTTCCAATTCTATAACACCCTGGTTGTAGCACGGCATAGGGGAATATTGTGGGCTTAAAGCAAAAGATGGGGGGGGGGAGGGGGGGGGGGAGGGGGGGGGGGGGGGGGGTTGTGGAGGCTGCTCCCGGATTAAGATAAACCAATAACGACAGTAATACTATTGTCGGTATAATAAATGGATATCGACATCAACACTGAAAATGGCACCGCTCGTCCGCAGCTCGGACTTGGCCATTAAAATGGAAGCAATTAAGTGAGCGCTACCGGCTGGAGGTGTTTCATCCTGCACCAAGAGTCATCTTATATCCGACACTGCAGGGTGGCGGGTGGCAGCGGGATGGCAGTGAGGTTGTGGTGGTGGTGAGGGGTGGTGTGGAACATTGGTCAAGGGGGGCACACCCGCATGCCTGCAATGTGCAGTCCGTTGAGGATGGCGGTCTCCAAGGCCATCGACAGCCAGCAGGGTTTGTCCAGGACGTCCTGTGATGCGGGGGCAAGGGGGCATGTGAGGAAAACGGAGCGCATATCGGCGGGAGTGACAGGTGGCACAGAACACAACCCATGCCGCCTCTGGGGGGGCGGGGGGGGGGGGGGGGGGGGAGGGGGGGGGGGGGGGGGGGGGGGTGAGGGGGAGGGGGAAAGCAGGAGGGTGGAGTACTGCAGTGGGCAGGAAATGGCGGGCGCACCAGCTGCATCACGGCCACGGTGAAGTCGGAAGATGGATCCATCCCGGAGCACGGGGTTGACGCAAAGCCAGCACCCTCGTCGGACTCCATGCCCGCCGCGCCAGGCTCCACCATGACAGCCGGGCGGTGCGGCGTGGCGCCGAAGATGGCCCGCTCCAGTGCAGACCGGAGCGCGCGCGGCTCGCTGGCGGAGCGACACACGATGAACAGCACCTGCGCAGGGGGGGCGTCGCCAGGCGCCTTGCCCTGCTGGCCTGCGGTGCGCAGCATGGCGCTTTCAACCTTCAGGATGCCCCCGCCAGCCGGGGACTGCAGCTGCAGCACCTGGTCCAGCAGCGCCGGAAGCGCCATGGGGTCCTGCACAATATGATGCGCCGCCGAAAGGGGTCAGCGCTCACTGTCAAGTGGCCATCACATTCGGTGAGGGGAGAGGGTGTGGGGGGAGCTGTGGCGCAGCGTAGGGCATCTCACCTTAGGCAGGCTGAGTACGACGCGGACGCGCGGGTTCGCGGCCTTGGCGGCCGGAAGCGCCTCCAGCGGCGCCTCCAGGCTGGCGTCCGCGTGCACGAGAGGCAGGCAGGCGGGTGGGCAGGCGGCGCGGGCGGCGGCCAGCCACTCCGCTGCCGCCTCGGCACGCCGCGCCGCTGCCAGCCGCTCTTGCGCGCCCAGCACCTCCTTCCGGCGTGCGGCCTGCATGGCCGCTTCCTGCGCATCTTTACGATCCCGCTCCTGGCGGCACAGAGGGCGGGGTTACAGCACGCTCTGTCCGTATACCATATAAAACCCTGGAGCCATAGCTAAACCCCCTTCCTTTGCCAGAAATTGAATGCCATGGCACAGCGACAGCGAGGCTGCAAGACCAGCCAGGGTAAGCCCAGAGATAGCGGCAGTCTTTCACCTCGCGGATGCGACGGGCGCGCTCGTGCAGGGCCCCTGGTTGCTCCGCCGCCTCACCACCCAAGGGCACCGCGCCGAAACTTGCCTTCTCCTGCACTGCTATTGCTACTGTGTGCGTCATGGATGGCGGCACTTGCTTGCGGAAGGCTGGCGTGGGGTCCTGCGCAGCATCCAGCTTCCAGCATGTAAGAAAAAGACTAGGAGGAGCGGGGAGGGGGAGGGGGAGGGGTATTAAGGATAGGGGAAAGAGGAAGGGGGAGGGGGGGGGGGGGGGGGGGGCACCTGGCTGTTTGGCGGAGTGCCATTCGCAGCAGGCATTTTCCCCTGCTGCGGGACAGCCTCTGCTGGCTTGCTCAGTCTCGGCTGCGGTGGCGGCGCGCTGTGGCTCGCTGCTGCCTGCGCCGGCGGCTGTGGCGCGGGGTGGGCGAAGAGGGGCCATGGGAAGGAAAATGAGCGAGACCCAGCCCGTGTCAGGGAGATTGATGAGCTGATAGGTGGCTGCTGTGAGCTCCTGTAAAGTTTCTGACCACCCACATGCTGCCCCCCCCCCCCCCCCACCCCCCATTTGCTACGGCAACATTCACGCTTACTCATGCGCCTACATGTGCGTACCTCTGGTTTGCTGGCAGGCGGCGGCCCTCCATTGGCCTGCGCCTTCACTGGCACGTGAGGAGCGGCAGCAGCGCCCTTGCGTGCCTCCCGCGGCTGCTCCTTGGAGCCGTGCCCGCCGCGACCGCCACGCCCCCTACGGCTTCGACCTCCACCAGCTTCCTCACGGCGCTGGGATGGGGGTGCCAACGCCGGCCTCTCCTCTGCTAGATCCTGCAGCAGCCGGTGCCGATTAGCATAGAAAGAGCCCAGGTCGCTGTCGTCACTGTCGTCGCTGCCGCTGTTGCAATGATCTGAGGCGCCCCCGAGAACTGGTGCAGCAGCCTCCTCCTCGTCGCAGGCGGTGGTGGGCCGCAGGTCGAGCAGGATGGTGCCGGGGGAGGGCGCCGCGTCCGCAGATGGTGCAGGTGGCGGTGGCCGGGCGGCGGGCGGCAGCGCCTTCTTGGCCTTCGGAGGCCGTGGATGGGCACGTGGGGCAGCAGGCGGCGTCGCTGGCGGGCCCACTGTTGCCTCGGCCGCCTCCTCGTCGCTGTCAAATAACGTCTCAGCCGGTGGCAAGTTCCACTCGATGTGCAGTTTGTCACCGTTGGCGCCTGGCAGGGGGGCGGCGTCTGCTAGGGAGCCGGATTGCAGGCGCTGCAGCAGCCCGTCCAGGTCCAGCGCACCCAGAGAGCCTTCCAGGTCAAGGGAAGGGAGTCCTGCATGCACAGCAAGGGGGGAGCATAAGAGCGGTTGGGGCGCAAAGTGGGCACGGACTAGAGGAGGGGATCCCAGCAAGAAGGGCGGGGACTGGGTGCATGCGCACCTGCGAAGCCACTGGAGCGCAGCTCCTCCGCCACCACGTCCGCCTCCGGACGGCACAGCAGAGCGCGGAAGTTGGCCTCCGCCTCGGCCGCTGCTGCCTCGTCCCTCGCGATATCCGCCTGGCTGGGGCGGCCCTCCCCCTCCACTTGGTCGGCGCTCCCTGCCTGCGCATCCTGTCCTGACGCCGTGCGCTCCCAGGATTGCCGCGCCAGGCGACCGGCTGCGCCTGACAGCCAGCCCTCCATGCTCAGCAGGTCAGCAAATGAGGGCTCCTCCCAATCAGCCCGGGGAGCAGTTGCATGCACGCGCTGCTGCTCATCGTCGTAAGCCTCCCCCTTCTCGTGCTCCTCCTTCAGATGAAGGATGATATCGTCCAGGTCGGCGGCACTCTGCTGGGGCTGGCCCTGCGCGGCGCCGGGCACTGCCGCAGAGCGGCCTCCCCCAGGGGCGGCCAGAAGCCGCTTGACACCCTCTTCCGCAGGAAGCTGCGGCGGGCTGGCGGCACGCGGCTGCCCCGCAGGAAACAGCTCTTGCAGAGCGGCCGCCGCCGCGCCAGGCGATGGCGGGGGTCGGCCATCTGCGCCGCCGTCGTCGCCGGGGGCGCCGTGGCTGCTGAAGATGATGTCCACACTGCTGTCGGCGTCGGAGTCGTCGGAGACGCCGATGGTGGGCAGCGTCTGCGGCGAGACGCCGTGGCGAGACGTCAGAGCCCGCCGCTGGTGGGGGAGCAGCAGATCCCGCATAGCAGGTGGCGAAGTGGTAGGAGGCTGATAGCGTGGAGACGTCGGAGGCGGGGTGGTGGCAGGGGGTAGGGGTTAAGAATGAAAGGAGGGCCATCCACTCACGAGCGACATTTCCGCATATATTTGCTGGTTGATGCTCGCGAGACTGTCCTTCAGAATCTGCACCAGCGGACGGCGGCAGCGGGAGGAGAGCGGTCAGCATCGTCCCGGCCTCCCATCGCCCGCCTGGCTCCATGATGCAGAGCTTCAGCCACCGCGCCGTGATGCCGCGCATATCGGCGCAGTTGCGGGCACACTGCTGGGCAGCGCGCGGCCCCTCTCCCAGCGCGCCACACTCACCGAGAAGCCCGACGCCTGCCCCTCCGGCAGCGCCGCGGCGCCATCTTCGTCCTCCATCGCGCCTGCACAGTATCGATGAGGATCCACTGGAGGCAAGCTGGATTTGGCTGGCTGTGTCGCTGTTCGCGTTCGGAGGTGGGCGATCGGCGAGTTGTTGTTGGGGCCAGATGCCGCCGCGGCCTTGTGATTCAAGGTTGGAACGACCCCTCCTCAGCACCTGTACTTTCCGTGCATTCCCTGGACGCTCTCGTCCTGCTGCTGTAAAAAAACCCCTATTGCTACTCAATAATATCAGAATCTGCGACTGTCCTTTTAACACAAGTTCTCCATGGGTTTCCTCCTTTCCTGATTGAAACTGATAGCGCTTATGCTTTATTTCCCGCTACAGGTACATGTGCTGCTAAGTGGTACGGGTTTGTAGTTCACCCGCCGTTGCGCCCGTTCCTGGGCAGCACGAGTACCCTGTAGACAAAAAGCAGCCGTAGCGACCAATAACAGCTGAGCCTATTTCACATATTATTTATTAACGATAGATCCGATGGGATAGAAAATCTAGGGTGTGATGTACCAGGGTGCACCGCCACAATAGCGGCAAGGTAACCACTAACTAAGGGTGCCAGGTCAGCTATACGCGGACGACGCTGTTGGTATCACAGGCTCGTTCGATAACCTGAATGCCATGTTCGCCCACTTCTCGCAATGAGCGGAGGACAATTTTATGGGATTTGGGGTTCTTAAGTGTGGGGTGATGGCATCATGTATAACCCATTTTGTAGATCAGCCAAGTCGGGCGCGTCCTTACTAATACGTGGACGTCGGGGGCTGTGCGGTGGCTAGATAGAATAGCTAGGGCGAACGTAGAACTAGCTGACAGGGCGCACTTTCCACTTGAGTGGAAGTCACCGGCCGCGCGCGATGCCGCTAAACTAGTAAAGGCATCGGTGTGGGCGCGTTGCGAATCGGCGGCATCGCTTGCACGCACTAAACCATGGGGTATATATGTCCATGCGTTTTATGCGTCAAACCCCTTGCCACAGTAGTACGGTGTGGGTGTCCCCGGTGGGGTTGTGGCCGGGCTGCACATTATGATAGAATTACGCACCCGAGTATTTCTCATTGCCCGCCGATTGGCCCGGATTCATGCCATATGCCTGAGCGGTTCCTGGAACACTGCCCTGCATGTGGCGGAGGTGAATCTGAGACTATCAAACATATGTTGGTGGAGTGCCCGCGGTGAGGGTATCACCGTCATGATTTTGGGTTGTTAGTTCCGGAGGTCAGGGATTTTATTAGTAGTCAGGTTATTGCGTCAACATCTGAGGACTTAATTGCCTTTATTTTGGGCGGGGTCCCCGCCTCCCTTCACTATGGCGCCCTGGATTTTAATGGGAATGGGGAATTGTTTCAGTTATGGCGTCGGGCCCTCCTTCACATTGCCTTCTTTGTTGCACATGTATCACACTCCCGAAATGCTTTGCTCCGCGGGTTGGGGCTTGCCCCAACTCGCATTACTCGCATGGGCCGACGCCTAAAACGCGTAGGGCGGACCTTTCGTGGTCAAATTGAAATTGAAATTAGTTACAACGTCTAGTCTGCTGCATCCGCTCGCTCAGACTGAGTTGCTCTCAGGACATGCTATCTCTAACCTCAGTGGGGAACACGAAGTGTTATCACAGTTCAAGCTACCGGCCATCCTCCAATGTTTCCTAGCCCTCCTCCTTGCAGTGGGCTATAGCTACGACAGCAGCGCCCCCCTGCTGTCCCTACCTAAGTCAGGCCTATCCCATCCAGAGCTCAGCAGGCAAGCTCAGGCAGCCGAAGCGTCCCGCCTGCAGCTACCAAGGTTAGATGGGGGAAGGGGGCTGACCGGAAAAGCTATGTGGTGCTCAGTATTTATCCACCGCTGAGCCGGCTAGTATGATTGGTGGGGGCTGCGATTCCCTCCAACATGGAATTGGGTGGGTGTTGCTTGTGGTGGTGGTGGGAATCAGACTGTGTGCTCGGGGTGTGTGGTGAGTTCCGGGTGTGTGTTGGTGTGTGAGCTGCACCAGGCACATGGTTAGTGGTGGGCGGTGTTCTTGACTTAGTTGGCTTGGTTGTTGCTGCATGGCTCGCTCAACAACTTACTGGTGTGAGCTGCTGGACGGTTGGTCTGCATCGTCGTATGTTTCCCACTCGCTGTCTGAGCCGCGTGTGCCAGAGAGGCGTGGCTTGCTCTTGCTGCGGTTGCGGGTGGCGCCGTCTGAGCGGCTGCGGCCTTTGGGCTGCTTCTTCTTAAGTTTAATTGCTGTGGCTGTCTTGCCCTTGCCTGTTGGGGTGGGCTGGCTGGGGTGGCGCTCCGGCTGGATGGAGAGGCGCTGTGGGTTGAGCAGCTGGTGTGTCTCCGCTGCGTGGCTGGCCAGTTCTGCTGCTATTGCGGGTTGGCTGGCTGGGGAGGAATGTGCGAGCAGCTCCCTGGTTGCGGTGGTGAGGTGTTGAAGTTCAGCTAGTCTTTCTATGGTGCCGCTGGGTGTGCCCTCTCTGAACGTGCGGGGTGTTGTTGAAAGCTGGGGGGAATCAAGGGATATGACAGCCGCGACTGGTGTCTCCGCTGCCTCACCCTGGGTGGTGTCCACCTCCATGGCGGTGTCCATCTCCTCGTAGTTGAGATCAAGCTCCTCCTCGTCGTCTGCATGTGCTCCAGTCGTGGCACTGCCCGCTGGGGCTGTGGCTGTAGGCGCAGGGGCTGGGGGGGGGGCTGCTCCGGGGGCTCGCTCTGTTTTAGCTCTGTTGCAGATAAATGACATGAAGTTATCAACGCAGCACGGTTGGGGGGTATCTTGCCTGACGAAAGCAAACACGTCGTTGAAGTCGTCCGTGCCCCACGCATCATCCTTCGAGTCCCAGGTGTGCGAACCAACCCCAAAAGCGCGTCGGCAATGAACACTGTGGCTTTGGTGACACCAACTTTTGACATGGCTTCCGCGACGATTTGTTATGGCGGGAGCGTTGAAGTCCCCCTCCACCATGCAAGTCTTGCAACGCTTCACGCTCAAATAAATGATATACTCTTCGCCGGCCTCTTCGCCCTTGGGCATCACGAATAGTTCTTTGCTTGAGATGTAAAAACTCAATTTGGGGTTTATAGCTCACAGACGATAAAACGGCAAAAAACATTGGTGAAATCAAAACTAATCGACCACATAATCCCCTCGGCGCTATGCCGCCTCGAGCCCTCGAGTCTCCTCTTCTCCGCCGTTGCTCGCTCTTCCCGCTCCTCTTCCACGGTCATTGGCGGGGGTAGACTTGGCCACTTCTCGAAGTCATCAGGATGCAGTCTCCGAGTCTCGTCCCATGGCTATTCTTTGAAGCATGAATTCATCATGGATCTCATCCCAGCGATTTGCGTCTTCTTGTTGTCTATGAGGACCGTCTTCAACTTCATGTGTGGGAACGAGTGATCCGGATGCATCCAGCCCCACCACACACAAAAGGCCGCAGCGACATAAAGGCGTGGCAAATCGCACGAGGCGTTAGTTTTTATGCTTTGTCGCATTGTTATGTCACTCACTCATGTTGCACCCCTTACGCACCGCGGTTGTCCCGGATCCGGCTGTGACGTCGGCGATTGTTGTCCCGTCTGTTGCCGCCATCTTCAAGTGCTTGGAGAAAAGCGCGATAGGCTTTCGGTACTTGTTCACGGTATGTCTATTCTCGTCCTTCAAATTCGCGGTGTCTTTGAACTGGCCGAGCATTATGGACGTCGAGAACTTGGAAAGGCAAAAACGGCTCAGAGAGTGATGCTTAAAACAATATGGCTACATTATTCCAGGGTAGCGAGCGAGTCCCATGATCGAAGTAGATAGAAGCACCAAATGTGGGGAGATGGTCGGCTCCGGAGTTGGTGGGGGTGATGGGATAGTGAGAACTAGTTGCACGGTGGTTTGCGCCGCAGTATATATATACTCAACAGTCGGCGGGATGCCACGCCGGCGCTATCAAGCATGCCTGGTGATATAGTCAGCAATGAGTGCAAATGACATTACGTAGGAGGGCATTTTGTGAGGTCGAGATCTAGGGCTCTAACCCTAACATGATGTCCTCACACATTCAAACTAGAGTCTTAACCGTACCGGGTATGGGACCTGTACTGATACCGGTGACATAACAGCCCTGGTGTAATCAAACCTCTATATTAGGCCAAAATAAGCAAACGCCAGCATATTTTCGGTACGTATTTTCCGAAAAATACAGGGGGGGATTTAATCAGCCCCCCCCCCCCGGAACTTTACCAGTCCGACCCCAAACGGACCCCAGTACTTTGTGGACAATAGTGCCCACTATTCTCCGCCACGCGGTGCGGATATCGCATCGCATTGATATATGCTGCGCATATACGGACGGCTGACAACCGTTGCGATCTGAACCTAACACGCACAGGGGCGGCGGAACTCCGCCGCCACCGCCGCATTACATCACTTTTGCCAAGGAACCATGCACACTACGCATGCGGACAACTTCCCCTCCAGTACAAGCGGTAACCCCCCGTACGCGGCGCCAGGCTAGCGAGCACTGCCGAGATGGACCCACGTTCGCTAGAAGTCCAAGTCGAGTGGGACGACCTACCGCACGATTGGGGGGAGTGCACTGCTAGTGCCGGTGCATGACGCCTGGCTGCATGACACCGCCCCCGCATGTTGTTGCAGTGCGCCCTCGTAGACCACATGGAGCGACCCAAAGGCCTTGCCGGAGCGCATCGGACTAAATAAGAAGAAGGCGGAGCAATTTCCCGGCCTTCCGCGTGTGCTTCAGTGTCACACGCAGAGCACCGACTACATGATATAGTTTTTAAAGGAGCCGCTGGTCAAGAACTGCAAATGCGAGGGATGGAGCAAGGGCATTTTCAAGCATGTGCGCATGCCAGCTTCGGTCTACCATGTGAAAGTAACGGAGTCCCCCATGCCAATGCCTATCACCCCTTGACCCCCAACAGGAGGTGACAAACCCATTGAGATGCATTACGACAGCTTCGCTGAGGCGCAGCAACTTCCATTCACCAACAAGCATCAACCGTCTTTGTTTGCAACAGGTTTTGCGCCTGGTTGTTGATGCAAAGAAGCGGCATGCCCTGGTCAGTTCCCAACTTGCAGCTTCCCGGTTGCAGCCTAGTACGTCTCCAAACATCTTGTTCTTGAAGAACATGTAGTCAGCATTCAGCATCGCCATCGAGACACAAGTCCGCGAGTCATCGACTGCAACATGAGGCATCGCTGCATCTACTCCTGCAATGCATCGGCAACAATGAGCCCACTAGCCCGGCCAGACGGCACATGGCCGCCCATCACCAAGCAGTAGGTTATGCGGTACACGGCTTTGGCCAAGGACAAACTGCATGACGCCATGGAGTCCACCATCTTCATGTGTGGCATGGCAACGCTAGTTTCAAACGATCCGTGCTTCGACATCTTCCAATGCAACTCCTCGTGGGACTGCGGCGCACAAATATATGTCGAGGCTGATTTATACACATCGGCAATCCAACCAGAGCGTGTCAATGTGTTGTGCTGCCATTGTGATGGGCAGTGTGATTCCCCTATCATGCTACCCCCCTCCCTAAAGGCCCCAGCATGACCCTACTATGTAGTGCTCCCTGGCTGTTCTGAGTGCCTTAACAATGTTTGCAACATTGTTGTACGCAAGGCTATGCAGAATGCAGCAACCAAATAGGCGAAGCATGATGATAAGGCAGCGAGGGAGGCAGGGCGGCATGAACATGCTGTACATGCATATAGGAGGCAACAGAGGAGGCAGCCAAGGAGGCAGCAATCAGCATCAAGCGCAACATCATAACCTGAACTAGGTGCAGCAGCTGGTCATGCACCGACCACCATGCGCATCAAGCTTACGGCCATATTGGTGCACCCCCCATGTGTGTTCATTTAATCATAGATGGTTCTTCGTATTATTTACAAGACAATGCAACTGTGTGCCACGTTCACATGGCAAACAAGACAAAAGGCGACCAACCTGATGGCCGTGTCACGAGGGCTGAGGGACGACGAGGCAGTGTTAGACGTTCCACGCAAAAGTACATGTGTGCGGTTTCGCAACTGCATGCTCACTGTGATATCAAGTGCGAGCTCACACTTGCTAGGGGTTTTTTAGCCAATCCTATCATCACTTCTCTTCATGTGGCGGGCGGGGCTGGCAGCGCCCACGCAAACAATAATGTTGCAAGCTTTTTCATGTAAAACCTGCAACATGTCCTCACACATATGTTGATGTCTTCATTGCCGTGTAGCACATATAAATTGCATCTGCATGGTGCATGGCATTGGCATTGTTGTTGTGCATTGCATGTGCAACATGGTGGTGCTCATGTGCACTGCATGGGCATTGTTGTGCATTGCATGAGCAGTGCTAATGTGCATTGTTTTGCTGGAGTAAGGCAATATTTTATTTTTCCTGTTGTTACGGGCTGAAAAAAGTCGGGGGACAAAAAAATCGGGGGTAACCTAAAACAGATAATTTAATTGATTTGGCCTAAATTCCCAATATGACCAACCAAGAATTAAACACCCTGGATCCATAAATTAGAGGAGTAGGAGTCAGGTCTGAGGTATTGGATATTTTTCATTACCGATGAAACTGCTTTGGCCGGCATCTCATAGACTGGCTAAGACGAAGGATTATTACTGTGCCCGGCAGGGGCCACTTCATGCAAACACTGTAATGTACTGTGTTTACATGTGAAATCCGAGCTAGCTAGTGGCCCGCCAGCCGACCGCCAGCCCCTCCAAAACTACGGCTGCTGCTGCTGGGCGGCGGCGCGGCTCCCGCGACTACTAGTCGCTAATCCTTAAGGATTACTCGTGCCTGTGGGCGCTGCGCTGCTGAAACTCCGCCACGAAGCAGTTTTACTCATCCGTGTTGATGCGAGAATAGTCGCTATGGCGCCCCCTCCGTTGTTAGTCGCCCCGTCTCTCTTCATGTTCACCCGCATCACGGCAGGTCCGAACTCGAGGGTCCGTCCATCATCACGTTTGCAGACGCCGAATATCCAGCAGCAGCGCCAGTCACCAAGAGACCGGAAGACTATCCCGTGCGCAGGTCGCCGGGAGGCCGTCCTGGGGTTTCGGCAAGCAGTTGACGGCGGATGTTGCACTCGCTGCTGGCGCAATTGCGCCGAGTGCCGCGGACGAGGGACACCATTTTCACCAGCCTGCCTCAGGAGAGTTGTCGTGGCTATAAGAAATGGCGCACGTGGAAGCGCGACAGAAACTGCAGCGACAATTACGACAAGGTAGGCACGAGCTGCGGGGGGCAGCTGGTGGGGTTGTACGCAACTGCGACCGGGATTACCGCGGGAAGCAATATTGGTGCATGCAGTTGCTGAAGGGTAGCCGGAGCTGTGGGAAGGAACAGTGGGAGCGGGGAGCTCCTGCAAAATCTCTCCGATGGCTGCTGAAGCGATTCTTCCGCCTGTATGACGTGCGACGCAGGTGGTGGAGAGCTATCAAAAGCGGGCGCGCCGGTCGACTGTGCGGCGGGCTCTGCAGCAGTTTGTGGAGGAGGGGAGGGAGGCGAAGGTGTGTGTGTGTGTGTGTGTGTGAGAGAGAGAGAGAGAGAGGGGGGGGGGGGGGGGAGGGGGAGGCGGGGGCTGCGGCTGCGAAACGGTATTCAGCAGTGCCTCCGTGTGCAGGCAATCATCAGCATCGTGTTCTCCTGCTGCAGCACCCGGCCTGACTTCCCAGCATGTATGAGCCGCAGATCCATGGCATTCAGTGGCGCCGGGAAGCAGGCCGTGGGCACATGCTTGAGAGTGGCGCGGAGGTGTTCGATGATGGCAGGACCCCATGGAGGTCCAAACGATCATCCAGGGACCGCAAATCTGACAGGACGTCAGCCCGGGACTCGTTTCACGGCGAGCCAGACAACTCCGAGGATGGCCATGACGCACGGGAACAGGCGGAATA
Source organism: Tetraselmis striata (assembly GCA_006384855.1). Taxonomy (NCBI): domain Eukaryota; kingdom Viridiplantae; phylum Chlorophyta; class Chlorodendrophyceae; order Chlorodendrales; family Chlorodendraceae; genus Tetraselmis; species Tetraselmis striata. The sequence goes on from VCJN01002818.1 coordinate 194,110, forward strand.
CTCCGACTCTGCGCATCGGGTGTGGGAGCGTCTTGCACGTGAGCGCGGCGGGTACAGAGCGCGGGGCTCTCACTGGTACTGGGGCCCTGATCAGGGTCACGCCGTCTGGGAGGAATTGTTTCGAGGAACGTGGCGAGCACGGGGCTCTGGCGAAGGCGGATCGCGGGCGTGGCACAATTATGAACACACGAGATCGAGCCAGCCCAGGGGAAACCACCGCCGAGATCACGAGCAAGGGTCGCACCAACAAGCTCCACCACCTGATGGTATGCATCTCCATTTACGCTTGTCATGCATGCGAGGAAGATGGTGGGTGGTCACTGGCCGGCGGGTTGCCAGTGCTTAGCAACCAAAATGAAATTACTTGTGTGTGCCTGTGTGTGCGTAGCTTTGCCGCATCTTCGGGCGCTGGGCCTCCCGACTTCAGTGATACCCGAGCAGAAAGCACTGCGCGATGCGTTCATGCATGCCGCCAAAAAGTGGCACCCGGACCCACATGTGGGGGACGGAAAAAAGGTGGCTGTCCTCTTCACTCTGATTAGCTGCGGTGACAGTACAGTACAGTATCCGCACATCCACATGTGCCACACACACAGTATCGGTACAACGGGATACTCGAGGAGTGAGTGCTAACCGCATTGCACTCTGGTGGGGCTGTACTTGTGCGCTCTTGCTGTGCCGCAGGCCGAGGCAGAAGTGAAGTTCAAGAATATCCAAGCAGCGTACCAAGCCCTGCAAGACCTGGCTGGCTAGCCTTGACCGGTGGTTGGGGATGCCCGCGCATTGGGTTGCTCAGCTTCATTTGCAAATGCTTCGTTTTCGTGCAATTAATTATTCATATCAGCACTGGCTTGGCGCTTGTGGCAAGTGATGTTTGTGGAATAGCAGTATCCTGCAGAGATACTTCTGCTCTTGGACATAGCGAGGCTCCCAGGGTGGTTTGGATGTATGCAACGTCCTGAAAGCATGTGGCAGTCAATCCAGCAGCCAAGATGATGAGAGCAGCAAATGTTTCTGCTCCTGCTGCTGTTGCCTTGTTTAATGACCAAACATGGGCTGGCGGTGGCTGTGCATGCAAATAATAAATCAGATCGATCCGCGTGGCAATATAACAGTCCCCTCATCATACTACTCTTCCTGCGAAGATGCCGCTATGTCAGCATAAGCTGTGCCCAAGGGCTGTACATCGGTTCTAGCTCCGCCATATCACTAGCATTATAACTCATATCGATCCAGTCATCCATATTAAAGTAGCTGCTCTGTGCGCAGTGGCATGTGAAGGTATGTATTAGCACAGTGGCATGTGAAGGTCCCAACCTAGCATGTTTGTTAATGTCTGTTGTCAAATTTACCACAACACCTTTTACACTGCCTGCATTAATAAATCAGGGTCATGCAAAGATGTGTGTTGGTAGGTGCTGACAGATGACTGCTTGATGTTGCCCAGGTGCTCTGCACTCAAGTCTTGTGCTGATCAGCGCTGACTGCAGCGGGTTAAAAGCCATGCTGCATTGGCACAATGTAACCAATGCATTTTCGCTGTACAAGGTTATGCCCCTCTCTAGGAAAAAGCCAGTGTATACGGGATTATTGGAAGTGTTATTTCGGTATCCTGATGGAACGGTTAAACCTATCAGAGCCGTCCCTGATATCGTCAGGTAACGTGCCACAAAAAAAAGTGCAAAAACCCTGCGTTACATTCCCGCCTTGCTCTCATCATCATCAGCGTAGCATGCTGATGCCCTGCTCACGATGATGATGTACGGGTACGCGCACCGGTGCAGTACCAGGACGACGACCACATGACCATCATTGCAGCAGCATCAGGTGCCGTCCGTGGCCAATAATTCCATCAAGACGGGATTTAGGGCATCCAAGCCATCCTAGCGATACACACATCTACCAGCCAAAATGCCATTTTCCACAGCATTTTTCAAGGGATTTCATATTAATTAAAGTCCACGCCCCTACCGCGCCACCCCGCCCACGAAACGGTGCAACTGGCATTCCACCACGCGCCCCCATAGTAGAGCATCGCTCCACGCCAAGGGGCCCATCGCGCGCCTCTCCTACGTGCGCTCACCACAGAAACAGCAGCATTTTCACCCCAAAACTGCTCCCCATAGTGGCCAACTTGTCGTTGGGGTGTCACGTCGTGCATGTAGCGGCATGCTTTCAGTGGCTTACATGCACGGTGTGTGCAACTTATGCCAAGGGCCGTATTTACCGAGTTTGGTGCGACGAGTGCCGCTATTTCCATAGGTTTGGACGGTTGGCGCAACCCACAGTTTTCTAGCGCCAACGCATCATGCATTGATTTCGCGTTTTTTTACAGGGCGTATTGTCGCGCGGGTGGGTATAAAGCTCACAATAGGCGTTTGCCCGAACTATTAACACTTTAATTAGCATGTATGCACATGCATCCGGCGTTCTCCTCGCCCATGCATGCGCTTTGCGATCGAAAATGCAAAACCCGGACTTATGTGGAGGGGTGTAGTTTAGCGGCATCGCGCGCGCGGCTAGTTACCTCCACTCAAGTGGAAGATGCGCCCCCTCAGCTACACCTACGTTCGCCCTAGCTAGTCGATCTAGCCACCGCACAGTCCCCGACGTCCACGTGTGAGGGCGCGCCCGAGTTGGCTGATCAAATCAAATGGGGTAAACTCCCCGTACTAGGTGGGTCGCACCGAAGTACGAATTTCGAACAGCCCTCGCGAGTAGGCTGCCCCCGTCCAAGTCGTACACACGTACACACCCCCCTCCCCACCCGTAGGCAGATCTCCGAGAGCCCGACGCAAGGCCGAGGTCGTGCATGAATTATTTTCAGCAGCCCCCCGTACGTGGATGCTCCCCGGCGGGGCCAGCAGACACCACCGGGATTGCGAGTATTATTTGAGAAGCCCCCCATAGGCAACCTGGTCGTCGCACGATCCGAGGATCAGCGGCAACCGGCCACACCGCTGCGAGGCTTGTATGCGATGAAGTGCGAGAGCGTCTTCCGGATGGCGAGCGGCATGGCGTTGTAGGACTGAACGAGCACCATGATGCTTAGGCGGTAGTGGCGCCGGTTGTATATCAGGTCTTTCAGTTCATGTTGGATGTCGGCGTCCTTTAGGGAGGCCGTTACATCGTCCATAACTAGCAAGGAACTCTCATCCTTCGCCGCCGATGTTTTCACCGATTCCGCGATGCCCACGAGGGCGGACAGAGTAAGCTCGTCGTGCATTTTATCGTGCCCCTTAAAACAATTTTGTTTGAGCGAGGCGACGCTGTGGCTCGGCATGATGACGTGGACGTGATGAAACGCCTTCTTATAGGCCTGGCGGGAGGTTAGGAGGTTGATTAGCATCGATGTCTTCCCCGATCCCGCCGACCCGATGATGGCCATGAAGAAGGGGGTTCGCGGGAGGGGATCCACGATTTGATCGTGGATCGGCTTATCACATAGGAACCCCGGCGGCTTTAGCCGGAATTCCGAGCGTTTTTCGATAACGAAGGCATGTCGCGGCATAGCTTGCTTTTAGTTACGGCGCGTTTTATTTCTTTCGGTCCGGCGCCCCACGTATAGGCCTCGAGGCACTCGCATTGCTCCGGAGTGAATCCGGGGTAATTTTCGGCCCACCACGGGGCCCGCCCATAATCGGGGTCAATAGCTTGCAAAAACTATAGACATTCTATTTTATTTTCTATCGCCTAGATAAAAATGGCGGTATGGGTGGCCGAAGCGATCTCGAGCGGGAACGCGATGATGTCAAAAACGTGGATACAACCGTTGATTTGGCTCGGGATGGCGATGTGGCTAGTGGGCCCCAGGGGCCGCCGGGGGCCATCGGTGGGCCACCGGCGGCCAACGAGCCGGCTGCCGAGCCTCCCCGAGTCAAGCGAGTAGCCAGCGAGAAGCAGCGGGCGGCGCTAGCACGGGCTCGCGCCGCCAAGGCCGAAAAGCGGGTCTCTCGGACCCCTCTCGTGATGCACGAGGACCGATCGAGCGCGCCGGCTCCGATTATGTACACCATATTCTAAACGAAAATGCTACAGCAGCTTTTCATCGACAACCAGTTCAGCGACATCGTATTGGGCGATGGCTCGCACGTGTTTTGGCTCGGCGGCGCGATCGACGTTCCCGGGCGACACAGTCTGCAAGTCAAGGTGCTCAACGCTTGGATACCGCACACGTTCTATTCCGTGTTTTCGGCCAACGACACCCTCGTGGTACGGTATTCCCCCGCGGGGACCGGCGGAACCATCCGCATTCCCCACGGCAATCGGAGCATCGATGAGATCCTCGACATAATCAACCCGCAGCTAGACCACGGGTACGAAAGCTCATATGATGTGGCGACGAACCGAATAAACCTCTCCAGCCCGAACGCCGCGGCGTTGACGATCGAGGCGGGTACGACGTGCACGGAGCTGCTAGGACTCTCCATCGGCGACCAATCCGTCGCGGGGGTGCTCGCGGCGCGGCGCGGCGTCGACCTCACCCGCACCTCGAGTATTTTTATTCGGAGCAACCTCCACACCGACAACCGGGACCCCGTGACGCGCCGCACCAGCGATATTCTCGCAATAATCCCGCTGACGAGCCAATTCAACGAGCTAGAGCATTTCAGCGTCCAAGCGTGGGTGGACTGCAAAAATAAGCAGCTTAGCTACGTGGTCATAAAACTCGTTGACGACTCCGGGAGGCTCCTCGACTTGAACGGCGCCCGGTTTACTCTCACGATTAAATCCAGACTAGTTAGAGACGATGGACCGATCCCGGATAGCGTCAGCTCCTTTGCAAGTGAACGGGCGGCGCTTGCTTCAGGTAGACAACTCCGCGATCCAGCTTCAGATCGACACACTGATGACGGCGACGTCGGACGTGGTAGCTGATGTCCTCGACGTGCAAAACGACCAAGCCCGGCAGGACGGCGCGCTCGATTTGGTTAACGGTGGTCTCGCGGCACTAAGGGAGGACATCGACCTCGACCAAGCCCGGCAAGACGACGCTCACGATTCCTTGGCCGCCGATGTGGCCGCCATCGACCTCGCGGCGTACATCCCGCATACCGAAAAGCAGGATTTTCGGGTCGGCATACTGCGCGCCGATGAAATCACCCCGGTAAGAGTCGATCCTAACGTGGTTTTGTCGGGCAACCTCGTCCCCCGCGACACCGCATTCGGGATACTGAGCGACCTCGGCGCGCCGGATGCCCCGTGGCGGCGCGTCTACGCCGACGGTCTGACCGTACCCAATGTCGAAACGTTGGTTTTCAAGGAATTTCAAGGCACGCCTGGCGAATATTCGTTAGCGGATGTCGTTGAGTACGCCGTGTCAATCGTGCCCCATCCGACAACGGTGTCGCTAGAGCGGATCGATGAGCACGTTATAAACGGGGGCATCACGGTGGACGGCAACCTGCTCCCTTCCGCGCCGCTAAACAATTTGAGGGTCGGCGCGCCGACGTTGGAGTGGAACGAGGGGCATTTTCAAAATATGTACGCACGGAATATGTACTCCATCGATGGCGGCGGACAGCCTCGGCGCGAGCTGCTGGAGGGGGACGTGGTAGACCCCGTCATGCCTTTGTGGGTCACCGATGCTCAGTCGGCGGTGAGCTTATCGGGTTTCAATCAGGATCTTGATCTCACCGGCGCGCAAGGGCCTCCGGGCCCGAAAGGTGACGTCGGCGCACCGGGGCCGGTGGGGCCGCGGGGCCCGCAAGGCGACGTCGGTCTGGCGGGGCAGCTGGGAAACACCGGCGCGACTAGGCCACAAGGGCATGCGGGTCCGCCTGGCAACACCGGCGCGACTGGGCCACAAGGCATCACCGGCGCGACTGGCCACAAGGCATCACCGGCGCGACTGGGCCACAAGGCCCGAAAGGCGACGTCGGCCCGGCGGGGCCACAAGGCAACATCGGCGCGCCAGGGACTACGCTGTGGTCCGGCATCACCGACCCGCCGGATTGGGTGTCGAAAATCACCTACGAGGACCAACTCGCGTTCACCTACTACCAGTACCCCGCGGACGCGCCGCCCGCGAATCTCGACATCACCACCTCGGACAGCATCACCCCCACGAGCGACTCGACCTACAACCTAGGGCAGGCCGGAAAGCGGTGGCTTTTCGCGTATGTGGACACCGCCCGCTGCAGCGATGGCTTGGAAATCGGGACCACCACAAATTTTGGGCGGCTCGCCTTTAACGCCACGGAACAGAACCCTGACAATAAACATGCCCCTTCAAACCCTCCAAATCGGCACACTCGCCGCCCATGCGACGCTGACGTACGACCCTCAGCTAGCCAGCGTACAATCGGATGCCGAGCTGAGGGTGCCGATTCTCGTGGCCTCGACGGGGGCCTATATCGGAAGCCTGGAGACGCCGCTCCTCAATGTCACCGGCACCATGAGCCTCAACGGGAACCGCATCACCCAAGTCGGCGCGCCGAGCTCGGGGACCGATGTGGTCAACAAGCCGTATGTGGATGCGGCAATTTCCGCCGCGCTCGGCAGCTAGCACATTCCGTCATGCCGGCATGACAAATTTAGTACCGTAGGGTATCACGCAAACATGCAAGCCTCTAGCCAAGCGATCCGCCTCGCCCGCGTGCGGGCTCACATCGAGGCCGCCGAGGACCCCGTCCGGGTTTTCGCCCACGAGTACGACCAGGGGGACGCCGACACCCAGGATGCCTTGTACGCCGTTTGGGAATCTAAGTTCATGAGCCGCGCCGAGGACCCCTCTCTTGCAGGGCGCCGCTTTGAGCAATACCTCTCACTCGGCGGCCGCTCCAAGCCTCGCCGCACCGCGAAGGCGATACGGGATGCCGTGGGGCTGGCGAGCGGCGCGCGGACGAAAATTCAGTTTTTGCTCGGAAAGACTACGTCCTTTCGGATGCTGGAATGGATGTGGGTCGTGGTGTACAAAACGCGGGTGCGTTTGGTGTCGCCAGCGGCTCAAGCGGCGGTCGCCGCCGACCCCGCCATGACCTTGCTCGCCCCCATGGTGTACATCGGGCATCGGCGCGACTCCGTGGCGGTGCGGGACCGCATCCGCTTGTCCGACGCGCGGCGGCGCGCGCGGTCCGCCAACGGGCTGGTGGAGCTCACCCGTCTCCTTTTGGGAGCGGGGCTTAGCCACGGCGCGGGGAGCGATTTTGTGTTTGACGAGTTCTACCAAGAGGAGGTGCTAGGCCGCGTAGACCACGGGCATGGGCTCGAGGCGAGCAACGCCATCGACGCGAGCGTGCGCAAGGACCAAGTGCGTTTGGATGTGATCGAAGACTTCCTCAATGGGAACGGCCCTCGCCCATTCAACGCAAAAATCGATAACAGCCTGCTCGGGGTAACCAACGTGTCGGGGCTGCTCGGCGCGCACAACCGGCCGCTATCACAGCTCGATGTGCCGGCGCTGAGGCGGATGCTTGCTGAGGCTCGCGCCGTGCTGGGCCGCAAACGTGGCGCCTACACACGCAAATTCATGAGGGACGAGGTCGGCCGGCGCGTTCTGCCGGAGCCGGGGGTTACAGAGGACGGGTTAGGCCAAACGCGCGCGGCCCAGCTCACGCAGCCGCAGCGCGCCGCACGACTGCGGGCGATGAACGCAGCTGCCGTCTAGCACGCGCCGGCATCTGCGTTGCGGAAGTGACCATGGGGCCGTGTGGTCACTCCGTCGGCGCAGATCCAGCGCTTGTCGTCGTAGGGGCTGAGGGCGGCCTTTGTGGCCTCCACGGTGCATAGGCGGTGCCCGCGGGATTGGATCATCCGCTGCGTCACCGTGCAAGCCGCGCCGCCGAGCGAAGCCTTGTAAGCGGGCAAATCGAGCTTTTGCTTGGCCACCGCCTTCTTTATGCCCCTAGCGGTCCGCTTGGTGGTTATGGCGTCGTCCGCAAGCGTGAAGCAATACATTTTGCTTTTCAGCCCCACGAATTCGCTGATGGGCACGCCATCCGTCTCGTCCTTGAACTTGCCCACAACCTTTTTGTTGGCCGCGGAGTATAGCGGGTGCTCCTTGGGGTAGCCGCTCGTGTCGAAGTGCCCTGCCATCTGCCCCATGTCCGCGTACACGTCGTCCGTCTCGATGTGGTAGCATAGGGAGTCCGTATCGGTGAAGAGCAGCCGCGCCGCGGCGCCGTACCGGGCCTTGATCACATCGTAGTGAAAGCGAAACATGAGGAGGTTGGAAAGGTCAAGGATGGCCGCCCCCGTGTAGATCGGCTTGTCGAGGACCACGGAGTCTTTCACGCGGTCCACGCCCGCGATGTTGCCTAGCACGTCGCACCGGCGAAAGCGGGGGTCGGCGGCCTTCTTTTGAAGTTGGGCGTCGCTCGTCACGGGGGTGTAGTCGCTTTGGGCTCGGACATTCTGCATCGTTTTTCCAAAAACCGCGTTGTTGCACAATTTGAACAAATCCTTCTCGAAGTCGTTCGTGGAGGCGGCGCGCAGCATCCACGGCGCGAGCACTTGCGCTTGCTGGCACACCATCGCCTTGTGCAGTTTGGTGACGCGTAGTCCCTTGCCCACGTAGAATTGGAGGAGGCGGGCGTCGCAGACGTAGTTGCGGCGCGGGCGGAAGGAAAAGACCAACTTCTCGTGCGGCGCGCAACCATCGGGCTTGAACACCCGCGCCGTGGGGCTCGCGTCCTCCCACCCTAGCTTGAGCTTCTCCGGCGCGAGCGGTAGGTCGATGTGGGCGTCGTGTAGATCGGTCGGGTACTCGAGGTCCACCTCGACGCTACTACCGCGCGCGCCGTCCCAATCACCCGCGAGCACCTCCTCGAGGGTCATCTGCGGTGCCCAAGTGAAGCCAGAGCATGGTAGGTATTGCATCATCGCCCACCCGTATAGATTGTTGGCATCGAGGTAGGTGATGAAGCTTGTGGACTTGGTCCGATCGTAGTCGGGGCACATTGGGTTGTTGGCCGTCGCGTGGCGGCGCGTGACCATGCTCACACCACCACGGATAGCCCGCTCGAAGTGGAGGTACTTGGAGATGTCGTCCGTGATGAGCTCCGGCGCGTCCTTCGTGGTCCTCATCGCGCCGTCCCAGCACATGCCGGGCAGCGTGACGTAGTTGCACGGATCGAGATTGTACTGCCTCATGCACGTGTCCCGAAATGACCCGAATACGTCGGCGAGGAGGAGCACATCGGCCTCGAGGTAGAGGTCGTGGTAGTCGCGGGAGGTGGTGCAGCCGAAGCGCCGCCACACCCACTCCGCGTGCCGGTAGGCCGCGTCGCTGCACTCCTCGCCCGTGATGTCGTTGCGAAACTCGGCTTGAGAGGGGAGAGCGGGATGCTCTAGCTTGCTCGTCCCGTCGAACCACGCATAGGGGAACACCCCCTTACGGCTAATCGCCTCCATCTCCTCGGCCGACAGCCCACGGGCTGCGAAAGCCCGGTGGAAGCGCGCCGCGTTCCTAGGGTCACCCCCGATGATATTCTTCGAGAGCGCGCCGAGCCCCGCGGCCATGAAGCCCATCGTGTCGGTATACCGGAAACCTCGGAACTCCGCTTCCTTGTACCGTTCGCTGTTGCTCGGGATCACCTCGAGCTTGGCCCCGTCGATGCTTTCAATTCGCCCGATGGCGTTGAGGACAAAGTGAATGTCGTAGCCCTTGCCGTTGTGGAAGTAGACGGGGACGCTGACCTTGCGCAGCTGCATCTTGAAATTGCACAACGAGTGGCACGCGCCGATGTACTTCCCCGTTTTGTGGTCGTGGTGCGCCACCTTGCGGGTGTTGATGCAGCGGCCGAACTCCTTCTTGCACTCGCAGCACGTGCTGGCACTTGCGTGAGCCTCCTTGTCGGCCCTCATCATCACCATCGGTATGTTCCTCGTCGTCTCTCTCACGAGCTCGGGCCGCAGGCTGTTGAGCTTCGCGACGAATTGGTCCGCCGCGTCCGCGCCGGTACACTGAAACTCGTGGCTCGCGTAGCCAGTCACGCGGCTCTCCACACGAGCGCGGATGGAGATGCACCGGTGCTCCGACGTGCGCGCCGTCTTGCCCGACGGGCTCCTCTCATCGATCGGCGCGTTGATGGCCTCGCTGTCCGCGTATATGACGATGGGGACCGCCATGCTCTTGTGGAGAGCCTTGAATCCGCAGCTCGCCTTGTCGGGTGGGGGGAGGCTGGTCAACATGGGCTTGTGGGCGGCGCAATGGGTGTTGTGGGCGGCGCGAGTCTCGGGGGTCTTGAACCCGTGTAGGCGGCGCTCGCAGTACCACCGTTGGTCTCCGCGTGAGTTGAAGAGGCGATCCATGCTGGAGATGAGCACCCAATGCTTGTAGAGGAGCAGGTTGATCACGCGCCGATCACCCTCCGCCGTTGTGATGCTTAACGGCGTCACGCGGTTCGTCTCCTCGTTAAGCATGAAGCAGTTGAGGGCGAGCTCCAGATTGTTGGCTTCGAAGCGGCGCACGTCCTTCACCGCCGTGGGGAACTTGACCCCGGTCCAATCGTACGCGTCGTATAGGCGCTGGTTCTTGCGGGCGACATAGTAGTCGATCCGGGTCGCTTTGGTCGCCGGGGGGTGGAGCGCCGCGATGACGCAGTACTTGAAGCACAAATCGTCGTCATTTTGGATGTTGATGAGTCCACTCCTGGAGTTATCGTAGGGCTTTGGAAGGGGGACATGGCCCGCGCCGGTGCGCACGCGGAAGCCGTTGGCGTTCACTTGGAGCCCTCGTATCCCCGCGAATGTCCACCCGCTGCCGACGCCGATCGGGTACTTTTCGGGGTCTGCGGCCGCCCCGCCCACGGCAGGCACGAAATCCAAAATGTCCTCCTCGCCGTGGATGGTCCGGCTCATGTTGAGGTGCGCCAGGGTCTCCTCCGCACCCTTGGCGAAGGCCGACTCGATGTTGACCCAAACTTTGTGGCTGCGGCGCTCTCCACCGTATAGCACGCGATACAGCTCGGCGCGCACCGAGTTGGCCACTTGCGCAGCCGTATCCGCCGTGAACGCCGCGGCGCGCACGCTTGGGAAGCGCGGAGGGACAAAGCGGCGCACGAGCACCCCCCTTGCCCGCTGGGCGATCGATAGGTTGCGCGCCGCCCGCGCCGCCGCAACCCGTCTTCCAATCGCGGCCGCGGCGCGCCGGCGCGAGCGATCCTGGTCCGTGAGTACACGCCTCGGCTCGGGGTCCGCGATGTCGAAAGACAATGGGAAGCCACGAGAAGCTGCGACGTTGGCCGCGAGCACGCGCCGGCGTTTTGCGGCTCGCTCGTCGGTCGTCAGCATCGCGCGGGATCTGCGACCCGAGGGGGTGAATCGCACGCCGCAGCGCCGCCTCTCTGTTGCTCAGCGGGAGGGGTGCCATGCCCGCCGCTTGACGCAGTGTGGCGTCGCGGGCGGCCTCGACAAACTGGCTCCGCAGGAAAGCGGCCTCCTCCGCCGCAGACCTGCCGCGGGGCAGCGGGAGCACATCGATGATTGGGCGGCGCGAGCTCATCTTCGGATGATAGAATAAAAGTGAGATAGATGGTGAGAGCGCCCCGGGGGTTTTTGTTTAGGCCCCGGAGATTATTTTTCCCCACTCAGACGCACCTCCTTGGCTCGCTCCTCCTTGGCTCGCTCAAACCGCGACTCTTGCTCCGGGGTGTACACGTGCTTGCGAGGTCGGCCCACGGGTTTTACGTCTAGGCTGCGTGTGTGGTAGTACTTCTCCAACGTCCGGACCCTCTCGCTTTCCTGAAACGCGGGATCCTTCATCTTCTCGGCATATCGTTCGCGGGTCCTCTCGCGATTTTTCTCGCGGTACTTCGCAGCATATGCGCGGTTGCGGGCTCGCTTCTCCTCGAGCGTGAGCGCCATCGTGGTAGTGACTCGCGTTTGCAACCCCACGGGGATTTTATTTCCTAAGGATAAACGCGCCATATGAAGTTTGTGGATTTGTTTTGCGGAATCAGCGGATGAAGCGAGGGGCTTCGCAGCCTCGGCATGGAGCTCGTCTGCGGGGTGGATTGCCACGCTCCGTCCGTCGCTAGAGGCCTACGCTCGCAATCATCCCGGCGCGCAGACCGTGTGCGGTGATGTGCGTACAGCCGCTGTAGGCGTTGCCCTTGAGGAAAATTTTCGCGACCGTATTGACCTCGTTGTCGGCGGGCCGCCGTGTGTGGGGCTGAGCAACGCGAACTTTCGACGACGCGCCGCCGACAACGAGGTCAACTCGCTAGTTTTCTATTTTGTACGCTTGGCGACGCGAATGCGTCCACGGTGGATTATCATGGAGCAGAGCGCCAACCTACACCTCCTGCGCGGCGCGGACGGCGAGACGATGTCGGCACGCGTGCTGGCTCTGCTCGCGGAGTTGGGGTACCTCGGTCGCGCCGCTATCTTAGATGCCGCCGACTTCGGGGTCCCGCAGCACCGCAAGCGGACCATCATTTTCGCGCACCGAGGTGATGAGGCCCCGCAGGAATTCCCGCCCATCCCAACACACACCCAACCCGTGCGCGCCGAGGCTGTGCTCGCGCCGCCGTTTCCCGGACCTGTGCTCGCCGGCACGGGACTCGCCCGGGTACGCGCCGCCGTTATTAACATGACCGCAGCCGAGGTGAGGCAACGCCGATTTTACCCACACAACGCCTATCGCGTTATGGACACGACCCGACCCTCGGCCACACTCAAAACGAACGTGCATGCCGCCGCGGGGCCGTACACACTGAGAGACGGCGAGGCGTTCCACACCATGACCCCGCATGACATGCTGGCTCTACAGAGCTTCCCTCGGACATACATTTTGCCCGCCGGTGTGACCAACGCTCGCGCCGGTGTCGGAAACGCCGTGCCACCCCTACTCGCCGCCGCCATTGGGCGATGCGTCGTTCCGGGGCGTCATACGGGCTCATAGACGTCGTTCCGGGGCGTCACCCGACAGGGGACGTGCCGTGCCGACAAGGGGACGCGCCGTGCCGATGGGGGACGCGCCGTGCCAACAGGGAACGCGCCGACGCCGATGAGGAACCCGCCGTGCCGACAGGGGACGCGCCGTACCGACAGGGGACGCGCCGACGCCGATGAGGAACCCGCCGTGCCGACAGGGGACGCGCCGTACCGACAGGGGACGCACCGTGCCGACTCACAGGGGACGCGCCGACGTCGATGAGGAACCCGCCGTGCCGACAGGGGACGCGCCGTGCCGATGGGGGACGCGCCGTGCCGACAGGGGACGCGCCGACGCACCGCCCGGGGACGCCGATAGATGAGGAACGCGCCGTGCCGACAGGGGACGCGCCGAACCCGATGAGGAACCCGCGGTGCCGACGGACCAAAAATGTCTCCGTAACACCCTTTTTCGTTATGGCTCCGCCCCACCCCCATCGGAGGATGCCAGCCCCACGGCCCCATTTTGGGGCCGACATCCTCCGACACGGTACGGAGCGGTACCACAGCGAGTACCGACATGAGGGATAATGTACATTCGACGTGCAAACCGGAGAAATCCACGGAGACATTTTGGCGAGGCGCGGAATATCGCCTACATAAAGGAAAACGCGATTTCACCTCGCTGGCCGACGTCGGCGGCAGGGCCGAGAGGGCCCGGGCAAAAATGTCTCCGTAACACCCTTTTTCTTAACACACACGCTAGACGCCGCGCCCTTCCGTAAAAAGTGCGAGGTCCACACGAACCCTTCGGTTGGGGGGGGGAGGGGGGGGGGTAGGGGGGGGAGGGGGGGGGGGGGGGGGGGGGCTCGATTGATGCGGGCGACGGCCCGCGTGAGCCAGTCGCCGAGGGTGGAGGCGTTCCATGTGAGAGGCGGTGTAGTCATGTCGCCAGGGAGCGCCCAAAATCGGTATGGTTGCTTGGCGGAGGGGGCTGCCCGGAACGCTGCGTTGCGGTAAGCGATGAAGCGGCGGAGAAGGGCTGTCCACGCGGGCACGGCGGTGGCGGGGATTTGGAGTAGTAGGGGCTTGAATCCGTCTCGACGCTTGCGATGTCCCCCCTTCTCGCGGTTGACGTAGAGGGTGATGTTATGGGGGTCCATATGCTGCTATGCCGATTGATGCTTTGTCTCCTAATACATTCTCTCTGGCGAGCAAGCATCGAGGTCGCCGGCACGCGGGACGCACTTAAGCCGATGCTGGTGACGCCGCCATTCACGCGGCTGAAAGTCGTGCATGTGGGCCGACGCCCCCCCGGCACGAGCTGCGTGTCGTCCACCATCGTGTAACGCGGTACTGGGTGGTGCTGCCGTATGGCCGCTCGGGCGCCCAGTAGCAACACCAGAATGACACAAACCACTACCACCCACGGGTAGTGCGTGCCCAAGCGCAATATGGAGGACGAGTGGCAGCCGTCAGCGCATGTGATGACGACTGCGAGACATCGAGGAGCAGAACGTCGACAAGAGGGCGCATCAGGTAGGGCGCATTGTAATACGCAATACCGAGCAGGACCCAAGCAGCGCTGATGTCGAACGTGTGACAATGCCGAGGTGTGACATCCGTGACGGTGTCACGCGTTCGATAAAAATAGCGACTACAGGTAATATAAACAGTACGGGTACGTACCTGGTAGCAAGTGGTAGCGCCTCAAATGACAAATCGGCGTGTCCTGGGAATACAAAAGGATCATGCCGGCCATTTTGTATATCAGGGGTCAGCTCGGGGCCCAACCCCAGGCAAGACGATGCTTCAACGCATAGCTTCATTGGACCGGCAGTTGACCAGTTTAAGTGGGTTAAATGCCCGCGCGCATATTTTAAAAATCGAAATATTCAATTCATTTGCCCACCGACCATCGCGACCATCAGCTGCCACTATGCGCAAAACATTGACCATTATGGTCTGAATATGGGCCCGCCGAGGCCCCCTCCAACGCCATTGAGCCCGGGAACCCGACTCTCCTAACGCCGAGTGATCGGTGGGCAATGCGAAGAAGCGAATGGCGCTTTCGTGTACCGGCTCGCATGTCGGGGCTGGGGCCCTTCACCACACCTCGCGGCCAACAACGGTGGCAAGGCGGCGCTGATACTACCGTCATACTGCGTGCGGTTACCGCTCCCAGCGGTGACATGAAGCTGGTTTGCGGTGCGGTTGTAAGGGTATCCGGCAAAGTAGGTTTGGCAGTGACGGGTAAAGGGGGAGGGGGGGGGGGGTGGGGGCATGCGCTCGCCGAGTGCAGCAACCGGCGCGTCATTATACTGCGCCACCGCGCTCAACCTAGATTGAACGCAATATCCGTATGTAGTAAGTGACTAGCAGGTCTGGGATATATAGCTGACAGACCGTTGCCTCAATCGAAAGGGTATGCGTCAACTGGGGAAACCCGGGACATGGGGCCGGACGATATTGCCCAGGCTTGACAGAGCCGGGAATCAATCCGGGGACTCCCTGCGTATGAGACCACCGCTCTACGGGTGCCGACACGGCTCCCAGAAACCGTACTAAAAGCAAGTGGTCGCTTTTCCTAGACTCGAAAACGATACCACAACGAGTATACTACGAAATTTAAGAAAGGGCGGTTACCGACCCCCAAAACTCTTAAAAACCGAGAATTTCTTATCGGTCATAGGTGCGTCGGCCCCGTACCGAGCGGACAGACAACGAGGCTTGGATCTGCATAGCTATGTCCTGGCTTCGCATAGCTATGTCGAGGCTTGGAATCTTGGATCTGCATCGCTATAAAAGTTCGCCCCGGGACATCGGCCGAAGCCGCCCCAGCACTTGACCTCGTGCGCCAACTGCAGTCGTAGGTCTGGCATAGCCCATAGACCATTGCCTCATTCGAACCCCGAAGGGCTAATGCATCAACCGGGTAAACCCAAGACACGCCGGGCCGATATTGCCGAAATACATCAGCCAGGAATCGAACCCGGGTCTCTCGCATACGAGACGACCGCTCTACGGAGCGGACGAGGGATGTACCTGGAGATCGCTATGTCCTGGAGACACTAAGCTACTTATTTTTGCGGTGGATTTATATCCTTTTTGTAATGTACAACAGTACTGCTAGACCTGTAATGTGAGGGAATGCGCTTATTGTGGCGAGAGTCTGAGCTACTCCGAGGTTGTGAGGGTGAGAGTATTATGATTACAGTCGGCGTGGCGCCGTGCTGATATATCAGCAGGGGCAATCGCGGCCGACAGGGCGCGGGCGCAGCCCGACATCGGGCGCGCGCTACGCGCCTTAACATGCTTATGGTAATCTAGGGTTAGTGAGGGTATAGGATATATCCTCACATGTAATCCCAGCCGATTACATTCTGGATTTCCTTCTGGATTTCCTCCTGGATTTCTGTGGGGATTTCTTGAATGTTGCGTCTAGCTCATGTAATCACATCCCAGCCGATGCCCCGCGGCGAACTTTGCTCTTACCTGTACACGTAGTCGCTACCACATGTACGGTACGGTAGCTGCCGGTACCTGTAGTGCGGCTGTGCCGTCATATAGTCGCTACCCTCACCGCCCGCCACCGTCTACAGCCATTCACGCTGCGGCCAAAGCCTGCGCTATCGCGCGGTGCCCTTGAGTGCGGTAGAACCTGAACACCAACCCACGCCCCGACTCCCTGCTGCCGTTATCCTTCTATTCATAAGTTCTGACGTAAGGCTCCTTCGGACGTGGTGTCAGATGTTCGACAATGGTTTCCTTGCGGGAACGGCGCGAGGCCCCTGCGTCGTGAGGCGGACTACGGCCAGCATGCGACCCACCAAGGCCTCCAGCTCAGCTAGCGCACACACTGTAATCGGCATTATCTTTGTCTGCTTCGCGTTTGGAGCCGAGGTGACACATGCTCGTTCGTTGCAACAGCAAGGTAGCCCCCCCCCCCCCGGCCCCCCGCCCCCCCCCCCCCCCCCCCCCACACACACTCCACACTGCCCGCCTCATCGCACCTTCCCCGCGGCGGCATGTCATCGTGGCCCCTAACTTATTCGGGACGAACTGTTGAGCACCGTAGATAAACTGTGCACCTACATCGGGTACATCAGGTACCGGTTTACCTGTACGATATTCATATATACTACATATGCTCAACATATGTAATCAACATATGCTAAACTTACTAGTAGAATAGCCGTTGGTATCGTGCGTAGTGCAGGTAATCCTTTCTCGCATACTTTATAAATACAT
Source organism: Tetraselmis striata (assembly GCA_006384855.1). NCBI lineage: Eukaryota > Viridiplantae > Chlorophyta > Chlorodendrophyceae > Chlorodendrales > Chlorodendraceae > Tetraselmis > Tetraselmis striata. Next base: position 211,180 of record VCJN01002818.1, read on the forward strand.
CATGGCTTTCTCGCATACTGTACCGCGGATAAGGGTTTATACAGTACATCCAACCGCCCGCCGTAGAAAACCGTTATTAATTAATCATCATCTCCCGTACCGTACAGATAGTCGCTGCCACTATGTAATTCACACCGGTACCGGTACCGGTACCAACAGATAGCCGGTACCGTTACTGATTAGAGTAGCGACCACTTACAGGTACTTCATGCCAGGTGTCCCATTTTTGGACTCGGCGACCTGTCCAGTGGGCTCACCGCTGCCCCGAATAGAGTTGGGTGTTGGAAAACATGCATGTGCATTTACATGAGCCACACAGTGATACATTGGGTCACAAGAAAAATATCACTATGTAGCTGTTGTTACACAATGGCTTGTCACTATGGGAGGGCCTCTGATGAGAGCATTGGCGCTGCAAACATTGTCACCTAAATAATTCTCACTATTGGCTGTCTCCTAAGGGGCGACTGGTATAAAGTACTTGTGAATAGTTCTCTATCTGATGCGTGCGAGATGCGACCAGTATACGCTCCACAGCATAAAGCACCCCAGCCAACTGCACTGCTACCGCCTTCTCTGTGCGCTTAGCCGGGATGCAAATAAGATGAGCGGTGTTGTATGCAAGCAACAAAAGATTATTGCAGGTCAGACACATGCTCACGGGCATGAGGCAAAGTAAGCATAGGAGGATGTGTGATCTGATCGCGGCCCTCCCGCTGCGGTGCACCACACGGATAGGTCAGTATATAATGTGCCAAATAAATCACGGTAGTGCTGCCGCGCACCCGGTCGGGAGCCCTCAAGCATATCACTATCTATGGGGCTATCTATTATCATTGTATGTATAGGGATTGTCGCTGTGGCGCTACTCTCTACGGTGTTATCAACCATCGGTAGTGACAATTTCCATAATCATACAGCCAGTCACTATCCGGCTTGTTATCACTGTATGGCTCGTGCAGGTGTGTTCATATAAGGAGCATAGCACCAGTGTACTCTTGGGTGGCGCGTCAGTGTGCTGCCCCCCAGGCGGGTGGTCGAGGGGCATTGAAGTCAGGGGGTAAAAGTGTCACACTCGAGCACCAATTTCAGATCCGGTTTTATCCGCATACGGGTGGAGCTGTCCGTACTATCCACCCACCGCGGATGGTCGCGCGTCCAGCAGCACAACACGCGGCGGGCGTGGCAGGCGAGCGCGAGACACCTCGCTCAGTATATATGGATTGAGTATGACGGGTAAAGGGGGCTTATGCACGCGCTTGAGTGGTCTGGGGCGATCGTGATTGTGAGTCACTGGCGAGAATGTCACACCCGACTACCTACCGTGCGTGCCCGGCCGACCCCCATCGGAACGCCCGCACCGCCCAGCGCACACATATTCCTTATCTTTACCTGGTCACCGCGGAACCTCCCTCTACTGGGGTACTTCCAAATGCTGGTCCTAAGGAACCTCTATGAGCGGTCCTGGACACTCGGCGGGCCGACCTTCCAGTCGGTGTGGGCACCTCGCCATAAATGTGTCACACCTACTGTTTGAAGTAACAGGTACTCAGCACAATTGACTGTGACCGACAATACCTCGTTACCTGCGGGGGCTGCTGCGCAGCTAAGCCCATGGGCGAGCGGATGGGCCAAGACTGACAGAGAGAGAGAGAGGGAGAGGGAGATCGAGGGACCTTGCAACGAGCTGTAGGTGGTTAGAGGGCATCTGACATCCATGACGGACTTCCTGGTACCGTACTACCTGCAGACTCGGCGTGGACTCAGCGGGAGGCCATCGCGGCGGAGATCGCCAGTGTGCTCGACAGCCTCTTCGACGTGGGAGAACCGGCCGAGCGCGCCACGGCGCCCGACAGCTTGGAGATACGGGCGGTACTGAACAGCCTGCTGGATCCGTCCACTCCGGCGCCCGTACCCGCTCGCAACTACGCTTTGTACGGCGATACGGAGTGCGTCACGCTGGTAGTCGTGAGGGTGCGGCAGGGTGTAGGGAGTGTACAGGACTGCCAGGCCGAGTGCGACGCCGCAGCCGGCTGCAACGCCTTCACCTTTAACCCCAATACGCAGACGTGCTACCTAACGCCCAACTGCCGAGAGCGAGCCCGAGAGCCGGGCATGATCAGTGGTGTTGAAGAGAGTCTCGGTACCGAATGCCTCCCGCCCTCGCCTTATTGCCTCTTCCGGTCCGCCCTCATTGCCTATCTATCGCTCGCCATGCCTGTGAGTGTGCGACGGCATGAGTGAAGGCCGCACGGACAGCACAAGGGAGTAAGACAAATGATGGTGTCGATGCACGCAGTGGCGTTGCCTTTCGTTCGGGAGAGCGACGACGAGGCGGATGTGCCCCAGTATGTGCCGGGACAGACGTTCAACTTGTACGAAGACACCGGCTGCGCCGACGGGCTGATAGACACCGTCGAAGCTGTCGAGACGGAGCCCCAGTGCCGCCTCCTGTGTATCGCAAGGCCGAGCTGCAACGCTTACACGCTCAATCCCAAGAAGCGACGCTGCTTTCTGGCGGTTACATGTGAATCGCGCGAGACGGAGGAGGGTAACATAAGCGGCGTTGACGCTGCAGTAGGTGAGAGTCAGGTCTGCATAGCTCTTTCAGGATGCTGTTCCTTGTTCCTGACTACATTCTTTGTCCGCGCACTGACTGGCTGGACGTATCGTTTTTTCACTGCCGCAGACCCGATGACCATGGAGTTCAACCTCTATGAAGGCACTGCCTGCGATGGCGACACTATCATCCACAAGGGTGGATATGGCTCTGTGGCAGAGTGCCAAGCATGGTGTCAGCAACGCACCGACTGTGGCGCCTTCACCTACAATATGGAGCGCGAGCGGTGCTACCTCAAACACGATTGTGACGATCGAAAGACGGAAGAGGAAGACGTCAGCGGCGTCAGGCTGGCAGCGGGTGCGCCACTCGAGGTTGCTTAAATGTGCCATTTGTGATAATGTGCTTTGTTGAGGAGAGACGGCAGGCATCACGCATATGCTAGCAGGTGCTGAGGCGTTGGGTTTGCCTTTTCGCTCAGATGAATGCACAGTCTCTCCACCGTGCGCCACCGATGACCCCGATAAGGTCTGCCCTGCGAGAACGGAGACCAGAGGAGAGTTGGCAGATCCGGTGTACGGCACCTTTGAGCCGCCGTATGAAGGCATCCGCCATCGCCCCACCTACGACAAACGTGACGAGTATCCGACCTGCAACTTTCAGCCGCCACGCGACCCGCTTCCCAAGGACTGGGTGGACCAGTGCATTGAGAATGCTCGCGAGGTGGGATTTCTGCGGGAACGCAAAGGGCGACCAAATGAAGCGTGTCCGGCGGGTTGGTTCCTGTGCAAAGGGATGTGCTATGTGAGTCCCACGCTGCCCCGTGCTCATTCACTCTGCCCAGCTAGGGTTATCGCCCTGCAACGGCAATCCATGAGAACAGTTACTGCCACCTTGTCTTTGGGAGCTGACACCGTGGGCTCTTAATTATGCCATCAACTGCACACTGGCTTGTCTCACATGTACAAATACACTCATGTGCTTGCACGCTGTTCCCATGCAGACCCTGGTACAGCGCAACAGCCGCGCCCCAGACTGCGGTGTCGATTGCGGCGGCGGCAATGGCGGGAAGTTATCCGACTACTACATCGATGACTTCATGTTTGTAGAAAGCCGCTGCGGCCTTTGCGGCGGAGCGCGTGTGGCCTTTGTGGGCGACGACGACCCTGACATGCAGCGCGTGGTAACGGAGGCAGCCAAGCAGACCCTGAACGAAGACGAGGCCACCTGGGTACGTCGGTTCCGTTTCCTGAAGGAGCGCAATGAGAGAGTGGCACGCCGGGACCCCTATCAGCCCTGGCATCTGTACATCACGTTGCATAAGGATGGCAAGGACAGGAAGCCCGTTGCCACATACCAGCGATGGTATACCGGAGAGAAGGATGATCTCGACAAAGCGTCATGGGACGTCAACAACCGCAACCAGGAGGGCTCCATCCTGTGTGTCAACACCATCCAGCGCATTCAGCAAGCAGTCAAGCACTCAGACGACAGCAATCTGACAATGGAGAAGGGCTGTAGGGGCAAAAATAAGAAGGACATGTGGGACAATGATGAGCATCGCTGGCGCCCAGAGTTGCACTACCCATTCCCCGGTCACTGAGTTTTGCTCCTGCCAGGTATTGAAGACAGGCTACAAGATGCGCCATTTTGTCAGTATCTGGTAAGAATCTATTATCGTTAGTTTGTGGATTGTACATTATGTATTAGTGTCGAGGTTTAATTCGCAACAAAGTCCACATTTGAGGCACAGTATTGTGTAAAGCTCTTAGCATAAAAGGCGGTTACTTACCTACAACAATCATATGCGCTTGTAGGACTGGCCTGTATACTGCCTGCGGCCTGGGTAATGTAGTGCCTCATCATTTGTATTTGCGCCTGTCAGACTGGATGTATAAATAGATGCGTAGCTAAGCGTAATAGTGTAGCTGCACCCTACATGCAATAAGTGCTGATGTGCTGGTGCTATGAGCAAGGCCAGCAATGTCAGATATACGTATGGTGGGGTTCTGGCTTGATTTATTACCATGGAGACTCGCGGAAAAAGCTTGAGCTTGTGTCGCCACCGCGGAAACCTTGCCACCAGGGCACCTTACATGGGTATCAATTATGAATACAGAGTAATCACAAATAGCAACACCACACCTTGCTAACGACACATAGCTGCTAGCTGACCACTGAAAATCCACTTTACTTCGGTCGCCAGGACGACCGGCTTGTCCTCATGTTGTGGTTATGAAAGTGAAGGCGGCGGGGAGGGGGGGGGGGGGGGGGGGGGGGGGGCTTTGCACGTGTCATGGTTTGGAGGGTCTCCAGATGACCCATGGTTACCTGAGTATATGTGCACATGGGCCGCATGCCCATATGGGTCTTTGCAGACCTTGATTAATATATTTAGAAGACATTGTGATGATGAATATATATGGTGAATATGTTATTTGTAAGGTGAAAGTACTAGCATTTTGCCATTTGTGCTTTTGATGTATGATTTCGGAGCTGTAATTGTCATCAACGCCGCCAACGAACGCCGCCAATATCGCGCGCGCATTCGCCCTTACTTGTCAGCATATATTTTCTCATCATCAAGAAGGCGCCGCTCGGACCCCAAGGATACCAGTGGCACTCAGCCACTCATCAGTCTGTTAGGATACAGGTCGGGCAATTAGAATAATTAGCAATTTGTTAATAATTAGCCTTTTCCTGAAAGAAAAATGACAAATACGTCTTTGTCGTATTGCAAATCGATTACGGATACCACTAATGGCATATTTATTGTGTATTGTCCATGTAATATGAAGCCATACACATCATAATATGTTTTCCAAAATTAAATAAAGTTACAGGAACGCGTACCGATGTAAAACGATTAAATTGCGAACTTTATCACCAGGAATTCAATGATATACCAATTGTCAACGACGAGAATGTCTGGTGTGAACTGACTGGATAATATTTTGTGCGTATATTATCGCACGCCGTGTATATCCAGCATATTGTTTTCCATGTACATTTCCTCTCGTAGGTCTTGCCATGTACGTACATGTCACCCCTTTGTGGCCGTTGAGGCACCCTAGCACATGATGCTCGGCCAAGAACAGCTCCGGAAGGGTGGGCTGCGCCGGCTCTCGCTTCATATTGAGCACACTGAGCACCTATTGTCTCATATCCAGCACATTGCGGGATTCAGCATATAGTGACTAGCATCTGGTGCGGACGGAGTGATCTATGGTCGCTATGTTTCTATACCCAATTTGGTCAACCCAAACATAACATCTTATTCTCCTCACACTATTCAACAGTGCATTGAAGTCGTCATGTGTCGGTGATATATGTGGGCAAGTATATCAAAGGGTTAGGTTCCTTATTTGGCATTTCGAATTTTTTACTTCCAACTATATTCCTGGGGGAACAAAGCCAAATGTCTTGCAACCCCACTGACATGAACCCGTAGGGTCATGCTGCCCCCTTAGGTGGCATTGCCCGTAGCATGTAGTCCTCTAAAGGCCTAGTCCCAGCCTAGTCGTACGAGCGAAGCATTCGTCTCCTATATATCGCAGTAAAACAGTACTAATCCTCATCATGAGGTCAAACGAGTGATGCGGATATTATGGCGATAGCCCTCACGGTCGAGGCTCTCGTTGGCGATGGGTTGCTGGGCCCGCGGTTGTGGCGATAGTCGAGAGCCCCTGCCACTGCAACAAACATTTCCTCCTCCTCTGGGTGACGAGCCGGCGATCCACGGCTCCACGCAAGCGCGGGAGGCGGCATTCCATAACAAGCCGAAAAAAATCCTCCGGCACACTCCGCTGTGGTGTTGTTGCCTCCGGCCTCCGATCATGGCCGCTCAACGCTTACAGGGGGTCGGCACTCTCTGCCACCCCGGTGGCCGGGGATGATGCAAAGTAGGGCGTCCTCCAGATAGGCCGCAGGGGTATGCGCCGCTTTTGCAGAGGCGAACTCCACCCGGGCGGATATGGTCGCGGGGCCGGATTGTAGAGACGAACTTGATCCCCAACACCTCTAGAAGTGTTGTTGGGGGCACCCCGCGTCCGAGTGTGCTTTATTACCTGCATCGTCGTAGAAGTCCCCAACCGGGCCCGCTGCGCAGCGTGGCTTCTAGCTCATGTGGCTCGACGCTCCTAGGCTGTCAGCCCCGCCTCGGTGTACGGATCCAAAAGGGTGGTAGCCATGTGCTGGGCGAAGTCCTCTCCCATGAGGCAAGACAGCTGCAGGCTGTCGATGGAACTACACAGTATGTAGCATGCGCTCGATGTCGTTCACATGCACTAAGTCGAGCACCATATGTCGAGCACCAAGTGCCCCTGGTCGCCGACACCGACACAAGCAGCACACCCCCGCCTCAACTAACGACCCCCCCCCCCCCCCCCCCCCCCGCCCATTAACGACTGCCGCGATGACGCCCGCCGCTTCGGAATGATGCAGACTACTATTTATTGTACGAAATCTAGAGCGGGCGGGGCGCTCCGGCTGCCTTAGTCCAACTAGGCCTCCTCTGTGGGACACCCACACCTTAGTCGTAGTGGACGATAACATGGCACCGCCATAGCGCGACGCCTATCTGTGTAGCGGGTTGATGCTACGACTAGTCAACCAAACACCCAGCGGACAGCCTATGGCTATATACGCCGGACTGGGCGAGGAAGCCCAAGAAGCCGCGAAGCCGGCGATAGTATAGACGTGCGGGGCAGCCAAAGGGATGGCAGGCCCTTAGAACAACTCGGCCCGGGCGGCGGAGAGCCGCGGCTTAGGCCTCTAGGTCTCGGTGCGGATGGCAGGGTCGATGTGGTGGCCGGTCTTCACCCCGTCGTTGGGCGACTCTGGATTCCCACTCGGCTCGCCCGTCACCGTCACTTGCGGCGGGTTATGGAGCGAGTGCGCGGAGTTTTAGGTTTAAACCTGATCCTCAAACCCTAAATTC
>VCJN01002819.1:0-192396 GCA_006384855.1 Tetraselmis striata
CATTGATGCCCTCCCGCCCCGCTCTTTCCATAGAGTTGTTCCAGGATGGGGAAAAATAAGTCCTCGAGGTAATGCGTAGCGGTTTGCGCAAGTGAGGTGCCACAACAACCATGTAGGCGTGGCAAATCGCACAAGGCGTTATTTATATGCTTTATCGCATTGTTATGACATTCACCCGGGTTGCACCCATCACGCACCGCGGTTGTCCCAGTCCCGGCTGTGACGTCGACGATTGTTGTCCCGTCCGTTGCCGCCATCTTCAGGTGCTTTGAAAAGAGCGCGATGGGCTTTTGGTACTTGTTCACTGATTGTATATTTTAATGCGATGAAGAGTTGGCTTAAAGATACTCACATCTCAAAGTTCGGTTTTGCTCAGGGTTTGCGCGCGCGAGGTGACAACTCAAAAACATATAGTTTATGCGATGAATGAGGAGCTGGCTTAAAGATATTCACAGGATCAGTCAGGCTACGGGTCATATAGTAGGGCAAATTTTGCCCGCGTATTTCTATCCTGGAACGACTATATACGTTGCTTTACTTAATTACCTTGCCGTGCATTTTGTTTGTCACATGCAAAGTTGTAGAATGCAATGTTGTTGCCATCATGAAAGTGCAGTGTCGGATTCCAAGCCCGTACCCGGAGCATCATAATCAATGTAGCCGTAAACGAGCCCACCTAGGCCCAGTACAATGATGATAATGCGCAGCGTCGCACGACAACGGTGTACAGGTACAGCACCTGTTGGTCGCACCGTCACAATGTACTTCCAGCGCCTTAAAAAGGTGATTGTAAGTGCCAGATCCTGCAGCCAAGAACAACGTGTGATTATATGGCCTGGTGACGGATTCCTCGCCAGATACTGCCTTATCCCCATCAATGGGTAGCCTTACAATGTCGCCCGGAGTGCAACGGTGTACGTGTTCGCTCAGTTGTCCGCTGGCTGGTAGCGATCGTTGGCGGGGTCCAGGAGCTTCTCAAACCATAGCTGCTTGTCGTTATTGAATCGCGGATCGAAGTCGGTGATGACCGGCACAATCTGGAAACGGAGCGCTTTGCGTAACTGCTCTAGAAGCAACCTGCGAGGCAGGCGGCGTAAAAGGGGGTGAGTGTCTGCCAATTACACGCACATCTATACGGTTGTTGTTGTGTGTAATGTAACGAAAGGAAGGGTCTGGAGAGGGACCTGGCGTAGTTCCTGTCGAACACCAGCGAAGCATCCGTGAAGGACAGCTTCAGTGTGCCGGAGGTCTCGCCGGGCGCTACGCGAGACGATGCCCGCAGCAGCACGATGTCGTCGTCCTGTGGGAAGATGAACTCTGCATCCACAACCTTGGCAGGGTCTGCACCCGCCTCCGAGGCGCCAAACGTCTGCCATGCCACAGCAGTACAGCGCTCAGACGAGCAGGCGGAGGGGCTCGCTGGCTGGCTAGCATGATTTAAACAAGCCCAGTACTGCCAAATCCCATGCCCGTGCGCCATGGCTGATGCGTTGCAATGGGATGATCAATATGGAGGCCCGGCCGCACCAGTCGTATGTATTCTGCACCATCCTCTGTTGTGTGGCGGTCTCTCAGCATACCATCAAACGGCACGTAGTCCAGCTGCCGCTGCGCCTGCGGTCGGGACGTGGGTGGTGGCCGGCCTGGCAGCGCCACTGGCACGTCAGAACTCCAACGCAGTAAAACAAACCCCCCACCCCCCTACCCCGCAGGCTCGCCCCTTACTTCTCGCATATCCCGCCTCAGGAAGCTCTCACCCAGCACCGCGTTGACAGTCCCTTGCAGGATGAAGCCAGCAACATCCGAGCGAGAACGTCCAAAGGGGGTGTCCAGAAGCATCGGATCGTAAGGGCCGCCTGAATGCAACAGCAACAGAGAGACCTCATGACAGGGGGACGGGGCGTGCGCAGGGGGGCGGGGGAGGGGTTCCATGTGGACATGAGAAGACTGGTTGGGTGATCCCGGGCTTGCTCGCAGGATGCTATACCTGTGGCCACCGCTAGTAGCTCCTCTACCGCCTTGGCCGTGAAGCCATCATACATCCAGGGCGCAACAAAGTGTGCCTCGTCATCGTTCTGGGAGCTGACGCAGGAGGGGGCGTCCAGGTCGCATGTGTTGAGCGTGCCGCCCACCTCGCCGATGCACTCAAAGCAGTTGCCCTCCTACGAGAAGCAATGGGCGGAGGCAGCACCGCAACTGTGAAGCGGCCGCAGATGCCCCCCCCCCCCCCACCCCCGGGCCCCCGCCGGGCCGGCCTCAGATTGACGGCAGGCAGTGACCGAGGCGGCGGATGTAAGTCTGCAATGGCGACAAGGGATTCAAAGATACATACACACAGCGCGGCATTGTAATGCCTCCATATATACTGTGTGGCGTCATGTCGGGGCCGGATGGCAATGATCACTCAGCGGCCCGGCGCCACGCGGTGCTGGGTAGGCCCGTCGCCTAGTCGCTCACCGTCGCTCACCTGGGGCGGCGGGGGAAAGCCAATGGCCTCCGCGCCAGCGACACCAGAAAGCGTGCCGCTGCAGAGAGCCACCGCGCCATAGGCCAGCAGGTCACGGCGCTCCAGATGGGAGCCGACGGATGACGGTTGCCGCTGGCGGCGAGTGCCCGACGACGGCGCGCCGGTCGACTCTGCTGCTGAACAGCACGCCTGACGCGGTGCTTCACGCCGATGGCGCGCCGGGGGCACAGAGCGGCCGACGGTGATGGCTGGTGTCATCTCTGCGTGTCAATTGAGGATCGGCGGTGCAGCGCCAGAGTAGTAACCTCCTGGTTATGATGTCCTCCTTAGCGAGGCGGTGGTAACGTCCACGCGCGGGCTTCTGTTCGACCTCGAACGTGCTCGGGCGTGGGCGGGGCAGGTGCTCGTGCGCGAGGGATCGTTCGAGAATCCAGGAGGCATCGAGGAGGTACTACTGTATGGCGCGAGCTCGCGCGGTAGTGCGCGTTCGGCTGTTGCGAGGCACAGCCCGCCTCTATCCTACTAGCTACAGGTATATCTCATAATCCTTACCTGTATTTACAGGTTTACTTAGTCGCTGCGCCGCTGGCGCGGCGGCGGTGCGCTGCACGGACGACGGTCGTATCTTAAATACCGGCAGTGCCAGTGCCGGATGGTATTATTATTAACCAATCTAGGATACATCATCATGTGTCAAATATCCGTGATATATCCGACAGATTCCGAGATAAAATTCAAATTATTGTATTCTCGAGAGGAAATTAAGAATTTATGGGGCGATGAGAAATTATTGCAAGCAATGAGAATAATACCGGTAAGGATTACAGATGATAGCGAACTAAAAAACTACGACGAATGATTTGATAATTCAATAGTAGCTACATGCTGCTGATTGCGAATATGTGCAGATTTATATCGATATACTGTATTGCCGACGAGAAAACAGATTCGACAAATTTGAATAATTTCATCGCCGGATCCCGCGATGCCGGCACGTCGTCCAGCTCGCCGGGCTAGGATAGTAGGATGGCTAAGATAAATCGATACCTGTACATAGTAAGGATTAGTCGCTAAAACGGGAAGTGCCTCTCCCCCCGCCCCACGTTCCCGCGCGGGTACTGCTGTGCCAGACGATCGCAAGACGGCAGTGACTGAACGAAGTTGCTGCAAGAGACCATTGGTCGCTCACCGGTACCCGCCATCGCTCTGGTCCGCCAGCACTAAGTGCAATAACCGCGCGGCACCCAGAGCAGGCGACCTTCCGCTACTCGGCATCACGCCAGCGGGAGTCTGACAGCGGAGCAGGGCTGAGGCAAAGGAGACCCGGCGGGGCAGGGGTGCGAGTCGTCGCCAGCAGCCGGGGTGGGGAGTTCCCCCGGACCGGCGAAGCGCAATGATCCGCTTCATGCTGCTGCAGAATCGCGCGGGCAAGACGCGGATGTCCAAGTACTGGGTGCCGCTGGAGGACGCGGAGAAGCACAAGCTGGAGTATGAGGTGCACCGGCTGGTGGTGGCTCGGAACCCCAAGTTTACCAACTTTGTGGAGGTAGGCGCCTGAGTGTGAGGGGATGCACTGACCAGATCTGCAAAGCAACCTGGCCCAGGAAGCGGAGGGAGACCTGCGGAGCTTCTGGGACATTCGTCACAGAATTGCACCAAGCTTGGTGCATGACACCCATTCAGCCACTCTGCTGACCCCCCGCCTCCCATCCCGCCCGGGCCAGTTCCGAACGCACAAGGTCATCTACCGGCGCTACGCCGGGCTCTTCTTTTCGATGTGTGTGGACGTCACCGACAACGAGCTCGCCATGCTGGAGGCGGTGCATCTGTTCGTGGAGATCCTGGACCACTACTTCAACAACGTCTGCGAACTCGACCTTGTGTTCAACTTCCACAAGGCAACCCCCCCCCCCCCCCCTCCCTTGGTCCTGCCCTTCCCTGCTCTACGGCATTGGCCTCGCACTGAGTTTTCTCGCGCCTACCAGGTGTACCTCATTCTGGACGAGTTCATCCTGGCTGGGGAGATCCAGGAGACCAGCAAGAAGGTACCCGCCTCCCCCCCCCCCCCTGCCTACTTCTCCATCACTTGGGCGCAAAGTACTGGCGCCTTGTACCAGGTCCGCCAATGTTTATTCCCCCTGCAGGTCATCCTGGAGAGGCTGCAGGAGCTGGAGAAGGAGATTGCCTAGCAAAACGCACTTGGCACATCCAGCAAAGGGATGTTGGGAGTGGGGGTGGGGATGCACATCGACCCTCCGGTGCCAGTTAACGCCATGCAATCTGTATAGGCATCTACATAGTCGCTACATCAATACGGCAGTGTAACACACGGCCCCAGCAGTCAAGTGCGGGACGCGGCTTGAACGTTTTCACTGGCTTCGGAACTGGAACCTGGGGCCGGTTGAGGCCTGAGCAGGGTGATGCAGGGTTCCATCCGCCCTGGTGTGCGCCTTGGCTGGCGGGGTTGATGGCAAAGCACGCGACAGGGGCCTGAAGGCGCTGGTTGTGTCGTTGCACCTCCGGTAGGCCCAGAAGGCGAAAGTGTAGGGAGCGGGTAGGGTTTCCATGACAGAGGCTAAGGGGTGATCACGCGGGTGCATGCCGGCTCGGTCGGTCCCCGCACAGGGAAACGCGCCGCACTGTTAAAACTGCTGGAATTCTCATAGGCCACGGATGTCCAAAACGCTAACATTAGTGGAGTGAAAGTGCCATGTGTACCATAGCGCAATGAATATCTGCCGGGTAGTATTGGTAGCACCAAGAACAGTGTAAATACTGTTTCATAACGTGGATTACGTTGGACGTGTATGTGTTTTAAAAGCAGATAGTGTAAATAACGCTCGTATTACGTCCACATGCTGAGAAATTCAGTTCAGGGACCCCGGGGCATCTAGCTGAGGCAGACAAACTTCCTGTGTAAAAGATGATGCAACACTTCACAAGTCCTCTACATGTCCCTGATGAAAGCAAAACTGCATTTTTTTCTATATATGTCACTGCGCTGCTGACTATGATGTCACTCCCCTGCAGGGATGCCACATGCTTGTGCTCTTGGGCTGCCGTATTCCCACGCCCACCCGCAGCCCATAAAGAGTATGAACCTGACCTGGCGCGTTGATCATGTTACGTGCGCGCACCGAAGGACAGAGGCGAGGCAGGCGTGCCCAAAGCGGGTGGTCCATTGTCAAACAGTTGAATTTGGGTTTTCACATGTTATGTAGCTAGGCATTGGCATGTTCCCCCATGTGGTATAAACGCCCGCTGGTTTGCCTCTCCCCGGTAGCTTGCACATTAAGCCTGCTAAACGTGCACCAGCCTGCCCCTGCCCCGCAATGCATCTGGCCTATATAGTGCCAGGGACTCGCGTGGTAGGCCGGCATGCATACTCACTTGCCTCGGGGCTTGCTGATGCCTGAGATCTGCCCTGGGGAGCCTTCTCAGATGGCGCACCAGTAGGCGGTAACGATGACGTGCATTGTTGCCGACTCCCACTGCACGGTACACTTGCTGTCTGTGCGCTCGTCCCACCGCATGCAGCTCGCCATGTGCAGTCCAGCGCCCGCCTTTTGCGTCAGGCAGCACGTCACGACGTACTTGAAAGGCTTGGCCAGTCCCTGCAGGTTTTTAAGGCAACCCTCGATGATGTTGTTCGTCCACTGGTTGGCCTTGGCGTGGATGAAAGCCTGCTCCCCCAGTACGTCGCCCAGCACCTTCCGCACCATCGCGTCTACCTCCGCCTCGTCCAACAAGTCCTCCTCCGTCAGCCCGCCGGCCAGGTTGTCTTCGTCCATCCTGCCGCGCGGCTTCCAGAGTGCCTTCCGGAACTGTGGGTGGAATTGAAGGCGTAGCGGTGCGATTTTCGGTGCAGCGGTGGTTGAAGTAGTACCGGTAGTGAGGCGGGCGCGAGTGTGGGAGCGCGGCGCCTGGCATGCCGCGCGGGGGGCGCGGCAGATGTGGGTTGGACGTGCTGGGGCGCGGCGTTCAGAGGGACGCGAACAATGATTGCTGGCGGAGCGGCAGGAGGTCTAAAGAGTACCGGGGTACATATTTGCGTTGATGTGCTGATGCTGCTGCAGAAGAACTGCCGCTAACCCTACGTACCCAGGTGATAACCCTACGTGTTACCTGTTGTGAATTACAAAAAGGGCAGTTCCCCAGAATTAGAAAATCAACACAGTAGTACTACGTGTTACCTGTAGTACTACTGGCACCAGTCGCGTGAATAACTGCTGGCAGCACTCGGCGGTCGTCGCTACGAAGGCAGCTATAGCGCGACTGAGGATTAAGGATTAGATCGATTTTCTGGTGCTGCTTCCACCCCGCAACTGCTCTAGTGGATGTTTCCTATTGCCTATTCGGGTGGTTTCTTGATCGCCTATTGCAGCTAAGGATTAGCTCATGTAACTAATTACATCGATTTATCATCCATGTAGACATTTACAGATGTATATGCATGTACATGTAATCCAATATAGTGTATCTATGTAAAAGATTTATCTATGTTTTGCTCGCAACCTTTCATGGTTGCTATAGTTCTATTTGTAGTGATGCGCACAGCGCATATGTTTAATCAAAGCCGGTTAAATCACAAAATGTAAAAAGCATAAATTCTGGTGGATGCATGTGCTGAGCTGCCGAACGATTCGATCACGCACGCTCGTATCTGACCTGGGTACCAAGGATTACTGCTGCCATTTTGGTCAGCAGGCAGCGTGCGCCGAGCACCTCACGGTGCGGACGCCAGCAATTATTCAAGTCCTTAATCCTTAACGGGATTTGATACTCGAGCAATATCCAGTCCTGTCCCGGGGGCGAAAAAACTCACAATTAACGAAGGAGTATTTATTAGGGCGTTGCTTTCCCATTTCAGTGCCAGTACCTTTGCTTTCTTACATGAGTGCTTTAACATATGCGCACTAAAAGCAAAACAAAAAAGCTTTTGTGAAAGATTGCCAGCAAAATTGAGATATAAGCCTGAAAGCAAGAGTCAAGCAGGCCAGGGAGCCAAGAACCAAGGAACAAGGGCTACATGAACCAGGACAGCATCACCAAGTCGCAAGGGAACCAAAGGCTCCAGGGAAACACTAAAACTCAAAAAACGACCAGAAAGACCAAAAGGGAAACAGGGAACCAATGGGGACCACCGCCTAGGGGTGGGACATCAGCCGCGGTGAGTGCGCTTGCAGCCGCTGACCTGGGTCATAGAATCACAGGTTGACAAGCAACGCGACGCAGGCGCAGGAGCACCATACATCACGTGCCGCGCGCGCCGCCGCAACCCCGCCAAGAACGACGTTTGCATGCGCCATGATGAGCAATCAGAAACGGCGGCGCCACGCAGACAAAAGCTGGCCGATTTTCTGGCCAGTGTGCCTGTGGCTAGCTTTCGCGAGCTCCACCAAGAAAGCATCAGCGTGCGGGGCCAGCGAGCCGAACTCGGAGACGGCGAAAGGAACAAAGCAAAGCATGCCGGCGGCGTTTCGGGCACCCTCGTCATACTTCTGGATATTGTGGCACTCTGCAGCCCGCAAAGCAGTCGTTGGACCGAGCTTGACACGCCGAGGATAGGGGCAATGGTGGTATCGACAGCAACCGTGTTCCCGCGGATACCACCATCCCCAAAAAGCCCAACATCGGCCGGCCGGCCGTCGCTGCCCTGCGGAAGAGAAAGCACCTTTACGATTAATAAAGTATGGTAATAAGGTAATTGGCCGGCCGTCAATTACCTGCCGCATCGCCGGGCCCCGCGGCCCGGCGCTAAGAGGGTTCTGCTTATATGTAGGCTTTTTCCTCCCCCAGTACTTTGCGTGCATTCTCCGGACGCTCTCCCTGTAACCAAAAAGTTCATTAATAAAGTATCCCCCCCCAGCGGTAATACTTTCCTGCCGCACTCTGTTTTTCCGGAGTCTTATCTTTCTCGCTCCGGACCATTGTTTCTTGCGTGGTACGTCAATGTGACCTATCCTTCCTCGCCCACTCTTTCTTGCCGGCACTCGCGGCATTCTCGTTGCCCCCGCCTTCCCTTCCTTTCCCTTCCACCCCGCCCCCATGACGCCACATGTGCTCTGCTTGGTGGCGTGGGCTTACCGTGCGTGCCGGCGCGTCGGCGCGAGGGGGGTGATAGTCGGCCGACCCGGCCGTGACATCGAACAGCCGGGATGCCGCACGCGCCGCGCGTGATGTCCGGTGCAGTTACGTCAGACTAGGCCGGAGCCATCCAGCCGGCTTGCCTTGCCAATGTGTCTGCCTCCGCAGAGAGGAGTCGAATCCTAACTCCACAGGGTGGAGGGCGTGGGGGGGGGGGGGGGGGAGAGGCGCAGAGGCGCGTGAGTGGTCTGATGCAAATTGAAATCGAAATTGAAATTGATTACAACTGCTAATCCGCTGCGTCCACTGGCTCAGACTGAGTTGTTCTTAGGGCCTGCTATCTCTAACCATGGTAGGGAACACTAGGTGTAATTACAGCTCAAGCTACCGGCCGTCCTCTTGTGTGTCCAAGCCCCTCCTCCCTCCACTGGTCTGATGCACTTCAGAAGGCGAGGACAGGGGAGCTGGAAAGCACGAAACACATACATCCGCGGAGAAGGTGCTTTGATACGGTTCTCCAGCCAGTGCGTAGGCAGCAGGGTTGCTCAAGACATCCAAGCTACGGGCAGCCAGCAGGGTTGCTCAAGCTAGCTGGCATGGCTTTCTGGCATGGCAGAGACTGCCGCTCAGCTGATGGTTGCTGAGCAGTGTTGTTGCTTGGAGATGTGAGGGGAGCGGCAGTTGATCTGATCCAGAAAGTATTTGGAACGGGGGGGGGGGGGGGGGGGCTCACACACGTGTGCACAAAACTGCTAAGGGAGCTTTTCCTCCTAGCCTAACCATATTGGGGATGTACTGTAAAAATCCTAGTTCTGGCGAGTTCACACTACAACACATACGATTGGCGAGTTCGCACTACATCACATATTTGCTTGTATTACGCACACGTGTACTATGAATGTGCTGATGCAAGCATCCAGAGGTGCAGAAGCAGAGATAATTCATGCACTCACATGTGTCTTTTTAGTTATGCGTTGTTTGATAGCACTGCCTATGTACTAGCTTGGATGCTCAACATGCATGGTATGATCGTCTTGGGTTCAGCGTTAAACTGCTAGACTAGTCATGATGTGATGCGCCTCAGCATTTGATGCTCCTTTTGGTCACCGTACAAAATAGCAGCAGGAGAGTAGGTTACTGGCAGTAACCCGGTATCGAGGTTTCGCCATCTTACCGAGTTCATCAGGTGCAGCGTTGCTGTGAATGGTATGAATGCCAACGTTGTGGCATAACGATTCGCAGATTCATATTCTAACATGTAGCTATGTTAGAATACATATTTCATGTTGCCATGTAAAAATCAGCAGCCATGTAGTATAAACAATGCAATAATATGCTGCACGCCACCATATATTACTATCATCTTGCTGTGCGCTGCTTGCTGATACATACACATGTTCAGACACTGTACTTAACTATCACAAAAACTGGCTGTGAAATAACATTCACCGCACGCCATGCTAACATCTTGCTGTCGCCGTGCTATACTATTTACATGCCAGCCATCATATATTTGTCACTGCGGTGCAAAGTGTAGCAAGCCACAAAAACGACTATACTACTCGTGATCATCATTCCGTTGACATGCACAGCATTGGACGGGAGCCCAGTCGCTGCGCACTGGGTGCTAGGTGCTACACTTTAAGTCCTCCATCCTTGCTGGTTGCTCCGGATGGCGCCGCCTGCATGTTGCACAGCATGCCGCCGTGCGCCGATGCCCCATTTGGCCAGCCCCAAAAGAAAAGGCCGTGCCGGAGGCACAGCTCCAGCAGCCCCCCCCCCCCCCCCCGCGTGAGATACATCACAGCCGACACTGCTCCAACCGCACCGCTACCATCTGTGTCACAGTAGTAATATGGCTAAGGCTAATGCTGGCGATTGCCCCCGGCTCCCCCCCACCCACCCCCGGGTATCCTCTTTTAATAAAGTATGCAGTTACACAAGTTGCAATATGTTATAATTCGCTCTCAATGCACATGATCAGTTGCCTCGTTTCCTTACCTTGCCCCACAAGGTAAGCAAGAACAAGCACTACTGGGATCGGGAGCCGAGTGTCGCTATGTCTAGCGATCCTGCACGAATGCGCGCAGGAGCTTGTGTGGCGCATACCATCATGGATTCAACTCCGGCTATCTTGACTAGCCCCTCAGCGCTGTCCTAATAAGCTCACCCCTTGGACAATGCCCTGGCTACCAAGCAGCGTAGGTGCTGCGATGTATCGTGCCTGTTAGTACCGTGGTGGTTATGCAAGTACATAACATATCTTCCTAACCTGGTCTGGTGCTCTTGTCGCCCAATGGCCTCGCCCACGCCTGCTCTGGACCCCCGCGCACCTCCGATCTGCTCTCACCGGACGCTGGCGCGCGCCCTCGCGGGCAGGCCAGACAGATGGCCCCGCCCCAACCTTGCTGACCTGCATGCAGCGGACCCCACGCGGCGGATGCCGTCCCGGCCCCAGTACTAATTCGCGGCCGGTTGGGCAAATAACAGCCTCACTGGCAGGCACACCACACCCACGGCCAACACGCCCACCCTCGGCGTCCATACTCTCGCCCTCGCCGTATATGGCAGAGAAGGCGTCTGGGGGGATAGGGAGGGAAGGCGCAGGTGACGAGAATGCTGCAAGTACCGGCGAGAAAGAATGAGCGGGGGCGCGGAAAGATTGGTAGTCAAATAATTCGACGTATCGCGCGAGAAAGATGAATAGCCGGTTGGTACCGGCTTTAACACAGGCCAGGAAAATATGGCCGCTGGGCGGGGGGCGGATACTGTACCGCCGCCGGTCCGCCGGTCGTACTGTGCCGAGCTTTTATTAGCGCACACCAGCACTCGCGTACGTACGGGTTGCCACCGCTGGCGCAGGTACCTCGGCATACCTGTACCCGTACCTGAACGCAGGTAGTTCTTGCGATGGTCGATGCGCGCTCGCGCTCGCGCTTGATGATGATGCGCAGCTTGGCGCCTCGGCATCAACCCCGTACGCCGCACGCCAGCAACGTTGAGCATCGGATGGACAGTGACAACTCGACAGGTTCCCATGTGGTCAATGACTGTATGACGGGATAACTAGCGGTGTTCGTCTAAGAATCCCAGCTCCCCTACCTATCCAAGTCAAGCATCCAGCCATGGGCGATCGATATGGCCACGACCGTGGCCGCGACCGCGATAGGCGCCACGACGAGCCCAGACGTCCAAGGTTCGCACGCGCAGTGCCTACTTCAGCGAACCCTATCCCGCCCACCACGCACCTATCATTGTCACTGGACAGATTCGGTTGCTTCCCTACCGGAAATTATTCATTCTCGGGAGCCACATCGGCCCGCCCGGTTTCTGCGGTGCTGGCAGGACGAACCGGTTGCTATAGTCGCTATGACAACGCTACATCCGACGAAACCCTGACTACTGCCCAGCAAGGGAGTGGCCGCCACATACTGCGTACATCGTCGCGCAGCCTGCTTCCGTTCCGCAAGTTGAAATAAGGGGTTCATAACGAACTTATCATCACGATTTTGATGAAGGAGTCGATGGTGAGCAACTGAGCAACTATCAATTTAGGGGCGCTTCTTCCCATGAAGACAATTATGGTGGCAACAAAGAGCAGATGAAGCCGCTGGCGATATCTGCTTTACTGTCATGCGGGATAGTTAGTATGCCTGCCTTTATAGTGTAAAATGGGATATATTGCTGGCAATTATTTCTCCTGTTCGGCCAGAAACCCTTACTGTGCTTGCCGCCTCGTGCCGTCCAGTGACAATACTCCGGAGCCACACCCACCCGGCGCTGGCCTTCACGCTGTCGTCTCTCGCGAGTCCCGCGTATTACACATGCGTTTGATCAGGTCTGATGCTTGGTAAGTTAGCATAGGCCGCTGCACATCGGCATTATGCGCCAAACATTAGCTTGGTCCGCCGATGCTCCCCGCTCGCGCTGATGCCACGTGCCGGCGCAGTCAACGGCTTCCCCCAACAGGGACATTCTAGAAGATTGCTAATGATTGTGGGGAGATCGAAAGCAAGTTTAAAATGACCGTCTGCGCGCCGAACCTAATGGAGCACGGCGTACTAGCAGGGGGCCGATTGGTGTGCACGCTGGGGCGCAGGGATGTCGGCAGAGCCCCCGGCACTTGTTTAGGTTCCCGCGCGGCTCTTGATGCTGATGGTCGCAATCATCAAAAACCATCCCTGCCGGCCAGTAATCTGCTCGTGCGACGTCTTTCCTTGCGACCCCATGTTGTAGTTGTACTTGACTCAGAATGCCCGTCACATATATACGTATCCATCTATGTTACACATTGTGTTCGTAAATGTCATGTCTATATAACGTTAATAGCGCCCGGCACTCGGACGCATGCCCACACAACCTAGAGTTGCTTCCTGTGCCTCTCCTGGACTCAGCCTCCTGCACGCGCGCCTGTCATCGCAGCTACGAGGGTGGCGGTGATCGGCAGTCCTACCGGCGGCGGCCGCCATGACTACCACGGCAGAGCAGAAGGGGGCCACCGTGGCGGCGGTCGCTACGGCGGCACTAGCGGCTATGGCCACGCCGGAGGCCGCGGTGGTGGGGGCCGGTTTGACGGCCGAGGCGGCGGTCGTTTCGGCGGCCGCGGAGGCCGTGGTGATATTGTGTTTGACCCCAATGCGGTGCCGGCTGAGTTCAGCATCGGGCTGGGCCGGCCTGACCCTGCAGATGACTACGCCCCTGCAGCGCCAGAGCCAAGGCGGGCAGAGGACGCCCCCAGCGAGGTTGCCCTGGTGCCGATGCGCCGACCTGGCTATGGCGTTGCCGGGACGCGCGTGAAGCTGCTGGCCAACCACTTCCTGGTCAAGTGCGCGGGCGGTACGGCTGTCCAGCACTGTGTGACGATCACAGAGATCCTGGTGGAAGGCAACCCCAACCCATTCCCAGGTGAGACCTTCCTGTCTGCATGACGCCGGTTGCATTACTGATGTTAGGCCATGTGTCCACTCGCCGGATAGACAAGATTCCTCCTCGTAAAGACCGTGCGGTGTGCTAGCAGGCAACGAGGCCGCTGACGAGGGCGTCGCTGCAACGCCGCCGAGCCGGGTCACCCCCGAAGAGGCCCGCTGCCTGATGGCCGAGGTGGCGGCGAGGATGCGCATCCCGCAGGGGCGATGGGCGTACGACGGGCGGGCGGCGCTCTACACACGCGGGCGCTTCCCGCAGGATGTTGCCGACGCGCTGTCCACCGGCATCACCCTGCTGTCTAGCAACATGCGGTTCCGCGACCTGAGCACCCCCAAAGGTACCGCGGCCGGCACCTGACCCAGGCCCCCCTGCAGCTAATACCCCATTCTGTGGTTCCGCCCACTGGGGATTGCTGGTGTGCTATGAGTGCTGACATGCGTTGGCGACAATGTGGTGCAGCGCAACATCACGGGCTACACCGTCTCCGTTAAGGAGGTGGCCGTCATTGACTTGGATGCGCTCAACGCCGCGTGGCGCAACGGCAGCACTCCCGACCAGGAGGCAGTGCAGTGCCTTGACATCTGCCTTCGCCACCGGCTGGCCATGATCCCGCAGGTGAAGGGGAGAAGTGCGCTTGCCCCCGCTGCCATGCACCACCTGACAGGCACCAATGCATCCATCCGGGGGCCTAGTACCCTCGCTACAGATTTGACTTCAAGCAGCAACCGACCTGGCAAGATGGCCCTGAAGTATGCTTCAGGAGGCTTAATACTACTGCGCAGACCGCTACAATTTGCATTGCTCAGGGAGCAAAGCAGCTTCCTTTCAGCATGACCCTGCTAGGCCGGGCAAACGTCAGCATTTTGGGCCATGTTGTTGACCTCCTTTACCCCGCCTCGTCCTCCCCTCCGCACCAGGTGCAAATGATCCGGCAGGCCGTCTTTATGCACGGCCCGCGCCAGGGCCAGGACATCGGCTGCGGCGTTGACATGCTGCGCGGCTTCAAGCAGTGCGTGGCGGTGACTGAGAAAGGCCTCACCCTGGCGGTGGACATCGCGTACGCGCCCTTTGTGCGCGCGATGCCACTGGTGGACTACATGGCCGCGGTTCTGGGCGAGAACGACCCGCGCCGGTTGACGGACGCCTTGCGCCGCGATCCTGCCAAGGTGAAAGCCGTGAGCAAGGCCATCAGGTGTGCCGTTGCGGCTGCCCTGATGAAGCTGAGAGTGGGGCCAGCTGGGGAATGCATTGGGGTGTGTCTGGCATGGGCGATCGACCGGGTTGTGTCCCCCCTGGTTTCTACATTCGCAGGGGCCTCAAGGTCAAGACGACCCACATGAGCGGACGGAACCTGACCATGAAGATCAGGCAGAAGGCTTTGGACGAGCGCGGCCCCAGCACGTTCATGTTCACCCTCAAGGTTCCCCCCCCCCCCCTGCCCCCCCGCCCCGCCTAACGCCTTCATTCTGACTTTACACCAGTGAACTGTGACGCCAAAGAAACCAGTCCAACATGTATACAGTTCACCAAGCACAACCTTCTTTGTACTGAGGGTGACGAAGGTCTAGCTTGACTAAGCTGTCTGCTGACAATGACTTGCAGAAGGAGAACCGCGAATTGTCTGTGGAGAAGTACTTTGCCGAGCAATACGGGATGCGGCTACTGTACCCTGACCTGCCTTGCGTCAACGCTGGGAAGAAGGGCACGAGCTTTCCCCCCGAGGTAGCCCCTCCTCTACCGCCCGCCTCGCTGTCTTCCCACCGAAAGCATGCTCTCCTGGCAGGTCATGCTCGGACTGCCATGTTGCCATCATTGATGCCCTGTGGTTGGGGTCGCGCGTTTCGCCCCTCCAGGTGTGCGAGATCGTGGCGGGGCAGCGCAAACTCAAGCTGGAGACGGTCCAGAAAAACCTTCTCCCACAGGTATATATATCCCGGCTTACTTCGCCATGGCAAACCGTGGGACTGTTCAGCTTTCTGTTACTATCGTCATCCTCCGCGAGCGCCTGACTCGCAGCGGTGCCGGCGCAGTACTGCACCGCCAAGCCTCAGACTTGCCGCCGTGTAATGGAGCACTCGGTGCAGCGCCTCGGCCAGTTCGACAACGACCCCACCAGCATCTGCTTTGGGGCGGGCGTGGAGACCTCCATGATGAAGGTGGAGGGGCGCTACCTGCCACCGCCTGTGCTGGAGTATGGCCTGCTGGAGACCGACCGCAACTACCGCCCGGGCGCGGACGACAACGCTCAGCACGTCTATGTCAACGACGGCTCATGGAACCTGAGAAACATCGCCTTACGGTGCATATGTCCCCGACGCCATGTGCAGCCTCCCACTACCCTTGGCCTGGGCATGACGCTGGCGTACTGCTTTTGCCCGCCTCTGTGCGCCGCAGGGAGCCGGCCTGCTTGGCCTCCTGGGCGATGGTGCATTTGGGCCGGGAGGACCCAAAGCACATCGAGAACTATGCCAACCAGCAGGCGCGCATGCTGCGTACCTGCGGCCTGAGAGGCACTCCTTATCCGCACATGGTCTCCCCCTGCCCAGGGTAATCACCCCCGGCCATTCAATGTGCATCCTTCTTCTCCCCACTCACATGTTCCGACGGTAGCCGAGCCGCTATACCCCCCTGACCCCATCAGTCATTAGACCGTGCCATTGAGTGGTCAGGATAGTCAACACACACGACAGCGAATGCCCTGGCCGAGTCTCCGTGTCCTCCGCTGCGGCTCAGTGTAACATGACGGCGGCGTGTGTGCCTGCAGGGAAACGCTGGAGGCCACCATGAAGAAAGCCATTGACGGCGCATCCGCGGCCTTCCGGCAACCTTGCCAGATTGTGGTGGTCATCCTGCCCGACAACGGCGCCCCCCTCTACCAGGAGGCACGTCCCCACAGCCCTGACCCGGCCAATCCTGCGCCACCTGTCGCTCGCAACCTCGCATAGCTATGGCGGTCTGCAGTTAGCCATCCGGGGGTGTTCGCACTCATGCAGGTGAAGCGCGCCAGCGACCACGCGCTGGGCGTTGTGTCGCAGTGCATCGTGGAGAGGAATGTGACCAAGCCAGACCGGACCAGCGGCAAGGTGTCTGTCAGCCCGCAGTACACCGCCAACGTGGCCCTCAAGGTGAGCTGTGCAAGCAGCAAAGGAAGTTGTGATCATGAGAGGACACGGGGCGGTACGTGTACCGCAGGTGTGTTATGTGTAGCAGTGGCCCATGGACGTCCTACACACATAATCATAGACAGTGCTTCATCATGCGAATGCGTACTCTCGATGGGACTGGTAATAACAGGGCCTATCGAGTTATCATGTGGATGGGAAGATGGCGTGGCTGCCATGGCTCTGGTTCCTTGGTGAGGTGAATCTTTTACGGCGGATGTGCCCTCCTCCGCGTGCGCAGATGAACGCCAAGCTGGGCGGCCGCAACACCGTGGTGCGCTCCTACTATGACTCCATTTTCCAAATGGGCCCCACCCTGCTGCTGGGAGCGGACGTATCGCACCCCGGTGCTGGCTCCGGCGGCGCGGAGCCCAGCATTGCCGCGGTCGTGGGCTCCATGGACCACTTTGCCTTCAAGTGCGTACCCATAGCCTCATAGCCTCGGTGACGCGCAGCACACTCCCAGTGTAGGGTTCTAGGGTTGTGTCCTGGCCCGACCCCCCCTGCCCCCCAAGCTTTGAACGGCGGAGGCGCTTTGCAAGCATGGATCAGAGCATGCGCCTGCTACATGACGCACATCCCGCGATGCTTGTTCAGAAATCCTCGACCTCCACTGAATTATGTGTTGCCGGCGCTTCCGCGGCGTTGTGGTTGGCGAAAGTTTGGCATTCTCCCAGCTGGGAGCAGCCTCTTGCATGCGTAGCAAAGTGAGCGTGGTTTGGAACTAACCCCCGCAACTTCCCCGCATTGCTGCCGCTCAGGTACTCTGCTCGCATCACCCAGGAGGCGCACCGCTGCGACAGCATCTCCCACCTGAAGGTGCGCGCACCAGGGCGGCCGCCGTGCCATCTCGTAGCTGAAGAATTACATGATGACGGGCACCCCAACATGCCTCCCAGTTGTGGCCTCCCGTTCACCAGCCGCATGGCTGTCAGTGTCAGCAGCGACTCTCAGCAGGCGCAAAACCTCGTGCTCCTCTCCCACCGCCTGCGGTGACGCCTCCAAACCCCGCCCCATCTGGTTGCGGTTCACTCCCCGCGCAGGAGTGCGTGAAGGATCTGATGCGGCAG
Organism: Tetraselmis striata; assembly: GCA_006384855.1. Classification (NCBI taxonomy): domain Eukaryota; kingdom Viridiplantae; phylum Chlorophyta; class Chlorodendrophyceae; order Chlorodendrales; family Chlorodendraceae; genus Tetraselmis; species Tetraselmis striata. The sequence goes on from VCJN01002819.1 coordinate 17,712, forward strand.
ATGGTGGAGGAGGATGAGAGGATGCCGCCGGCGTGTGTCCTGTACTACCGGGACGGGGTCAGCGAGGGTGAGTTTGCCAGCGTGCTGCAGCAGGAGTGGACAGCGCTGAAGCAGGTTGGCGCCCTTTTCCTCCAACCCGCACCGTCCCCATGCATGCTGATACGCCACAGGCTCTGTAGAAGGGTGCATTGGTGCAAATGTCGGCGTGTATGCCACAACTACGTCATGGCTGCTCGCCCCTGCTACATACACATTCCTTGCCGTCCTGACAGTCGAGCTGATCGTTCTTGTCCGCACATACCTATATATACCTATAGGTATATACCCATGTATGTATAAATAGATACATATGTCTAGGTTTATACCCATAGGTATATAGGTATATAGGTATGTACGTATATACATATGCATAGACGTATATATATACAAATGTATATACATATATATAGGTTTATACCCCTAGGTATATAGGTATGTATGTATATACATATGCATAGACGCGTATATATACATATGTATATACATATATATACATTTACATGTATATACAGAGAAGTTGAGCTACTTTCCAGCATCTACCGCGATATGGATGGGCAGGCAGGCTGACACAGAGCCGGTGGGGTCCCCCCTCCCCCCCCCCCCCCCATTCCTCGCGCGCTTCTAGGCGTTTGAGGAGCTGATGGCCGAGCTGCCGGAGGTGTACCTTGAAGTGCCGACCATCACATTCATCGTGGTGCAAAAGCGGCACAAGACCCGCTTCTTTCCGGTCAACTTTGAGGACGGCGATGGCAAAGGCAACGTGAAGCCAGGTGCGAGGGGATGCGCAAGGGGCAGGGAGGGGGGGTGCGCCGTAGCCGCCATCTGTAACCGCCCTGACGAAGTCATGGCACTCAAACAGGGCGAACTTCCGGCCGACGAGGCTGCCGCAGTCCCGCAGGACTCGGTTGATCCGCCCCTCACCACTCCCCGCCGGCCCGTAAGGGCGCAGGCAATGGCAAAAGGGCCCCCACCTGCCGCCGCATCACCTGCCGCAGAGCCCACAGGCCTCGGGTTTTAGGGTTTAGGGTTTGAAATCCATGGCATCTGTAGCCGCCATCCTGTATGCAACATCTGAACAGACAGAAGTGGGCAGTCCTACTTGAGCAGGGCCGTAGCGGCTCGCCATAAAACACCAAAGGCTGTGAACTGGGGCTAATATTTGCAATGCTACCCACACCGCTCCTGGATTGCCTGCGATTGGTTTGACAATGCACTGTATTGATTTCAAAGAGTCTATGTACCCTGTCCCCATGCGCCTTAGACCCCGGACTGGCTTCGTTGTCCTCGGGATTGTGGCCTGCGGCAGTCTGAATTGAATACAAAGAATAGAGGTGATTGAGGGCCGGGGGGGGGGGGGGGGGGGGGGGCTGACCGATCATGATGTCTGTCTGTCTGCCCAGGCTGCGTGGTGGACAGAGACGTCACGCTGCCCCACGGCTTCGACTTCTACATCAACTCCCACAAGGGCCTGCAGGTCCGCCCTGCCGCCCCACTCATCAGGCCACAATGACACGATCGCGGGTGACCTGGCCTCGCGCCCCGGCTGGCGTCCCCACACCCGACCAACCGCACCGGCCTCCCGCAGGGCACCTGCCGCCCCGCGCACTACCACGTGCTGCTGGACGAGAACCGCTTCACGGCGGACAAGCTGCAGCAGATGACCTTTGAGCTGTGCCACTTGTACAGCAGCGCCACCACGTGCGGCCCCGCCCCGCCACCCACCGCCGGCCCTGCGTGTTTGATCCGCTCGGGAAGTGCCTCCAGAACCTCCACATCTTTAGGCATGTGGACTCTGCAGCCCGGGGTTACCCTCATTGCACGAACCACGGAGAGAGTCCTGCCCTGCAGAGGTTTGCCTGTGCATGCCACACGAGCTGTTGTGACATTGCCGTCAGCATGCCTCATGCACCGTTTTTCGTAAGACCGTGCCAAGTGCAGAGACGGTCACCCAGTGGTTGCTCCTTTCGGCGGCGCAGGTCGGTGTCCCTCCCGCCTCCGGTGTACCACGCGCACAAGGCGGCCAAGCGTGGCGCCGACATGCTGACCGCGAACGACAGCGCCTCGGAGGCGTCCTTCGGCTCCAGCCTCGCCCCCCAGTTCCACGACGTGCACATCAACCTCAAGGACTGCATGTTCTGGGCATGAGCGAGCCTTCCTCTTCCTTGCCGAACCTGACCGCCCCAAAGTTGGACCCCATGGCGCCCACCTACAATAGTAGACCCCCCCCCCCCCCCACACTTCCTCTGCAGTTGCTCTGACACTTTACGAGTTGCCCTGACGCGCCTTAGGCACAGCGCCTGCGTGAAGCAAACCCTTCACCCAGTAGTACGACCGCCAGATCGCACAGGGTGTCGTCTTTTCCATCCAGTTAGGTTTATCGCTTCCGTTCCTGTGGTACCTCTGATGTAATGCAGCTCTTGGATAAGCAGCAACTTGCTGTGGTTGGGCTGTCGGGGAGGCAACGCTGGCCACCAGCCACCAACTGGCTAATCCGAGGTGCTGACGGGCGCCAAATGCCTAGGGTTCCGTCCGAGGATGACATAAACGAACGCTTCTGCACTGATTATGTCCATACATTACCACATGCTTCGCCCCCGCCGCGGAGCTACTGCGGCGCCGGAACGGCAGGAAGTAAAATGCCAGGGCTAACGGAACATCCGCCGTCCAGGCCGACCCCCGGGCGGCAGACCCGCCACTAGAATTCAATTCAATTAAACCCTAGCTAGGGCTACAGCCAGGCACCCAATTTGGGCGGTCGGGTGATGCGCCTTAGCAACCCCCAGGCCTCCGGGCTGCGTGCGTTTAACCATACCATAACATATTATTTGCGGACTGGTGACGGTGCGGCGAGAATGCGCCAGGCCCGATTGCCCCTCATGCAACATGATAGTCGTCGCATTGCTCCCATTGATTATTCTAGCAAACATGTAATGAGCGGTGGCGCACTTGGCGGCTTCTTTGCGGTGTTCTGCCGACCAAGGGTTCCCGTTGCAACAGCAAAGGTATCCACTAGGCGCTCAAGTGAGGGGATCTCACCCGTGCGATGAGCCTTGTGGTAGCCCGTCTTGTGCTCCAGCAAGAGCAAGGTTGCCAATAACGTAGGATGTCATGGGCAGGCAAGGCGGGCATTTGCTGTTTAATGCTGATCAGTGTTGGAAGTGATCGTGGCACGCGTCGGGGTCAATCCGACACTTCTGCCTGCGTGCGCTGCTGAGCGAGTATGCTTGTATTGGAATTGTTCACAAGCGTCGCGCCGGCGGCAATATTATTGCAATATTATTGCCGCGACGTCGCCATTTTACGCTGGCACTCAAGCGAATTCATGGAAAATTGTAGTTCTTTTTGAGCAGCTACCGGCCAGACCAAGCGCGTGTTTATTGCACCAAGACGAGTCCCAGAGTGCCATTTTTGTTCGCTTGCGTTCATGCGGGTTGTGGCGAGCAAACGCCACACAAGAGCAAGTGCGGCCTGATGCTGGATCGCAACATTGCATAAAACAACGATGCTCCAAAACCCGTAACAATTGCGATGGAGCCGCACAACAGCCGCGGTGGTTGTAGGGGGCATCGCATGGATTCGGAGACGGGATTATAGAGCCGCAGTGGTATGATAGCCGATGCGGCGATAAAGCGTAGTGCTTGTTGCCTGAGCTGGGAGAAGCGATGTCGCTGCGTCATCGCTTCACCCCTAGACATGTGGTTTTGGAGCTGCGAGTGTCTGGACAGGCGAGACGCCGCAGCAGCTCCAGCAGTTGTATCATCGGCGGGGACTTTGCTACCCATGTGTGCTGGTGGTTTTGGAGCGGCGCGGGAATAGTCACGGTGAAAGGCGACGCCGATGCCGCCGGAAAGGCGGAAACCATGCGATGACCATCCAGTACATGCAGCAGCAGCAGCATGGTGGCGTTCATGGAGACTCAAAATTTAGACCATTTAACACATGGAAGCGGCGGTCCGAAACATTAATCACATCGCACGGAAACGAGGGATATGCTTACACTTTATTAGGGTAGAACATCGATTATTTTGAAATGCCCCAGATATAAAACGGTTTTCGACAAGGAAGAAAACTGAAAGGCGAACTCCGATTGGAAAAGACGATTTTTAGCAATGAAATGTAACTGTACATGTTACTTCAAAAGGGCAGCCATGCTGTCAAAATCCCTTAAATAACTACCCGAATATTGTACGGATTTGTCACGGATCGTAGCAATTTACAAGTAGGGTGGTTTAATTGCCAGATCCGTGCCATTAATGCCATGCAAAAGATTGTTTTCATGGGCGCAATCAAATTTGATCGCGCCCATGAAAAAATCTTTTGCATGGCACCACAAACATGGCTCGCGGGGCGTCACATCCCACGCTAAAGAAGCCACATGTGCTGTTGGGCACAACGCTGCACGAGTCCGTCATGCCGAGGCGAAATAATATGAAGTGAGTCGTGGTTATGGAGCCTCCCGATGGGCGAGTCGCCTAGCCGTCGTAGCCACGTGATAATGCGCATATTGAACGTACGTAGCTCAATTTTATTTATAGATGCGGGCGAAACGGTATTCTTATGGGTGTCTGTACCCATTTTTCAAGCCGCACGAGTGTACTAGTGCTGGTCGGCATCCTAAGTCGCAAGCATCGCATAGTTCCGTTGGCCGATCGGAACAAAATAGTAGTAATGATACAACCCCATGCGCGTTTTGAGGGAGAAACAAGAGGGGAGTCATCAGTACGGCGTTGACATGAATCATTCGTCCTACTTGCTTGGCTGCGGAAACGACGGCACTATTGCACGATGCACAATTAGTTACTGCTCATACTCCCGCACATCGATGGTTTTGGAGCTGCTACATGAGTGTAGCGCACCAGCGCAGCAGACGATGGCTACCGCCTGTCATATGCTGCTTTTATATTATTCGACACTCAATTAAAGTCGACATATGCTCGATAGTGATTTGGGATCATCAAGACAGATGAAATGGCACCGCCGGCAGACATTGAACACGCTATAGTGTCATCAGCATAGGGGAATCACCCTTCAATCACTTCTTGTTAAGACGTTGAACAAAGTCCAGCATGCATGGATGATATTTTGCTGCGAGGTGCGTGCGCGCGGCAGCAAATACAATAGCGGCATATGTGTTGACGTCATATGCCGCCACACGGGTACGCACTGTGTATTATTAGCACGATTGTGACAATTATAGCAGTACGATATACTACGAGCTAGTATGTATACCAATACTATGTGTACAGGTACTAGTACGATGTGCACCAGCGACTACGACGGGTACATGCATCGTGTAATGCTGCCATGTGGCATCAAGAGTTGTTCCTTGAGACGAATGTCGCCTCGATTGTCACACTACATACCCCCCCCCCCCCCCCCCCCCCGGACGGGCAATCTGCACACATGAGGGATCGAACCGATGACGTTTATATTAGGATACCGTTGATTTGTATCAAACGCGAAGCGGTATCAAAACGGCGCCGAAGCACAACGCTACTTAACACGCGGTTGCATTATACCGCACATATGCTCGCACATCGTACTAGTTCTCATACACATATTACAGGTACTAACTCTTAGTATATCGTACTCGTATAATTGTCACACGCGACCCGCACACATGCACACGCTGCGAAGCAGACCTTGAGAGTGGGCACTTCATGTGATGCTGCCTTCGTGAACCACGACTCATCTATGATGTGTAACTATACGCCGACTTCATACGTATGCAGCAAAGCCACTGACACATCTGGCTTGAGCGTGGGCCGGGATGAATAACTTGGCGGAGGATGATGATTGCTTTTGTCTTTAGTAGCGACAATGTAGCCGGGTGGTGTCTTGCCCCTTGACTTCGAGCTTGAAAGGTGGGCGCAACAGAGAACATGCCACGCAAAATAGCAAGCGCACACGGAGTATGATATGACTATACATCGTGGATATGTCGCCGCGCGAACGATATAGATATACTCGCTTCTCGCTGCCGCCGCATGCGGCCGGCATAATTCGGTTTCGGAGCCATGCCAGCGTAACTGGTGAGCCACATGCAATCGCAACTCGCAATTATGTGGCACCGCATACCACGCATGACACTCTGAACAACGATGTCCTACGCAAGTGAATACACAATGTAGAGCTCAGTCACGAATACCACGCATAGATAGTGATGCGTTACTCGCGCCAAAAGGAACGATCTTGCCAGCGCCCGCTACACGACCCCGCCGCCCATACATATGCTTTTGGCGCTACTCCACATGCAAACGAGCTATGGGAACGGGCGGCGTCGCATGCGATAACGGGTGGAATACCCGTCGGCGGGCGATCGTTATTGTGGAGGGAAGTTTAGCGCCAGTCGGGCACTCGGAAGCGTTTCGGCTTAGGACGCGAGCGGGGCGCGGACCAACCAGCATTACAACATGCGACAAGCTGGTGCGGCCGGTGCCAAAGGCGCATGTCATAGGCATGCAAGGCACGCGCGCAGTAAGAACTGACAGATAGGTCCCATATTGAAACCGTCGGGACGAAGCATGCTATTACACGCGTCCGCCGCTATATAAAAATAATGATAATAACAACATAGTAAGTATTATGTGTAACGATGAAAATGACATGGCCGCGCGTCAGCCGCAATATCATATGCAGAGGGATGCTGATGGTTTTGGAGCCGCACATCAAGAGCGGCGACGGTAGTAGTCTATGAATGCGCATAATCGGGTATTTAGATCTATCACCAACGAAGACGGCAAAAACGGTGGTATCAGTAGCGTATGTTGCCGACGGCAAGAAGCAAATGTGTTTTTCGAACCAGTCAAAAAGAGTACAGGGGCAAGCAGGCGGACGCGGGCAATTGCTTGCACAGCACGGTCACACCGCTAAAACGAAATGATCCGAAGCAGTAGTATAGCAAGATATAATATAATAGCGCATAGGTGGCAAAACTACCTTGAAACTATGGTGGTAACCTGGTTTTGTTTTCCCACTCTTCAAGCGTAAGTTAGTATCGGTAAAGTAGCGATGTATGGCGATATAAAATGTGATTAGTGGTATCCGGTATCAATTCGCAATACGACCAAGATGTGACTGTCAGTTGTTTTTCAGGAAAAAGAAAATTATCAACACATTATCTATTCTATTCTATTCTATTATTCTTTTCTGTTCTTTCTAATTGCCCGGCCTGTATCCTAATAGACTGGTAAGTCACACCATAATTTACAATACGTACTCGAGTAGTAGTGGGAAATGAATCGCTATTTGGGATACATGCATTGATGACCTAGATAGAGTGGACACTACTTGTGCAAGCCATAACTATATTGAAGGCATAACTATATCTCGAGGCGGTGCTGTGAGGGAGGGGCTGGATCATCTTCCACGCTTACACGCGCCGTGCCTTTGTGCGTGACGGGGAAAGCAATATTTCCGCCGCGGGAGCACCGAGTACTGTACTGCTGGTGGTACGTCATGTAATCAGACAGTCCCCCCCGCCCCCCCCCCCCCCCCCCCCTTCTCAATGCCAGCCACTCGCAACCGCGCCTCTGGCCGTGCGGCCCACTTGTTAAGACAAGTAGAGCTCGTGGTTTTGGAGCCAAACGCAGCAACTGATGGCTGCCAATATCTGAGGGCTGGACGCCGCATGTATCGCCATTGGCGGTGGGAGTGATGATGCTATTGCCGTCCGCACTGCAGAGTGCAGACAGGTACATGGGTTGATTTGGAATCATTGAGGCGTAAACACGGCCACCATAATTGCATGCAAAAAGCTTCGGCGGGAAATCCTGCAGACTGCATCAGCAGCGGGTTGATAGCGTTGTGCGAATAGTGACAAATAATACCGTCCCCACTGTCATAAATACGCTGCGTAAATTCACTATATTGACTTGTGCACTTTTAGAGACATGGTTTTGGAGCATATCAAGAGCAGCAGCGGTGACACTGTGACAACCTTGCAGGCGCAAGCCCAACGATGAGCTATCGCAGCGGTACTAAGGTTGCTGTTGGCGCGTGGCCCACAGGCGCCGGGCAGGAGAGTTTGGGGCCGCACAAGTACGCCATTGGCCGGGCTGTATCGGGCACGTTGTTCCCGCGTGACGAGAACACTGCCAATGGTCCGCATTGCGGTCGGCAAGCGATCCAAGCAAGAGTAACCGCGGTCGTTCAAGACAATTACATGCATCTGAAGGCAGGACGCTGCCCGCCGTGTCCGATATAACCAGCCACGCCAGGAGAGTCAGGCAGTCGGGGGCAGCAATCAGGCACCCAAGGCGGTCCGGCTGGCACCCGGTAAGATGAAGCCCTCCCATGGCGCAACGACCGCCGCAGTGCCGCGCAGCTCTCTACCGTATTGACCGCGCCGGCGTTGGGGCACTCGAGCACTAGAAGGCGCCATAGTTTAAGGCATCCAAGGCAGTAAGCAACCACAAATGCGATTCTGCCACGTGTCAGTAGTTGGGTCTCCATTATCATCAATAACGTCACAGCGGCGCATTGCCGGCTCGGAACACGTGGTAATGAAGCCGCACTACTAGAGCAGCGGCAGGGACCTCGCTCTCTGTCCGCTGCATAGACTCACAGATTGATGCTGGTTTTCGTCATGCTCTGCACGCGTGTCGCTCGGCGATCGCAGGCAACACCACAGTGGCAACGACGACAGGAATACAGGTCGGCATTTGAAGCCGCCAAGCAGAGGGCTATTTTGGGGGTGCACAACGACAGCTTCATTTGCAGGCAACACCCGCGCACAGAAGGGATCGGTGAGTTTGCCGTCGCTTTTGAAACTTTCAGGCCGGAATCATACGGCCGCGTGGACCCGCAACAGAGAAATTGTATGACTGTGTTACGATCCTGCTGGTGTAGACTCCGGAGGGGCGACAAGAGTTTGCAGCGGCGGGGAGGGAGAGAATCGAGACGGCATAGCGCCGAGGGGAATATCGTGTCGACTACCCTGAAGATATTCTCCAGTACACTTCTCCGCAAGATTAGCCTTCTTGAGCCGCTCGTTTGTTTTGTTCCGGCTTGGACGGAGTTTCAGCCCCCGACAGCATGAAATTAGCACTTCTCAAGCCAAAACTTCAAACCATCCTGTTCCCCTGAGTTTTTTGTTTGGCCCCCGCTTGGGCGGAATTTCTATCCCGACTTGGCACAAACGAAACATCCGGCATACAGATTAGCTATCATTCCCATTGCTGACTCTAGACCCTAAGTTAGCCCTAACCACATCCATGCGAATTTGATGGCCCACATAGAGCAGGACGCCATCAGCCGAGGGGCCATGTGGCGCATGCACTAGAAGCCACTATAAAACCACCTTCCCGGCTTGTTTACATTTAAAGTCGCAACATATTGTGGCATGGATGTACTTTCAGATGGCAAACCCGCACATGCCTGCAAGTTACAAGTCACACTGGCGTGAAATTATACCATTATATCACAGACATATATGAATGTTATATACTTAACTATGTGTAGCTGGCCGAGCCGCTGCTTGTTCAGACCGCGCCGTGATGCCTTCACCTATCGCGCCGCCGCCTCCATGGCGCCCACCGCTGTCGGCTCCCCATAGCGATAGAGTCCGCGGTGCCGGGACAGGAAGCTGACCAACGCTGGCGTCTCTTTGTCATCACGGGACTTCTGGCTCCCATTGGGTTCCACCTATCCACATGGGGGGGGGCACATGCGCGTGATTGGCTACCGCGGCGCCATTTGCAACATCGTGCAAGTTCATTCATTGGGGCAGCCGGTCGCGATGAAGATCAATGCTACTCTGCACGGGCGGCAAGGCCGGGCGCATGCAGCGCTTGCAGTCACCTTGTCATAGTAGTGGTACTTGACGGAGCCGCCGCCACCCCAGCTCTGCAATGCACAGGTTTGCCCCGATAAGCGCCGAGACAGCGAGCCGCCAGACACTTTGTGGGGGCCAAGTACGTCCACCCAATGAGACAGCCTGGCAACTATCAATGAAACCGCAGCGGAATAACCACGTCAAGTGGGCAACAGAAGGAGGAAGGGGGGGGGGGGGGGGGGGGGCAACCTTGTAGAAGCCAAAGAGCGTGACGCTCTTGCACATCTCCTTGGAGAAAACGACGCCGTAGAAGCCGTTGGAGGCGGCGCCGTCCCCCATTTCATCCAGCACATACTGGTGAAAGTCGCCGTCGGTGATGAACATGTTCACTTCGGGGTGCTTGAGTCTGGCGGGTGGGGAAAGGTCAGCATGGCCTGGCTGAGGGATCATAACTCTTGTTGGGGGTAAATGCAAACATGTGAAGCTAAGCCATCCATGTTCATAATGGCATGCATGCATGGAATGATTACAATTATGGAATATCGCGTGGATTGTTCACCTTTATATCATTTTAATCAAATAAGCAACAGCTTTGTTAACAATCAACCCGAATTCACGGATGCCGTCAGTTTGAGGCTAGAATAGAGTTTGCCCTGGACAGGAAATTGAAATCCTGGCACAGCATTGCGCACAGCTCAGAGCCCGGGTTTTGCTCGGGGTTTGCGCGCGTGGTGTCACGAAAGTTGTTCAGGTCAAGAGTGGGCCGGAAGATAGCGACTACCGCCGCAATAGCCAGTCCCCGGGTCAGAAAATGTTTTGCCCCCTAAAACTGAATTCGTCCGATGTTGTCTATCCAGGGTAACCTACCTCTTTTTAAGTGCATCATCCATACCAATAACTTGCTAACGTCTATCATGACACATAATTCCAGCATCACAACACATGATAGCTGTATTCAATCACAAGCGCCTCTCATCTCATACTACACAGCGCTTTTAAACACCCTCCCCATGCGAGGAGCCTACCAGGTAGCCAATGTGTCACAGCGAGGATGGCGACTAGTGTGTCAACCAGGGCGCACCTATATATTAGGGCCGCTTCCATGGTGCCGAGGTTGGTGGCGTGCTGGAGCAGAATCTCGTCGGGAAACTCGTGGAAGCCGATGTGCTGCGTGTTGAGGATGCGGATGGTGGTGCGGCTGCCCACCTGCGGTGATGGGGCACACGAGAGAAAGAGAAGGAATGTCACAGCTCGGCAGGCACCATGGGATGCGTGCGACACAGCAATTTGGCGGATCCCACGATCCCGCTATTGGATGTGCCAATCGTAACGCAAGCGCGTCACCGAGACGATTTCGTCGACGAGTTTGAATGTCGCGGAATCAAAAAAGTGAAGTCGTCGTGGTCTCCCAGTATCCGCGGTAATCACTAACTTTCCACAACTTTCCACAACTTTTCGCGACGAGTGACATGTGCGTGCGCCGGAGTGCATTTGCGCGCGCAAGGGCGGGGGGAGGGTTCGCACGTGTTTCTCAAACCCTTTGGTGATGCCGCCGTTGAAGCGAATGATGGCCTGGTGGGCGTCGATCTCGGCGCCCATTTCATTGAGCAGCAGGCTGCCGCCGTTGCCCACCTGTCGGAAGGGCGGAGCAAGGGGCAGAGCGTCAACCGAGCCGAGCGGAGCGGAGCGCTGAGTCGGAGGGGGTATTAGGGGGAAAAAGCAAAAAACAGCCACTTTCCGTGCAATTCATGTGTAATACGACGCTTGGTGAATGCACGATTGACACAGCCACTCGGTATGGCGACACAGAATAGCGGATAATTTTATGGGCGAATGTCGCCGCTCGGCCCGCAAAGGACACGGAGAGGGGGAGGGCGCGCACCACGGCGCAGCTCTCGAACTTTGGCATTGCCCGGAACACGTCCACCTCCGGCAGCAGCTGCAGGAACTCAGGGTTCACGGAGCCGACGCGGTCGTAGCCGCGGCTGCGGGGGAGGTCCGCGGTCGCCGCCTGCGGAGCACAGCCCCCACGCAGGGTTTGTTAGCAGCGCCACCTGCATGACGCTCGCGGCGCTGGCACTTGTTCACAAAGCTAGTCACCGACAGTTTGATATATATATATATGCGAGAATCCTTATTCGTTTGCGGCTTTCGGAGTTGTACGGGGAGCTGTGTCGATACCCTGGTCCCATTTGCGATACGGCATGTGCAGACACATCTCAGCATTCGTCGCCGTCTCTCGCCATTCATGCACACACACACACACACACACAATACCACAAAACAATTAACTACCACTTTCTGTGGAAGTCCCTTTGTTGATCCATGTATCCAATTTATGACTGATAACTTGGACATGCGGGCGCAGTAGGCCGCTCGCCAAAAGAATCTCGCCAGGTTGCGCCCAGAACCCTGGCTGGCGACGCCGGAAAGGGGGTAAAGGAGGGCACACCGCCGTGTCACAGCCGCGCGGCGGGGCGCTGGGCGAGGGCCACTGATCCAGCGCGCACTGGCTCTTGTACTTCGTGATGCGCACCGGCTCGCCCTCCGGCAGCCTGATCCGAGAGGGGCAACCGCGAGCTCAGCGCCGCCAGCATTCACTCAGGCAATTGTAACGCGGCAAAGTTGACTCAAAGAGTCAAAAGTAGCATGGACTGCTCAGTATCCGGGCAAGGTTTGGAGTCTTGGAACGGCGAAGTGAGATGTCTAGGTGGTAGGGGGTCGGAGAGCAGCTCGCGGCGGCTGCATGATGAATGAAATACTGAGCATTATCATTATTGCTGAGAGTAGCGGTATTGGCTATTGGTACTCGAACGATTACAACGCATTTTGCAGGCAGGCGGCGCGGCGTGTAGTGCCGAAGTCCTAACTCGCTCCGAAACCATGCAGAAACTCCCCCCCCCCCCCCCTGCACACACACACCTCATAGACGCACTGGCGCCCGTTGACACACCGCGGACATAGCTTGTCTCTACCAAGCTTGAGACGTGCTTTTGAATTAATCGCCCGCTTCATGGTCGGAACGATGGAATCAGGACCAGCTACCCAGAATAAACCTTCACGCACGCAGCGGACGACGGCGGCGACGACACATACTATTCCCATCAGCATCGTGGTATTCACATTATCACACTTGAATACCAGTTTCTTCATCACATTATTGTTCAAATATACTATTCCATAAATTCAAAGTTCATGCAATATTCTACAAACCGGCACTACAACACAGACCATATGCATCGGCGGCAACAACCTTACACTAGATCACACAAGCATTCTCATGGTCTGGTAGGAGGCTTTGGCCTGGCCTCTGCACAAGTCACTCAGCAGGTGCTCATGAGCTACGAGGACACGTGTTGCGCAGCTGGGGCCGTACTTGCTGTACTTTTCCTGATTCATCACAAAGCTTCCAAAGAAGTGGAACTTGAACATGTCCACCCCCTGCACGCATATGCCGTGATGGCAGAGTCATTAGCACCCCAACATTGGCGGCAACATGGTAGGCCAAAGGGCATTGAGGGTGGGGCAGTGGAATTTGCTAGGGCAGGGAATAAGAGAGCTGTCCCGTGGATAGTCGCAGAGGAAAACTCGATAGTGAGAGTATAAATAGTGATGGGAGTGGCAGCGGCGGTACATATGATGGTGGTAGTCCTTTAATTATGTGTATTTACTACTGGATCCAGGGAAAATTCCGGGGGGGGGGGGGGGGGGGGGGGCACCCGATAGTCCTCGTCGCCTGGCTGCGGCTTTGCCTGCTCGCCTGGCAGGCCACCCACGTCATCGCTCACACCGCCCGCGCTGGCTGGGGCTGCCTGCGGTGGGAGATACAGCACATGACAGCTTGAGGCCCGCTTTCCAATGCCTACGCGTCTGGTCTGTACTTCACTGCTTTAGTTCGAAAGGCAACCATAGGGAAGAAAATATGTTTCCCAGGTTGGGAGGTATACACACCAATGAAAGAAGGAAACATGCAATGAGCTGATAAGCGGAGTTCATGACAGTATCAAGATAGGGAGAAGGGGAGTTGCTCGCCTTGGCGCGGGCGGAGCGCGCACTCCGGGCAGTCCGCGGGGTGCGTGGTGCCCCACAGAGGGTCACCTGACCGTTGGGGCCAATGCACGGCCGCTGGGTGCGGTCTGCGTGGCGTCCAAGCACGAGTGGAGTAGGAGTGCGGGTCAGAGGGTACCAACCAGGCTGTGAGGCAGTGTACCCCACAGTCTCATTGACGAACCGTGTATGTGGTTGTGTTATATATAGTCATTAACTCTATTCAGCAGATAACAGCAACCGACAGCTTTGCACTCACTGCCGTGGTCCTTCAAATGGAACGGGCTGTGTCACACGGTGTATCACACACTGGCCACAGCCCGGCGCGGCGCCACGGACTTGTGTGGGGGCATGTACACATGTGTTTCACGCGCTTGCGCATCGTGTGAACTTCCCCCATAGCTGTGTCTGTGGGCGGCCGTGAGCCCTATTGGTGAAAAACCACTGCTGATAATCCAGCAGCAGGTGCAGTCGAATGAGTCGCGGGAGCCAGGGGATGGCACGGGTGGTGGGGGGGGAGGGGGGGGGGGGGGGGGAGTGGGTCTCACCGCTGAGGCCGGGGACCCGGATGGGGTTGCCCATCATGTTGGCCACGCGCACACGCATCGGGTCCAGCTTACACAGAAAGCCACGCGGGCCGCTGCCGCACGCACGCCGCGCCTGCCGCATCCCATAACACCACCCGGGCTGTCAGCGTCCTGCTTGCGAGATAGAGCGGATATAGGATAGTAGAGGGAGAGTCTGAGGGAGCGATGCGTACCCGGGGCGGGGCGGCATCTGCGGCTACACCCGCTGCTGCAATTGAAGACTGAGAATGGCCTGCCAGCTGCTGCCCGGCTCCACCACGCCCTCCCTCCACCTCCTGCACCTCCCCCTCTCCACCCTCCGGCTGCTGATCCGGCAGCTGCCCCGCTACCACCTCCCCTGCCAAACCTGCACCCCCCTCCTCCTCCTCCTCCTCTTCCTCCTCCCGATCTTCATCACCCTCCGGAGCCACCTCCAGGTCACCTGACCGCGCCGCGCTGGGCTCCAGTTCGCCTACCCATGCCCTTCCACAGCGACACAGTAGATGCTGTCAGAGTCAGCAGCTGCTGATTAGGCCGCCACATGGCTACGTACTCATCGAGGCGGCTTTGCACATCATCTCCGCAGTGGTTCATTGCTGGGGGAGGAAGGCGCCTCAACGACAGGAGCCATGAGCACGGAGGAGGGAGGGACTTCGCATTGGATGCACGGGCAAGTGTACCGGCCGTGCTCCATCGCCGTATTGCCCGTCTGTTGCCGGGCCACCGCCAGCTGCTGCACACGGCCGCGCTCCAGCAATGCCTGCCCCTGCTGCTGCGGCTCCTGCTTATGGGAGATGTCGGTGCGAAGGTCTGTGTGCCCGGTCCTGATTCTGAGGGCGCCATCCCCTGCGCCACACAGAGCCTGTCTCAGTACCCCGCCCTCGGTGACACACCTGTGTCGCTAGGCGACTCCTGCGAGAACACCCTGCTCAGCTGCGGCGGCTTTATTAGGGCGGCAGGGGCTGTGGCGGTGGTTAGGTAACCTGTGCGAGGCTGGAGGGAGTGCGCCGCGCCGCGCGCCTCGATGCTCCGCATCCGCTGCTGGTGCTCCTGCTCCACCGCGCTCTGTACAGCCGGAAACGCACCTCAGCTGCCAGAGCTGCAGCCCTCACTGCAGCCTGCACTGCACCCTCATTGTACTACGGCGAATCAGTGCAGTTGCAGCTCGCCAACAAGGGGAGTGCCCTCGGGGGGGGGGGGGGGGGGGGCGTCGGCCTAGCTGCCCAAGCCGGCTCACCTTCAGTGCGTCCCAGTCGCGGTTCCAGTTGCCAGGTCGCTCCGCGTGCTGCGCTAGGCGATGGTACTGGTCGCCCGCAGACGTGCGCGCGTGCATGGCAGCGCGCATCTGGAACATCCCAACCACCATCAGCATCGCGAGCGCGCCGGTGATGAAGGCGAAGAGGCTGAGCATCGTGACGGCTGCCGGATGAGGTGACCCGACGGCGAGTGCGCGGGCCGGGCGCCGCTGGCTTCCCCCGCGCCGTCGACTTCTGCTATCTCCTCAGTTGTGGGCTCCTGCGGTCGTTGAGGTGACTGAGGTTGTAACTGCAGGGCATCCCTTAGCGACGACTACATGCTGGGCGTGCTGGGCGTTGCTGTTGGCCGAGCTGATCTGGCCGCCTGGCCGCGCCTGGTCGCGTGATTGCGCAGGCCGCGCGGATCGATGACGATATCCAGCGACTACGAGTACTCGTTTCCCGGTAATTACCCATCATGTAAGGGGATGATAATACCCTGAGTAAAACCTAGCAATCTTGATGTACTGGTGACCCAGGTACATAATATTCTGGAAACTGCTGATGCGGCTACCCTGCACTGACGACATCAGCTGCCGCTCGGTATTTATGGATGTAGTCACCTCATCCGCAGAACATCACCTGTAATTCAGTTCTCACGATCTCTCCAACCAGATTCCTTACGACTCCGAAGACCCGTTCTTTCGCAGCGAGACCCTATTCTCAACAGGCGTCCCGTCATATTTGGTGCTTCTACCCTCAACGTTCGCTGTACTCGCAGTTCTTTCTTTTCGCACGCCGCCCTTATAGGTGGAGCTTGCGATTACGGCCCGACTGGCCAAGAACCCTGTAGTTTCTCTTGACACAGCACATATCGAATCGGTTTGCCACTGTAGCTTCACAACGCTGAATTTTTGGCACCACTCCGAACATTTGTTAGCCTCATAAGGCTGTGCACCATCATAGCTACCAGTTCTGCGAACTCGGGCTGCTGTTCAGACCCCGTAGCTCGCGCATAATTACCACCAAATGAGGTCTCATACGACCTTGGCGAGTTGAGTCGGCAGTTCCGACAAAACTCGACGACACTTCTCGACCGCAGCACTTCATCGACTTGTCCTCACCGCGACATACAGGTAAGACACTACCTTCCCATTCCACATTTGCCTTCCCTGTCGACTCGTGACCGAGCGTCGCTCTTAAAATGGCGTCGCCGGCCCTCCGTTCGTCTAATTCTGTCTTTTTTTTTAACCTGAAAAAAGAATATATATACCCTGTCCAACACTGCGACTAATATATCGCAGTAGTCTATGCCCGAGTTTGTTACTCTGTTGGTAGTCCGAGAGGAATCTCTGGACGACCTTTTTTCGCCGTGTACGAATGACCATGAGATTGTCGTCGTTTAGTATAAAGACGGCGTTAATTATCACTGGCTGCCGTATCACCGGCTGTTGCCAGATCAATTATTCTCGAATTTTCTATTAAGAAGTATGTTGGGACTCTCTGCATATTTATATTTTTGAGGAGCAGTTCATACACATGGTCTCCTCACTGTTTGCGTTATCACAGAGGCCCAAGGATAGTTTCATCTTTGTCGGCGGGTCTTTTGAGATGCATGTTGCTCTCAAAATAGCAACTTTCACTGCTTGTTGCTCATGTTGAGCCAAACATTAATTCTGCCGATGCGTGATCCCTGTTTACAGGACGCGGTTCGTCTTACCATGACTAAGCACGACCCTTCTAAAAATAAAGAGTGAGGCTCATGCTGCTAAAGCAGCTCGTCATTGAGGCTCACAAGGCCTTCCACTCGGATTCTCTCGGACTCGCCGTCGTCTGATAAGCGGCGCAAGCCTTCACCGACTCGGCGCAGACGCCCTTTACCTCCCACTCAGCCATCACAACCGGATGATCCGGATGCCCATTTGGCAACGGAGGGTCAGTTACCTTCTAATGATGTTGCTTGTAATGATGACCTTCTAATGATGTAGTCTGTGGAGGGTTTTGGTTGATAATGAGGATTCACAACCCTCGCAAACCAATCCTCGTTTCCGTCGAGAGGAGAGGTCGGATGCTAAGTCGAATCGAGGGGAAACCCCTCCACAAGTGAGGTTACTGAATCCTACGATCTAGATGCCGAGCATGATACTGCTCGTGGCGAACATCAATCTGCTCGTGTGGAGCATCTTGATCGTGCTCCTGTTGAGCGCCATTCTGCTCCTATTGAGCATCCATCTACGCGACCACCAGCTCGTGTTGAGCGTGGAAGAGGTAGTAGGTCAACTCTTGCTGCCTACTCTCGCGTTGATCAATCTTTGCAGTTGGGCGGCTTGACAATAGACGTTTGCACCGATGGATTCCAGGCGCTTAGTTCCTGGATACTTTGTGGTTACTCCGGTCTCTCATCCTCACTTGTTTGAGGCTCTGCATCTTGTTGATGGCGAGAGATCATGGGGTTCTGTTCTTTAAGTTGGGCATGATGCCTTGACAAAGTACACCATTTTTTGTTCGCAACGATCTTCGGTTGCGTTCGGAATCACACATGACATACCATGCAGCGCCATTTGATGCCAGGGGCCGGGATGTGGCTCTTGAGCATGTTATCGCTGCTATTTGCCCTCTTGACATGAGATTGGGTGATATCCACTTCACATGAGCCTTTTATGAGCAACTACCGCTTTTCCTGTTGATGCGGTTCGCTAATATCGTGCTTGATGACAAATGGGACCCTTCTTCATATTCTTCTTACACTATTATCAACATGCTGATACTCCGTGATAAATAAAGAATAGCAATCCCGTCATCATCATAGGGCCACAAGCTCCTCCAGTTAAGGGTGTTTTCCCGGGTGACTTTCATGTTCAAGCCATCCGTACTTGTGGCTTATCATGATGATGACGGGATTGCCATTCTTTATGAAGGAGTATCGGTCTTTTGATAATATTGTAAAAAGAATATGAAGAAGGGTCCCATTTGTCATCAAGCACGATATTGGCGAACCGCATCAACAGGAAAATAAAGCGGTAGTTGCTCATAAAAGGCTCATGTGAAGTGGATATCACCCAATCTCATGTCAAGAGGGCAAATAGCAGCGATGACATGCTCAAGAACCGCATCCCGGCCCTTGGCATCAAATGGCGCTACGTGGTATGTCATGTGTGATTCCGAACGCAACCGAAGATCGTTGCAAACAAAAAATGGTGTACTTTGTCAAGGCATCATGCCCAACTTGGAGAACATATACCCATGATCTATAGCCATCAACAAGATGCAGAGCCTCAAACAAGTGAGGATGAGAGACCGGAGTAACCACAAAGTATCCAGGAACTAAGCGCCTGGAATCCATCGGTGCAAACGTCTATTGTCAAGCCCAACTGCAAAGATTGATCAACGCGAGAGTAGGCATCAAGAGTTGACCTACTACCTCTTCCACGCTCAACACGAGCAGATGGTCGCGTAGATGGATGCTCAATAGGAGCAGAATGGCGCTCAACAGGAGCACGATCAAGATGCTCAACACGAGCAGGTTGATGTTCGCCACGAGCAATATCATGCTCGGCATCTATATCATAGGATTAAGTAACAAATCAACATGTATCAATCAACATGTCAATCCGATCAACCATATCCTTTGATTGGCAGAGAAGTCACACGAACGGATGATTGACCCCGTTATAGCCCAAGTTTTGGATTGCAAAGTTGCAACCTATCCACGGCTATATGCCCCTAGTTCCACCTTGCTTTTCAAAGTAAGGTACCGTAACTTTTTGGAAGCTGCGGATGAATGGGTTCCTTATGTTTTGGCGCAATACGCTAATATTATTCAACAATACATGTTGACACCGAAGTTCAAAGTCCTCTTAATGACCGAGAACTATGTTAGGAACCAACACAAGTTTCCATCCCGTTTTCCGCCAGCTCCAACTTATCAGCAGTTGCTGCGCCATGTTTTCTGGCAACGTTGCAGCTTTTCTTTACATGTCACACCACCAGGTGATATTTTGGCGCAGGGAGGGATGTAAGGGGGTGATAATACCCTGAGTAAAACCTAGCAATCTTGATGTACTAGTGACCCAGGTACACAAAATATTCTGGAAACTGCTGATGCGGCTACTGACGACATCAGCTGCCGCTCGGTATTTATATATATATATTCACCTGCGCAGCACACCACTTCTTGCAATTCAGTTCTCACAATCTCTCAACCAACCAGATTCTTTACGACTCCGAAGACCCGTTCTTTCGCAGCGAGACCCTATTCTCAACAGGCGTCCCGTCACACATCATGAGGCACCGGTACATGTATAGGGTACCTGTTACTTACGGCCCCGTGGGGCACCGGGGCAGCGATCTAACACGCCGGTATGACAAAGGGTATTCTATCTACCCCGCCCTGCTACTATCTTGCTCCTGGTATTACTGAATCCATCCGGGTCCTGACTCCGGATGACCAGGCGGCTAGCAAGCCTGACGACATCGTCCGATGATAGTCGCTGGATCTCGATAATCGTAAGGATTACTGGTACCCGTAATCCATCAATTTCAATTAACCATTCACTACCGCGGTACCGCCAACCCAGATCCAGTCGCGCGAATAACCGCCAAGCCAGATCCAGTAGTGTGCATTTATTTATGTAAATTTACCCAAGGAGGCACTGTTTGCCAAAGAATGTCAGCTCGCTTACATCAAAGGCTAAGACAAGAACCACAGGCTTGGCCTGGGTGTCTCCTAGCGCAAAAAGATGGTTGAGGGTGGGTGGGTGCGCGAGCCGGTTGAGGCGAGCGCAAAGCAAAGAGTGCATGTGCCCGAGGGTGGATCCCTCAGGTTGTAGTGCTGGTGCGGGCCGGCAGGCCTTAGTCCGTGCGCCGACCTCGAGGGTCGTGCGCAGTACAACATAGCTAATGTACTATAAACCTCTAGATGACTACATCTGACCTTAGTCCGTGCGCCGACCTCGAGGGTCGTGCGCAGTACAACATAGCTAATGTACTATAAACCTCTAGATGACTACATCTGACCATTTACCCAAGGAGGCACTGTTTGCCAGAGACGAAAGCCAAAGGCTAGCACAGGAAGCTTAGGCCGGCGGCAAGACGGGGACGAGCCAACCGAAGAACCTCCAGGCCGCAGGAGTCGGGCGCATGGTCGGGTCGATGTACTTCCCGGTGACCACCTCGCTGTTCTTCGACCAATCGCCCATGTGTTTGATGGCCGGCAAGGGGACGCCGACGCAGCTTGCTGCGGAAGCGGCACCCTTGCGTAAACTGTGCGATGTCCACTTGAAACCGGTGGGAGGTCGGGCGCCTGCCGCCAGGTAGGCTTCCCGCAACCACTCGGTAAGAGTGGCTGAAACCGACCAAGTGGCGGAAGACTCCAGCGGGGAGATGCTCCAGAACTTGGGCGGCGGGCTGGCGCCGTAGAAACGGCGGCAGTAGGCGTCGCGACTGACGGTGTACCAGTCCAGCAGGTCAGCGAAGTCCGGAACGGCGGCGATGGGCAGATTTATCAGGGGCTTAGCGGAAACCCTCGTACGCTGGTCGCCTTTCTGCTTGCGGACGTACAGTAGAATGCTTCCGGACGGCCGGTCGACCACTAAATCACCGGTCTCGCAGCTAATGCCGGACTCCGCGCGGCACAGGAAGACGTACGCCGTAATCGTCGCGAGCGCGGCTCTGAAAGCGCGGATGTCCGCAATATTAGCGGGTTCCCACACCAATGTCTGCCGAAATTCAATCGCGGTGTTTAGGATGTCAGCCGCAACGGGCGCAGGCAGGGCGACGCGGACGTCTTCCGCCGCAAGACGCTCCTGCTGGATGGCCAGGCCGCGGCGCGCGTCGGCCACCATTTCGCCGAGGGCGATAGGCTGGCGCTGATGGTCGCGGAAGTACTTGTTGATCGACGAGTAGTACTGTTGAAGGGACTCCGCGCCGACGGTACCTTGCATGCCCAGCCAGGCAGTGTAGCGGACGATCGTGCTGGTAGTAGCCTGCAGCGGGCGTACGCCCTCCTGCTCGCAGAAAGTAGCGAAAGAGCGCATGCCGCTGTCGTAGTTGCGGTAGGTGCCGGCCGCCAGCGAACCCGTAAGCAACCCGAGCGCCGCTTGACCAACGTCGTCGGCCCCCAACAAAGACCGTAGCTCGGCCGCCATTGATGCCGACCAGGGCGCCTCAGAGCCGGAGCGCACCGCAAGCCGGTAGCGCGCGCGTCGAGTGTGGGACAGGCGGCCCGGGTACTGCACACTGTACTGCAGCGACGGCTGCACGGCCATAGCCCGGCCTAGCGACCCACGGCGGAGGTGCAGCCATGCCGGCGTGGCAGCCGAAAGGCCACGACGCTCCAGCCGGGCAGTCCGACCCCCGCGCGCGTTCCCCGCCGCCCAGGAAAAAAGAGGTCGCGGGTAGGCGGGTAGACAATCGTCTCGGTGGCGAGGTCTTGCAGCAGCTGGTACCAACGCCGTCCTGGCCTGTGCGGTGCGATGACCGTGGCTGCCGCGCCCGACTGGCGCAGTTTGTCCGCCAAATCGTCCAACAATCCCCACGGGGGATTGCAATAATTGTGTTCCCTGCGCCAGAACTCGTCCGGCAAATGGAGAGAATCTACCGCTTCGCACTGCGGGTCGCGCCAACGGGAATTGTACCGTGGAAGTTGCGTATTTTCCATCGACGCAAATCTGTCGACGGTGTGCGGACCCCACAAGCGCTGCAGGTATGCGAATATCCGCGGATTGAGCTGCCAGTCGGAGTCGTCCAGCTCCCTGCTGAGTCGGTCCGCCCAAACGTTGGCTGCAGACTGGATGTACCGGGGCCTGATGGAGATGTCGTGGATATCCAGGAGGTGCCACAGCTTGCGGAGCTCCTCCATCATGACGGGCGACCGAGAGGTAAGGTTGGTCAGCGCCGCCACTACGGCCGTGTTGTCCTCGTGCAGTAAGACGCGCCGTCCTCGGAGCTGTGGCAGAAACGATTCGACCGCGTGACGTACCGCGCGAAGCTCCTTCCACGTGATGTGATGCGAGCGGTCGTCCTCGTACCAGAAGCCGCGCGCCTGGTAAGCGCTGTTGTTGTTCAGCACAGCCCCCCATCCGTACGAGCTGGAGTCCGCGTGCAGATATGCGGTCTCCACAGGCTTGTACATAGAGCGACCGTTGTGCTGTGCAGGTACCTGGGTCCACCACTCTAGGTCGCGGCGCAGCTGGTTTGTCATCTTGACGCGTCCGCCCCAGCCCTGCCGGGTCGCGAGGACGCAGTGCAGCTCTCGCAAAAAGAAACGGGCTGGCGTAATTGCCAAGTACAGGAACTGCGCCTTGCCCGCAAAAGACGCCAGCTGCCGAGCTGGGCGCCAGCGCTTGTTGGAGGCTGCGCGGCCAAGGAGCGAACGGGCGGCCTTGGCCAGCGCGATGAGCTTCTCCTCGGGGGCGCGGAACTCGCCGCGCTTCAGGTCGATGATCAGGCCCAGGTGAGGGCCGACCTGGGTGGGCTCCCAGACTCCCTTGTTGGGGTTGCGCAGCAGGCCCAGGCGGTCCAGCAAGGTGCCTAACCGGACGCGTAGCTCCAGGGCTGCCTCGCGGGAGTCCGCGAGGAAAAGGAAGTCGTCCATATAGGGTAGGAGCCGCTCGCCCCGCCAGCGAGTGTTGCGCAGGAAACGGCGAGTAGGCTTGGACGGGGCCGTGCGAGGCAACGTTGGGTCGCGCCGTTTCAGGGGCGTCCGCAGGTAGTCCGTAAAGGCCGCCGTCAACTTGCAGAAGTAGTACGACGAGCCTGTCCAACCCATCGGTAGGCATGCAAGTCGCCACAGCTCCCCTCGGTAGTTCACGGTAAAGAAGTCGCGGTCTTCCTCCCGAATCCCAAGGGCGTAGTAGCCATCGGCCAGGTCCATCGACACGAACCAATCTCCCGCGCGCGCCAGGTGCCGCAGGTGCTTGAGCGTTTCGTAGGACATCGTGAAAGTCTTGCACCACTTGTTGAGCTCCCGTAGGTCGATGATGAGGCGCCACTTGTTGGTGCCGGGCTTGGGGACTAGAAACATTCTGGATACCCACTTGTTGCAGTGTCCTCGCTCCCATGCGCCAATCGCCTCGAAGCGGGGCAGTTCTGTAGCCATGAAGTCCAGTTGTGCCTGAGTGGCGTCGCGCATAGAGACGCCGTGGTTGTAGGGATGAGGGCGTCGCCCGTTCTTGAAGCGTATCCGGACCCCCTGGCGGATCCAACTCAAGACTTGTCCGCTCGCGCCGATGTTTTCCCAGTCGCGCCATCTTCTCCGCACGCGGTGTCGCATGTATAGGGAGGTAGGCGTACAGGAGTCGGCGCGGCGGGCCACACCGTCACTTGGTGACCTTGGCCTTGGCCTTGTCGGACGCTGCGGCTGTCGCTGCGGCCTTCCGCGCCGCAGCGGCTTGCTCGCGTTGCTTGCGCCTCTCGGCGGACTCTGCGGTGGCGGGCTTGTCGGGGGTAACCTTGGCGAACGCGGCCGCGGCACGGGCCTTGCCCGCTGCGGAAAGGCTGATCTCGAGGGTCTTGTCGTCGAACGCTCGGCGGAGTTGGTCGAGTTGCCTGGACACGGCGATGCGACGCGGGGTGCAGAACTTTGCGTGGGCGAGCTCGGCGAAAACACGGTCCGCCTCTGTAGCCGTTGGGCCATTCTTGGCGAGCTGGAGGTAGCCCAACCGGGAACGGGTGGCCTCCTCCGTCGCCAAGTGGGTGCGGTAGCAGGCGCGGAGCTCGGCAAGGGCCGCAGCCTTGCTTGCTGGCGTATCAGACTCGGCCGAAAGCGATTCCAGAGCGCCGCGCATCGCCTCGTTGGCGCAGCTACTGAAGAAGGCATAGCAGCCTAGGTGCAGGTATTCGTCGTACGCTGCCTGACTCCGCTTATCCGCGAGGGCGCGGGCGGTGTCGTCGGTCAGGGTCCACAAGCGGGGCTCGTCGACGTCGCGCGGGGGGCGCTCCAGACCGGGGGGGATGACTCGGCCGTAGTAGGCAAAGTCGACGTACTCGAGCTCGTCGTCGGGTGCGTCTAGCTCAGCAGGAAGGGGCTCTTGCGCTCCTTGCTCACCACCCTCGGGCGCAGGCGTGCCCGCGGGGTTGGCTGGCTGGGTACCTTCGGGAGGAAGCGGGTTAGTGGGGGGGGGCGAGTCGAGCGAGCAAGGCAGCCGTAGCAGCCTCAAACTGCCCGGCCAGCCGCTTCTCCAGGGCTTCCGCTTGGGCCGTCAGGCGTTTCTCCAATTCTGCGACAGATGCCGCCGTGGCGCCGCCCGGGGCGTCGTCCACTGAGGCGTCTTCCGGTACAGGGCGGGGGGGCATCCTGCTGTCGCGGGGTGGGGAAGGTGTAGCGTCTCGGGAGGCTGAGGCTCGGGTCCGAGTCGGCATAGAGTAAGCTGACACTCTGCTCGACTGCTAGAGTCGAGACTGCTTGCGCGAGCCGGTTGAGGCGAACGCAAAGCAGAGAGTGCCTGTGCCCGAGGGTGGATCCCTCAGGTCGTAGTGCTGGTGCGGGCCGGCAGGCCTTAGTCCGTGCGCCGACCTCGAGGGTCGTGCGCAGTACAACATAGCTAATGTACTGTAAACCTCTAGATGACTACATCTGACCATATATAATTAATATAAATAACCGCCAAGCCAGATCCAGTAGTGTGCATCGCGTCGGTCGTCCCGTAGTCGTCCACTGGAATTAGCCTGCCGCGCGCATCACGCGCGGAAAAACGCCGCCGCCCGCCAGCACCTACACCCGCCCGCCGGTCGAGCATGATAATTCTTACTTCGTAGTCGCAGCCACTACAGGCAGACCGGGAACACCCCCCCCCCCCCCCCCCCCCCCCCCCCGCCTAGTGCAGGCACCACCTTAATTGCGCTGCTCATCCACGCCCGGATATATCGACGTCAAACTCGGACCTTGGCAGCGGGGTGGCGTAGCTGGCGGGGGACACTCAGGGAAGCGAAAGATGGAGCGCGCAAGCGCGCTGACGCGCGCCTTCGCGAAGCGCTCCCGGCGGGGCCTCTTTGCCGGCAAGCAGCCTCACTTCGGGGACCAGATCAGCGAGGACGGCAAGAATCGGTGCGTGCCTGCCCTCCTCGGCTGTTGTCATGGCGCCGTGTGTGGAATGTGGCGCTCGCTTGGCAGCCGGGAGTGGAGGGATCAGGCCGAGCCACTGATGGAGCTAGCGGCCCTTCAAAAACCCTATTCTCAGACCCTAGACTTCAGCTGTGCCAGGCACACGCTTGTGGTCCCTCCCCACGTTCTCACCTCCCGCGCCCGCCACGCCTGCGGGGGCGCAGGTCGCGGCGGAAGTGGAGCCCCAATGCGCAGCGGAAGCGTCTTTATAGCGAGACGCTGCAGCGGATGATCCCCTTCACGGTCACGACAGCCGCGCTTCGGTAAGTACCCCCCCCCCCCCCCCCCCCCCCCCTTGCCGTCTCCATTCCAGGTTATGAGGTGTAACGGCTTTCGCCTCGACGGCTCCCTTGCCAAGGCCGTGGACTGAGCACGGGATCTTTCCGCGCCCACAGCACAATCGACAAGATGGGCGGCTTGGACAACTATCTGCTGAAGACGCCTGAGGAAAAGCTCGCCTCGGATGCGGGCCTCAAGTGGAAGGCTGTCATTCTGGAGGCGCGTCAGCAGTCGCCCGGCGGTATGGGCTTTGCCGCCAGCGGCACTATCTCGTAGCAGGCTCGTGTGTGTAATAAGAGCTCCTAACTTCCTCACATTCTAATGGCATGGCAAGACACCCCCCCCCCCCCCCCCCCCCCCGGCCCCCTCCCCCCTTCTGGTCGAACCACGGGCCCACTTACCTGTTAGGGCGATGGGTACCGACTTGCGCATGATAAGCATTGTGGGGGAAGACCCCATCTGTCTCCGCTCGCGCGAGGATGGCAGATGGGGCATGGAAGGGGGGGCGTGGGGCAGAAACGCAATGACCATGCGCAAATCAAACATGTGTATAATATGGTGTAACAATCAGTGACAAAATGAATACATTTTTGATCTTTGAGTTAGTTGTCTGGGAATGTTGTGGGCTTTGGTGATGAGCCTGTGAAGTACTCTGAGCGGCAAGGCCTGTTATGACAATGATATGGCACCCCAGTCGCGTTGGCACCCAAAATGGAACCTGCACAGAGTGTCTTGCCATCGCCGCAATCATGTGCATGGCTGAAGCGTCGATAGCTCCAAGGTGCATGGATACTTGTCGATTTCCCTTATATGTGTTGTTCTAGTTGCATGTGTCAGTGGCGGCACGAAATAACAGTAATCATGTATGTGGACAAAAGTCAATGTTGGCAGTCATGTGTGTACATGGGTACCTGTCCTGGTGCCATTGCTATTTCTGCGGCCATCGGAATGCGAGCTGGGTGCTCCTTGAGAGCCGGGCTGGCCTATGCACGCAAGTGCACCTGCTTTCCGCCCCGCCTGTCATCTGCCCCCCTACATCCCCGTCTACACTCCGCTGCTTCACGTTCAGCCTCCTTCCCAGTTCTCTCCCTCTACTGGCTGTAGCTACTGTGGCTGCTGCTGGATGGCGACGCCCTTCCCGGCAGCAAACGTTACGCAGTTGCGCACGTGGCTGTGTGTGGCAGGGTCGGGATAGCACCACGCCGCGTCGCGAAGCCCGGCGACATGGTACCACACCTGCTCCCCGCGCGCTCACCGCCAGCGCTTGTGCGACGGTGCAAAGTGGCGGTGGACGCAGTCCGTG
Source organism: Tetraselmis striata (assembly GCA_006384855.1). Lineage (NCBI taxonomy): Eukaryota > Viridiplantae > Chlorophyta > Chlorodendrophyceae > Chlorodendrales > Chlorodendraceae > Tetraselmis > Tetraselmis striata. The sequence goes on from VCJN01002819.1 coordinate 45,058, forward strand.
ATGGGAAAATAGTACCTGGGGCAGCGCCATGCGGCTGTGAGGGCCATGGTACAGGCTGAGGTAGGAGGGCATCAATTCAGTGTCATCAGTAAAACCTGGGCTGCACCTGTTGTTGGCGAGATGGACATTTGTGGACCTGGCCACCACCTTGCCCGCCACCCGAGCAGTAAAAACAGCCCGCCCTGGGGCAGCATGGGCGGCCGGGGCGGACTCTGCATCCTTCCCGCCCTACGTGGCATGTACAACCTCAGAGGAGGCATAGCAAAGTAGGATGTCCATGCGAGGAGACTGGCCGATGCCTGTTAGGTTGCATGTAATCAGCTGTGCATATTATGTCGCTTACGCAGGCGAGCGACGCGGGCGTGTTGCGACGGTATGTGGCATACCTCCCAGAAGGGCGTCATCGGGTCCGGGGCGCGTTCTGCCTTGCGCCGCCGCCACTCGCCCAGGGGCGCATGCCGATCCTGGCTGGAGCGCATCACTGCGGAGTTGGGGCTCACACTCCGCTGACTCCAGGGCCAGAAAATCTGGAGACGCGCGAGCTTTAACAGAAACTAGCCCTCTGTCGCTGCCTGCGTGCTGCCAAACGGACAGCGACGGGGACAGCGCCGCTGCTGCTGCTGAATTGCGCCCCCGAGCGAGACGCGCTCATCGGCAAGGATGCGCACCGTTGAGCCTGTCGGAGTGTCGGGACGACTACCAGTACCCCCTCACTGCCAGTACCCGCCATCATAAGTATTTTAAACAGTTATTAGCAGTCCGTATCTTAATTAATACTACCACTACCCGTAAGAATGCAGCATTTCGGATGATTTGGAATCTTGTTGCATCGTACAATGTTGCGGAATTATTACGGAATCAATTAGAAATGAGTTTAGTTTCAATCGGGAGCCTCGTTTTCGCGTGCAACAACGACGGCGCGCAATACGTACACCGGTACAGGGTATCGTCTGCTCATCGCCGGTCGTACTGCTGGTCGCTAGTTCGCCAGTGCCTAAAACCTAGTTCATACTGCTAACTAATGCCTGCTGCTGCCTTATTACGGGTAATGCGGGTACTGTAAACTACCTACGGCCTCTACGGGTAAAGCTCACCTGCTGCGCCGCCTGCTGGCTACATTAGCTACCGGCGGTACCGACCATGAATAATACAAATATAGTCGCTACATATATATTTGTTATTGATGCCCTAAGTATAGATGCCTGCTGGCTACGATTACTGGCTAGCGCCTGTGTATGCTGCTCACGCTGTTGATGATGCCGCCCGCCGACGCCGGCAGGGCGGACGACGGGCCGCGCACATGAGAATAGCATGGCAGGCCTGCATCCGCGTTCTCACCTGCAGCCATCGCACAGCAAGGCACAGCGGGACAGGCGTAGTCGAACTACCCAACATAGACCCCCCCCCAAAACCCACAAATCTGCGCAGGCAGCTCGACGTGCCCCGACTGCAGCACTCAATTTTTAATTGCCCCTGGTCTGGCTTCGGCTAATATGGACGCGGCGCTCTCGGCGGCGTGCAGATGTAGGCGGGGCTGACTGCAGGCGCGGTGACGATATAGCCTGAGTAGCTGCGCCGCGCGGTGCTGGATGGCGCCATGCCGTCACTGACGCGACGCTTGGGCTGGCTCGGCTGCATTGGGCTGCTGCTCGTCACGGCGCTGCCGGTTTCGCTGTACTTGCAGGTGTGCGACGGTGTAGAAGCCCCCCCCCCCCTCTTGTCATGCACAGTGGCGCTTGCGGCGTGTGCGAATGTGGCCATGGAGCCCTTGCAATCTCCGCCCTCGACCGCATCACCGCCCCATGCGTGCTGTACCAGCAGGATGCCGCATCATCCAGCCTCATGGGAGTAGGCACGAGCGGGCACGGGGAGACGCGAAGCCTGCAGGATATATGGGCGCACTTGCTGGAGCACGTGATCAGCCCGTTGGTAGCTCCTCGCAGCAGTGGCAGGGATTTCAGCGGGTGAGGGTGGCCCAGCTCCACCTGCGGAAAGTCGACTTAGCACGCAGTTTGCTGATGGTGATGGGGATGTGGCATGCAGGTCCGTGGCCGATCGGGAGGCGATGCGGAGAGCTGGGAGCTCCTCCCCTCGCTTTTATTCCTTCATCGATTCGGGGGACCCGGTGACAGGGGACAATGACGAAGATGAAGCGGAGGGCGGCGCGGTGGTCGTGGAGAGTGATTTTGCGCCACGGTACGCGGAGCCGCCAGATGGGCTATTTCGCGCTGAGTGCACCGACACGGCATCGGTGAATTTCGGGCAGGTACGTGTGGTAGTAGACTGAGTGCCGGGGATGCGTCTCTCGCTTTGTTTCGCCGATGTGGGCAGGCGAGCTGCATGGGACGATGACGGCAACGAGCTGCTTGTGCACCTGATGGGCAACCATAGCCTGCAGGGGCTCAAGCGGGTGCGGCTATCACCACTTGCCTCAATACCCCCGCCCCCTTGTATGAAACAATGTGCCGCCGCGGTGGTTTCGCACATCCGAGTGCTGGCATATCACATAGATCAATGTGGGTACTCATGACAGCTGAGGTGAAGCACCTTGGCTCTGTAGGTATGGAACCCCGTGAGAGTGCCAGCAAACTGGCTGAAGAAGCCAGTCCCAGTTGCGAAATGGGGCACCAAGGCCACGGGGCGCGCCAAGTGCCCGGCGCTGCTGCGGAAGGCGTCGGACGGCACCTGCCGGGCGCAGAGCGCGGGGCTGCAGCCGTGGTGTCTCAAACCGATGCAGGTGGGGTGCTGTGCCGAGTGCGGCATGCGTCATGCCATTGAGCGGGGCGCTGACATGCAATGGCAAACTGAACTGAACTGCGCTTATAATACCACATGAGCGATGCCCTCGCAGTGGCCGGGCCAAAATGATGGGGTTGAGAAAAGCGTTATAGGGTTTAATTCTCATGGAACTATCACTGCGAAAGCACTGGTTGGATATTTTTGCTCCTTGAATATTTGGTATGACGATCAGAGGAAATCGCCCCAAAAATGAAAATGGCCGTATGAATATGCAAAGCCCCAGGTACTATGAGCCTGAGAACGGCAATTGCGCAGCTTGTCCTGATGACTGGTGCATGGGTATGCAGCTGATAAGCGGGGAGAAGTTTGCGCGGTTCCCGGTGTCGCGCAACACGGAGAAGGGCAAGCGCCGGGAGTACAAGACTTTCACGACCGCCAGCGGGCCACAGCCGGTGGTGGAGACGTTCCTGTCGCATTCTGACATCCCGCGAGGCTTGAAGTTCCAGGACTTTCTGATTCACAAAGGGAACGGGTGTGTGGTGTGGCCTCTCCCTGCGCCTGTCTTGCCATAGACTGTACTGTGTGCCTGGCAACATCGGGGATTCGTCAGTGCCCGGAGGGAGCGGGGGGGGGAGGGGGGGTTAGACAGCTGACGCGGGCTGCCGGTGTTGTCCATATTCTCTGGCAGCTGGGCGATGAAGGTCGGCCCCAAGCCGCGGGCGGACTTTGTGGCGCCACATGACCTGCCAGACCTGTTTGACTTCTCCACCTGCGCCGTTGTTGGCTCGTCCTCTACGCTGCTGCAATCGGAGCAGGGCAAGGAGATCGATGCGCACTCCTTTGTGATGCGCTTCAACCAGGTGCGGACAGCTCGTTGCGCGCCTCTTGAGCAGCCCAGAAACCCAGCGCTGGCAGACTACCCGCCCTCCCTGCTGGCTGCATCCGAGTGCGTGCGTATATTGGTGCTTATGCCCTCCTCGCAGGCGCCCACGAGGCGCTTCGAGCGCCATGTAGGCTCCAAGACCTCCCTGCGGCTACAGAACCAGGAGCGAGTGGGCCCAGTCCCGGGCGACCGCGTGCCAACGTGCCTCGTGAAAGGGTACAACTTTCGGCACAACAAGAAGTGCACGCTCCTGGCGCTGTCCCCGCAGTTCATGCTGTACACCAAGTACTACTGGTAACCCCCCCCCCCCCCCCCCCCAACCTCCCCCAAATAAGCACATGCTGCCGGTTTGGCGCAATTGTTTTGAAGCACCATGTTGCACGATTGCCTGTAATCAGAGTGATAGTGGCGGCGGCGATATTATTGAATCAATAACACGCACAGTTGGCGAAGGCGCTGCACAGGTGCTGTCACCGGCACGTACTCGCACATACACGTTTGAGGGAGTACTGGTGTAATGGTGCCTCTCTGCACACGCACCTTGGGGTCACGCGCCTACCCCAGAGAAACGGCAGAGAACGTCAAGAGGTACCAGAACCCATCAAGCATTATGCAACACAGAATCATAGACGCAGCATAACGATGTGATCCATTGTTTTGGGGGCCCCCGCTAATCCCCACAGTATGTGCGTGTACATACCTCTTGTGACAACCTAAAAGACCCCTCATTATAAGCCTCAAGTTGGGCTTGCACGCAACCAATGCGGACATTGGGCAATAGTTGCGCTGCAGTCTCGTCTGCATCCCTTGGCAGGCAGGGCGGATTACTTCTTCACAGTGTTCGTATCACCGCGTCGGCATCCGTATATGTAGAGTAATCATCCCGGCCGTTCTCGGATTTAGGGACGCCTCGGCTGCCACAGCCGGAGCGCTGCAGCTCTGCCGGTGGGGAAGGGGAGGGAGGGGAAGGCGCGTTCTAGCTGCACCCGCAGGGATAGCGGGCGGCAGTTATCGATAGGTGGGAGACTGGATGGGTGCGTATGTGTCCTCTGTAAAGTATACATCCCGGCCCTTCTCTTCACATCCCGGCCCTTCTCTTCACTGTCATGGTTGCACAGAGAAGATTGTCACATCCGGCTGTGCGTTAACTTCACCCCGTCGCCGCAGGTATTTCCACCGCATGCCGGGCCCGGGCGGCGGCGCGGTCAGCGCGCGCATCTCCAGCCTGAGCCGGGACGTGTCACGCATCAAGATGTCGACCGGCATGATGGGCCTCTCGCTGGCGCTGCACCTCTGCGGCAAGGTCGACCTCTACGGCTTCTCGGGCGGCCGCGGCCACTACTACCAGAAGAGCGCCGCCAAACGGAGCGACGCCACGCCCTTTGAGGACCGCCACCCCTGGCCCATCGAGCGCGCCTGCATGCGGACGCTGTCCACCAAGCTGCAGGATGTGCATGTGCGGTAGAAGCACTTGTAAAATGAGCACCTCGAAATGGACAGACCACAACGCCAAAGTCAGCCAAGGTGCAACTGCATGGTGGCGCTAAACCCATAGGGCCGTATTTCATGCTGTCATGGCAGGAAGTGGCACTTTAAGCGGTGCATCGGCTGGCTGCATTTGCTGCGTCGAACTGGATGAGTACTTGTTTCAGCAGCCTTGAAGGGCACCTGCATGGATACAGATTAGAGTTTTATTCAGATTGGATGTAGAACCCATTTATGTCGATTTGAAGCGGGGCTCACTCCTTCAATAGCTAGAAAGAATCCGACCCCTGAAATGATTTCAGATCCCGCGAGTAGGCTGTATAGGCAATTTTCTTTTCAGACCCCCCTCCGGACGTGTTTGCTTGAAGAGCCTTTTCACCCCCCCCCCCCCCCCCCCAACCCCCCAGAAATGTCTTCAGGACCTCCGAAAGGGGGGTCTGAAACCATTTCAGGGGTCGGAATTGTCATAGCTACAGAAGGGGTTACGGGCACGTTCGTTACTTAGTGCGAAGTACCTGGGATCTGGGGGGCCTTCATGGCAGGGCGTTTCGGGCAGTAACTATCCGCCAAATCCAAAGACACTTTTACGGCTTATTATTGGGGCGCTTTATTGAATTCCCAAACACAGTGTCAGCCGCTTTTCATTCTCAGACAATGCTGAAAACAGGTGCTGTTTCGGCTCTGCTTGGAGGCATCGGCTGCCTGGCCATGGCCTGTATCCTCCCGCCAGGTTAGTTACATCCCTCGGCCAGGCGGTGCCGGTCACTGGAGATGCGGGCAAACCGATCCCGGGCCAGGATCGCATCACTCCACCGCTCCCGGAACCAGCACATGCCTCCCCCCCCCTGACGTTCCTGTCTCGCTGTCTCCACCCGGAAGCTGTGTTCAGGTGGTGCTGATTGCGCCCTGGGTGTGGGCCGTGCCTTACATGAGGCGCAGTTCCCGGACACAGTTGCAGTTGCCCTGCAGAATGTGCTGCAGCGCGGAATGTGCGATACCCTCCCAACCCCCTCGCTCCCACACCCTAGCGCTTCTTGGCGCGCTTGCCCTGGCCCTTGGGCGGCGGCCCCTTGCCGCGGCGCTTGAGTGTGAGCAGCTTCTTCTTGTTCCTGCAAACATATGGGGGGGGACACAGAACCAGTGAGCCACATTCAGATGGTGCGCGCGTGCGCGTGTGTGGGAGTGTGTGTGTTTGGAAGAAGCGGAGAGTGGGGGGGGGGAGGGGGGGGGCGCGCACTGGTCATCCTTGGGATTGGCAAAGATGGGGTCCGCCTGCGAAAAGGTCGGCATGTACCACTCCGCCATCTTCTCCGCCGCCAACCCCTTGCGCAGCACCTTGCGCCCCGATCGCAGCCCGTCGCCGATGTGCGTCCCGAAGATGCGCTGCCGCGCCTGCGCCCAACGCCGGCCCGGCCCAGCATGGGTTCGCATCAAGGGACACGGCCGAAAGATAAAAAGCCACAACCAATAGGTCCAGGCAGTGCAGGGGTCGGGATCGTGATGCGACGTGATGTGATGTGATCTTAACGACGTTTAGAGTGGATTGTAATGGTAGATGCATATGATAAATCAGCATGCAAAGACCCACACCGTGACATGATCTCCATGCCCCCGATGCACCTTATCTGGATCTTCGATTTACTTTTGTGCGGACGAGTAGCGCCGGCGCTCAGGCCGCGAGGAAGCATTCCATCGCGGCGAAGATGGCCGTGCACGAGGCTGCCCCCCCCCCCCCCCCCCCCCCCCCCCCCCGCCACTTGTCCCGTAACAAACGATAGAAGCTATCGCAGATGCCAAGGCCGCGAAACCCAGAGAGAGCTGGAACCCCCCCCTCCCCTCCTTCTAGCTTCTAGCACTCGCTGGCTGCCAAGACGTTGGATGATGTTTCGCAGAGGTAGCTGGCGGTGTTGGTGGCAGCGTCACGCACCTCGTCCAGAATCTTCTGGTAGGCCTGCTTGTCGGCAGACAGCGTGGCAAAGTCCACCGGCGGGGACTCCGCGGCGCTGCTGAAGTGCGCCCCGGACGTGGAGGGCGCCAGCTGGGATGCAGCGGGCGCCAGCTGCGGGGCGGCGGCCCCGGCGCGGCCACTGCCGCGGGTGAGAGCGTGCATCGTGGCGGCGGCGGCACGTCTGAGAGCCATGGCGACTGATGCGGAGCCGGGAGGAGACCTTACGCGAGGCCGGGTATTTCCTGGGCGGGGAGCTGCCCGACGTGATGGGAGAGAGGGGCCGGGGGGGGGGGGGGGGGGGGGGGGGGGGGGCGGGGGGCAGGTGCTTCGAACGTTTTTCGAGTGAACTTCAGACGTTTTTCCTGTCCCTGCTGCTGCCTAGTCGCCATTCCAGCACCCGCCACAGCCGGCCTCATCCCAGGCGGCAGGCCAGCCACGTGCCCACGTACGATTCTGCATCAGTAGATTATTCAGCATTGCTTTGCCGGGTTCATAATTTGGGTATATGTAGGTTATTATATTCTCCGATTATTCCACCAGTACCTGCATTGTAGACATTGTGACCGATCGCTTCTTTGTAGTTTGTCGACTCACTCGTACGCTCGCAAATTTATTAAAGTTTCCGCCGTCTCAAAACTCGGATGAAGAAAAATCACCCAGCCTGCCAGCATGAGCATACCCTAGGTTCAACGAACCCTTGGATGCGGAGTTGTTAGCGCAACCGCGCGCCCGCGACAGCCGCTGCTTGGCGCCCCTTCGTGATGAGAGGCGCCCATTCGCCGATGATCGCCATGGGGTCGCACCCATCACAGGCTCCAGCAACGTCGTCCGCGGCAACTGGTCGCTATCGTTGTGCCCCAAACCAAACCAAACCAATAACCGGCGCGCGCAACAGCAACGGTTCCCACCGCCCAGCACCACCAGCCCGCGGCGGGGGCTGGCTTCAACGCACAATGGTGAACCCACAGGCCCCTGCCGGCTACGTGCTACGCTACAAGAGCCGCGCGAGCGGCGCTTCCCTGTTGGACAAGTACCTCAGCTTCTTCAGCTCCAACCCCGTGCGTGATGGCCTGGTTTACGGCGCGCTGCTCGCCGTGGCGGTCACCTATGCCGTCGTGGCCCTCTCCGCGCTGTGGTTCGAGGCGCGATGCGATGAGGAGAAGCCGGTGGAGCCGTGGCCCAACCCGGAGTACGACACCGACCCCTGCCTGGACCGCCGCTATTGGGCGTTGCTGGGGCTGTCGCCGCGCGAGGCGGACCAGTACCGCCGCCTGCTGGCCTCCCTGCTGCTGGGGAGCCTCATTGGCTATGAGCGCCGCAGCCCTGACAGGCCTGCCGGTGCGCCCCAACCACAACATCCCAGTGTACCAGACGGGGGGGGGGGGGGGGGGGGGGGGGTTCCTCCGCTACATGCTGAAGGCACCAAGGGAAAGTGTGCGGGTGTGTGGTTGGGAGGAGGGGGGGCTACTTGGGCTCACATGAGGTGCAACAGGCAGAAGCTCAGTATACACCAACCCCATGTATGCACCCGTAGGCATCCGCACCATGTCCCTTGTGTGTCTGGGCGCCTGCTCCTTCACGATCTCCTCCAAGTGGGCCTTCCAGGTGTCGCCCATGAACTGGGATGCTGCACGCGTGGCAGCCGCAATTCCCAGTGGTGCGGCAACCATCCTGTCATATCATTACCCCTCCCCCCGTCCTTCCCTCAACGCCCCTCAGATTCCACGCCTTGCTTGTCCCTCGCTGAGTGCTGCCCTGCTGGTTGCATTTGCGCTAGGTGTGGGCTTCCTGGGCTCGGCCATCATCTGGTGACAATGCCACCCAATCACGAGCAGCGCCATAGCATCCCACATTCTCTCATGCGGGCTGCATTCACCGCCAAGTAAGCCGCCCGACTAAGGCTGTGTGGTTGCACTCTGCCCAGGAAGGGCTTTGTGAAGCACGGCGACGAGGAGATGCACGAGGTGCATGGGTTGCACACAAGCGCCTCGATTTGGTGAGGCCCGGCAGAGCTCTCCAGTGTCCATAGAAGGCTTGATGAAGGGGAGGAGGGGGGGGGGGGGGGGGAGGGGGGGGGGGGGGGCGCTTGGAGGCATGGGGCGCATGTTCTACCCGTTGGAGAGGGCTGGCGACAGGATTTATATTTGATACTCACATTTGGCACCGTTGTCGTACAAGTTATATTTTCGATAGGGTTCTCGTCTGGAATTTGCTATGGTTGTACTGGGCCTGGGGGCCCATCACGGAGTGTGTCAGAAGCCTTTCGATTAAAGAAAACGTGCGAGGCGTGCAGCCGTCCCTCTCCTGGTGGCGGAGGAGCACGGTAGCTGCCTTGGTTCTGATTGCGGAATGGCGCTTATCTTTGCGTCTCGCCGCGCGAAGGATCGCAAGCATCTTTAGCTTCTGTGCCCTGCTGCGGAGCTGCTGGATAGTGTTGCAAGGGACGGTGCCTCTGCGCAGCGGGGCTGCATGGCTATTTAGATGGCACAGTTGCGGGTGGCTGTTGTGAGGCGGTGCGCCAGCTACTGTGCGGGGGCTGCATGGTTGTACCACAGTTGATATGTGGGCGCCGTCATTGGAGATATCCCGCGGCCGCTGCCTAGGATAGCCTGATTATGCAGCGCCAGTAGCGGTCTGGGTGCTGAGCCAGGCGGAGCAGCCGCTTCCCCGGGCTTCCGGGCCAGCTATGGATGGTAGACAGTGGCGGACCGGCCAACACAGCTGCTAATTGTGGAGTTTGCTACCGGCCCGCTTATTGCCGGTGATCACCAGCGGCCCCGGCAGAAGAGGAGAAAGCTGTTTGCTGTCGCTGGGTTTCGAATATGCATCCGTGTTCGGCAGTCAGCCCCCAGCCTGGGTTCAAATAACTTACGATTGGGGGTTCTTGTTGGGCCCAAGAATCTTGCATATTCCAACTTCATTTCACAGGCCCTCCGGGTTGTAGGCACCATGACTGTGTGTGTGTGTGTGTGTGTGGTGGCCTTTGCCAGTGCAGCAGTGTTCTCAAGCAACCCAACCGAGCACATTAATATCGGGTATATTAAGTGTATTGCGCGGAATGATATCGTGCAAATGGCGATAGGAGATACTAAGCTAGCATTTCAGCGCGTCAGCACCGACGATAGTGGCGAGCTCTCCAGGATCTGCTACAGGTATTTGGACGATGCCATACCTTGTAATGCACGTACTGTAACCGATGATTTGTAGCAGCGCAATTAAACACGGACAATCGGCGATGATACAGGGTACCGCCCAGCACCACGGCTCCGCCACTGACGATTATGCACGGTCACGAGGGTTGTTGAGGTACACTATGGCCCATCGCGAACTAATCCATGACCCCCCCCCCCCCCTAGAGCCGCTCGGCCCCATGCGCTTTGTTATGTTGTTCATACAGGAAATACCGGAACAGCTGCAGACTGCGCACTAAGTATTAATAGTCATCGTCGCGCGGGTTACAGAGTATGTATAGTCGCACGTCGTTGTACGGCGAGTACCCGTACCGGTAGCGAAGTCGTCAGTCGTTACTTGAGAAACTGCGCCTCTTTCGGACAGTTGCCAGCATCGCTGACAAATGATGCGCCTTGCACTGCTTGGATTTTAGTAAAGGTTTTGATACGCGCCGAAAGGGTGTCACGTTGCTTACCATCATCAAAGAATGTGGATCAGGAAAAATAAAATTCCTGCAGACCCTACTGTTCACCGTTTTACTGTCCGCATGTGCGCAGGATTGCCGCTGCTGTGGGCTGCATTTGCGGCGGTGGGATGTACGTGCCAGCACTTTACACGGTGCTGTGCCTTGTGTACATGCTGCGCTTTGGCCCGCGGTACCACGCGCCTGAGGATGAAGCAGAGGAGCCCGAGGAGCAGGAAGACCCGCTGGGTGCAGCGGAGGGAAGCCCCTCCCCTCCCAACTCGGTGGGCGGGATGCGCACTGCGACATCAGGCGCTGCGGCGCGGGCCATGCTCGGCGGGAAATCCACCGTCAGCAAGGCCTCCCTGAGTGCCAGGACGTAGGGAGCGCAAAGCTGGAGTAAATGCGGCCAGTCTTGGCAGGGAATTGCCGACCTCTGACACCCAGCATGCCACGTTGCTGTGCTCCTATAAACCACCATCCCCGTTGCCGCATCACCTTGGAGTTAGTCTCCGTAATCTGATGTCTATCTCCCCGACATTGCATTGTAGCTGGCAGAGCACATTCACTGCAGCGGATCTCAATATCTTGATTTTGAACTTGGGCGATTCTCTGCAGAAGCCATGTATTCACTTGCGGCGCTTGCTGAAGGCCTTTGCCTTGAGCATTGCCTTGCCCATTCAGCCCGCAGAAGGGCGTGCCTGGGAAAGGGGCCGAGTAGACAATGGCGCACTGCGGGGGTAGGGGGGCGGGGGGGGTGGGGGGGGGGGGGGGGGGAAGGGGGGGGGGTAGGGGGGCGGGGGGGGGTAGGGGGGCGGGGGGCTGCTAAGAAATCAGAGGTTACACTACAGCAATGACACAAGATTTATATCCACCATGAGCACATTATTATTTTCCAGAAATGCCAGCAATTCGTAAAACCATTGCGTAGACATGAGTGATGCCAAAGGATCTAGGCCATAATCCGAACCAACAAATCTGATTGCGAAAAACTACCCGATGGTTGGAATTTGTTCCATATCTGCAGACTCCTGCTCTTCTGTGTCGTCATCAGAGATCAATACCCAAGCCGGATCGTTGTAGCTGCCAGAATTCATCCAGGAGAATAATTCCGCGGGCGAGGCTGTTCCATCGAAGGGCAAACAGCCGGCGAGCATATAAAGAAAATCAGGATACCCATGATCCATAGGTGGCATTCTCTGCCACAGTATTTGACGGCTGACCCGCGATTGCCAGCGGTAAGTACCTTGGGCGCCACGAAGGCCGGCGTGCCACACGGGTGGATATCGGGATCGTGCCCTCCGCATCGACAGTACTGGTACGGCAGGCGAGCCCAAAGTCCACTACGACGATGGAGATTGATCCGGGATGAGGCGCTGTCGACAATCACTTTTTCCAGTTTTATGTTCTGCTGTGAAACTTTTCGCGTGCTTTCCCATGGAGATCCAAGGGACCCACCCACCCAAGGGTTCTCGAGCCTAGGGGAAATACAGTACCATATTTTGATATTACTTGGTCGGTCGGAGCGCCAGTCTGATTGCTTCTTATTTGCCCCGCCTTCCCTGGACCGTACAACTACGAATATATGCTGTATCTTCGTATTACGTCGCCCCACCGAGTTGCAGACTACAGACCGATCAACACACAGTCGCTACAGCATCCAGTGCAGTTCCGGAACCTTTCCTCCCGCACATGCGACCAGCTATGAGACCACGAGGAGACCGCCTGCTGCCCTGTACCTGACTACCGCACGCCCGTTCGCACGCCAAAAAGCTCCCGCCCCACCCGCGGCCGCGTTCACGTGCAGTAGTGCCCACACGATCAAGTAGTGCCTACAGCAATCGGGAGAGATAGGCGCGCGGACCCAGCGGTGAAGGCAGCCTGTGCAGTGGCGGAGACCCCAGCAAAGAAGAGACAATTACACCAGTACGTACGAGTAGTGGCCGGGTTACGAGGTCGAGACCGAGAAAGTACGGGACCGCAGATGGGGCTTCCGGAGGCGCGCGCGCGGGGGGGGGGGGGGGGGGGGGTCCTGGTACATCAGCACAGTTCGTTGGTCGCCCTGCCTTTATTTTCAACACGCTGGCTGACACCGCCACTGGCGGTGCTGGTTGCAGGCAGCGCTGCCCGCAGCCGCAGCAATGCCGCACGTCGCGTCCCGCTCTAGAGGAGGGCCGCCGTCCCTGCTGGAGCGCTTTTACCACTGCTACCGCTCCTACTTCTCCAACTCGCCGGCGCGCGACGGCGTTATCTATGGCTTCCTCATGCTGCTGCTTGTCAGCTACGCTATCATCTCCGTCATAGGGCCCTTTATCGCCCCTGCTTGTGACAAACCCGCGCCAGACTTGCCCTTCAAGAACCCAGACTACAACCCGGTGAGGGCAGAATGAAAGGCGGGGGGGGGGGGGGGGGATCTCCCTGTGAGCCAGTAAAAAATGTCATATTTGCAATGACTGCGGTTGGAGTACTGAAAGACCCACCGTATTTCCAACCCAGGATCCATGCTTGACCACGCGCTTTGTGGAGCTGGGTGGCATCACGCTGCGCGAGTGCTGGTTCATCCGCTGCATCATCAGCTCCATGATCCTAGGCAGCGTGATTGGCTACGAGCGGCGCAGCCCTGACCGCGCCGCCGGCATCCGCTCCATGTCGCTCACCGCGCTCGGCGCGTGCTGTTTCACCATCGCCGGCAACTACGCCTGCCAGACGGGCCCCATGAACTGGGACGCTTCCCGAATCTCTGCCGCCATCCCCAGCGGTACGCCTCCCAGACCCATTCCCCCAGGCCACACCCCCATAACGTGGCGCGGCAGTGCCGCGGTCATTCCGGCAGACTTGCGGCGGCATGCATATCTCGCACGTTTGTGGCCGCACCGGGCAGTGGCGCTCTGCGATCTGCTGTGGGCTCCAGGGTACCCCACCCGAGCCGCAGCGGCGCGAATCAGTGATGGCGTGATATCGAGCGGATACTGTGTATGGTATATGCAGCTCAACTCCAGGAGGAAACGTGGCTCAAAACGGACGCGGCAGAGCTTGCACGGAGGAATAATAACACATATAACATATACGTACAAAATGAACTAATGTAGGAATGACAAAACAGAGGAATGATTACGCCCCAAGGCTGGCAATGGGGATGAAGTGGTAACATAGGAGCGCATTGAGAAGGAGGGGGGGGAAGGAGGGGGGGGGGGGGGGGGGGGGGAGAGCATACGCCCCTGCTGTCCCCATGATCGGCTTTTCATCAGGCCGGTTGCTCCAAAACCGGAGCTGACCGCACCCCCTTTCTGGGCCCCGCAGGCGTGGGATTCCTGGGAGCGGGCATCATTTGGTGTGCGCCGCACTCCAGCGCCTGTGCCTCTTGCCACCTCCCCACCCCGCATGCCCGCCTTTCCACCCCGAATCGCTTCTTCCCACACGCACTACCCGGCCCTTGTAACCCCGGGGGCTCCCCACCACAACCACCTCCGCCACTCCCGCAGGAAGGGCTACGTGAAGCAGGAAGATGGCAGCCCCGACATTCACCAGGTGCACGGCCTTACCACCGCGGCCTCCATCTGGCTGTCTGCCGCCATCGGTGCGCCCCCCATTTCCCCCGTCCCAGTCTCACCGCCATTGCTTGTCCTGCCCGCTGTTCTATGCTGCTTACCTTCTCCGGCCTGCTGTCTACCCCAATGTGCCGCAGCATTGGCCCTTGTTCAAGCATTGAGCCCCCCGGCTCCATCTCCTCTCTCCCTCCCTCTCTCTCCCTCTATTCTTTTCTATGCCCGCTGTGGGCCAATACAGGGACGGCCTGCGGCGGCGGCCTCTACCCCGCGGCCTGCTTCACGGTGACGGGCATCGTGTTGATGCTGCGCTTCGGGCCGCGCAACAGCGAGATGGTGGCGGAGGAAGAGGACGGGGAGCCAGGCGGCAGCAGCGACAGCGACGAGGGGGCCGAGCTGGCCGAAGCGGCGGACATGTTTAGGGGCGGCCCCGAAACATCCTCGCTTTCCTCCTCGCTGCTGGGGCGGCGCAGCGACGAGTTTCCCCGCGCGACCTCCTCGGCCGTGCGGCGCCTTGGCAGAACGGAGAGCAAAAAGTCGACGTTTTCGCACACATAACCCCCCCCCCCCCCACCCCTCTGTTCCGGTCCTCTTGAGGTGCTCACAAGTTTGAGGTGGACGATGCATGTAAGCATCGCCCTTCGCAGATAAGCCTCCCGCCTTCACCCTTCTCCCCGTGGTGATAGCAAGTACACACTCCTTAAGTTTCACCAAATCAAAGAATCCGTGTGGCTGCGCACGGTGTACTGCACGGGGAGGAGGCTCCTGGCCACCAACACACTTGGCAGCCGCCCTCGAGGCAATCACCGCATCGATCCGTAGCAATATCATTCATACCATGTCTACGCACGCGTTCAGCGCTGTACACCGGGTATCATGTGATAGGTGTATACAAGGCGCCATGCGATGATGATGAGTTGCGTGCCCCCTCCCTTTCCCCTTCCATATTCCACCACATATGACAACGCAGCTAATCGCCAACAACACACACACACACACACACACACACACACACACACACACACACACACACACACACACCGCTACCTCGGCATGGCCGTCCCCAAGTCACCCCCACACCAAATTACGGCCACAACGACTTTACAGAGAGCCGCATAACGCCGCTCCCCTCTCCGGAGGTACGTCATGGAGGCAGGGGGTGGGGGTAGAGTACTGTCCGCTCCCCGCGCCTCGAATGCTGTGGAAAAATCTGCCTGAAAATGCTACTCGTAGCCTCTGCCCAGATGGCTGTCGGGGTGGGCGGGCGCAATCCCTTAAGTGACAGCAAGGGCTGCGGCCTCAGGCGCGCAGGTCTACATGCAGGCTACAATCAGCTCTTGCCGGCCGCCTCCCGCCGCGCCTTGGCCGCCTCCACCTTGCGCATGTGCGCCGCCCGTGACCCGCCCGTATGCCGGATGCGCGCGCCCGTGACCGCCTGCCACCGCAGCAGCGCCGGCGCCTCCGTCAGCACGATAAGCAAAGGGGTGCAGTCTGCGAAATGGCAGCTGAAGTCCAGTGCCTCGCTGACCGACATGCCGCAGGCTGCCGCACCGACTGCAGCACATGTTGCCCCAACTCCGCGCACAGACTGGCTCCCTACCGAGCCCCGCGCTTTCTAGCTGGCGTCCCTCAGCTTCATGTACCCCTGGGCAGGTGCGCGCACCTTGGCCTGCTGGCTGCTCTCCTGGCAAGCCGCCACCAGGCTGCCCACCACGCCAGTCGGTGCCGCGGCCCCCGCCGCCGCACGCCGAGCCCCCGCCGCCTCGGCCTCCGCTGCGTCCGCGCGCTGCACGCACTCCTTGCAGCGCTGCTTCCCGGGGCCCTTTTGCGTCAGCTGCGACTTGGTGAATGCCGTGGCGGGCAGCTCCTCCTGGGTCAGGAACCCCGCGGCGGCGCATGGTCGTCAGTGGCAGGTCATGCGCTTCCATAGTTAAATACAGTTGTCCCTTCCTTATAGACCTAGTACCGTACAAATGGGTGAAGAAGGAGAGTTCATTACTCACCGGCAGGAAGAGTTTCAACAACCAAATTCAGCGTTTGCTTTTAAATGGAGAAATGGTTGTATCTTCCAGGCGATAGATAGGAAAAATGGCATAGGCGCACCTTGCAGCCGGCACATGCGTGCTTGACGCCGGCCTCCGCCGCGGCCGCCGCGCCGTCACCCCCCGACGGCGACTGCTTGGCTGCCTCCGCCGCCTGCGTGCAGGTCTTGCAGGTGGCGGCGAGGTCGGGGTGCTTCTGTGCCTTGGCCAGCTGGGCCTTGCTAAAGCGCTCCGCTGGAAGCCGCTTGGCCCGGCACGCGAGGCACGTGAAGTTGCCCGCGCTGCGCTGCCAGTCGGTGCTCAGCTCGCTGTTGGGCGTCCCCATCGTGCGCTGCCCTGCGTATCGCTCCCTGGGAGGCCGGTCTGTCTGCTAAGCAAATCCGCGCGGCGCGAGTATGCAGGCGATCCGAGCAGCTCGAACACCCCGCGGCGGGCTTGTGCTGGCTTGTGCTCACTGGTTGCTGGCGGCGGCGCGGAGCGCCACACGAGAGACGATACCCGTTCCACTGGCTGCTCATGGCGGAAGCGAGCCGGGCAGCACCGCGCAGCAGCAGGTCAATATTTGTCGCTTTGGTTCGGCCATTTACAGTAGTTTGCGAATATTGTGTAGTCGCTATAATGGTTTTTTTGGCCCCCGGGACAGGACTTGCGGCGAAACCCTTGATGCAGCGTCTCGACGACGGCCGTTTCGGCAGCAATGCAGTTACGGAAAGCCCTGGGTAGGCGACGCTCCGTAATCAAGCAAATTGCCGAAGCATTCGGCAAGACTAATTAGGGGCTAGTGATATAATTTCCAACATTGTCTAAAACACTGCCATGAAAATACCCGGCACTGACCACGAAAAGTCCGCCCTACCCGTTTGGGCGTCGGCCCATTCGAGTAATGCGCGAGTTGGGGCAAGCCCCAACCCGCGGAGCAAAGCATTTCGGGAGTGCGATACATGTGCAACAAAGAAGGCAATGTGAGGGAGGGCCCGACGCCATAGCTGGAAAAATTTCCCATTCCCAGTAAAATCTAGGGCGCCGTGAAGGGAGGGGGGGGGGGACCCCGCCCAAAATAAAGGCAGCTAAGTCCTCAAGTGTTCACGCAACAACCTTAATACTAGTAAAATCCCTGAACTCTGGAACTAACAATCCAAAATTATGACGGTGATACCCCCGCCCACCGCGGGCACTCCACCAAGCAACATATGTTCGATGGTCTCAGATTCACCTCCGCCACATGCAGAGTAGTGTTCAAGGAACCGCTTAGGCATGGCATGAATCCAGGACAATCGGCGGGCAGCGGGAAATACTCGGGTGCGTAATAGTATCGTAATGCATGTGCACCCCGGCCACAACCCCTGCGGGGACACCCACACCGTACTGTGGCAACGGGTTTGACGCATAAGACATCTGAACATATATACCCCAGGTTTTAGTGCGTGTGAACGATGCCAACGATTCGTTACGCGCCCACACTGATGCCTTACTCGTTTAGCGGCATCGCGCGCAGCTAGTGACCTCCACTCCAGTGGAAGGTGCGCCCCCTCAGCTAGCCCTACGTTCGCCCTAGCTAGTCAATCTAGCCACCGCACAGTCCCCGAGGTCCACGTGTTAGGGCGCGCCGACTTCGCTGATCTACTAAATGTGTTATACATGTATTCAAGTCGGAGGCTTTAGGGAACGCCCGAGCCCGTGCTGCAGCGGCCGTAGCCTCTATGGGCGCAATATCCAAACCGTACTCAATTAGTGCTTGCGGTGCCTCATTGGGGTGGGTAAAATCTCCCTAGGGGTGGCCACTGCACCGATGATGCGGAAATTGAATATCGCTATGTGATGGTATTACTCACGGTTTATTATCAATGTTAGGTTATATGTGCTCGACAATTATCAATGTTTGTTATGAGTAAAGGGGCGGGTGGCCCGCTCTCGAACGGGATGCGCACGCGTTTGCGGATCATGTCGACGATGACTCGGCGGCCAGCGCCAATGTCCGCCCGGGCCTGCCAATTGCGTCGCACTCGGTGGCGCATGCAATCCCACTCAAGGGTGCACGAGCCAGCGCGTGAGCCGGGGTCCACAGGACTACGCCCGTGGCCCGCAAGGGTTCGTCCTCGCTCGGGAGTGACATCGGTCGCCCTAGGCCGCTTGCTCGTCGCGCGCCGCAAAGAGTAAACGGCCGGAGGAAACATCCCGTTCGGTCACGGTAGCCCAATTAGCCACCGGCCAGACACGGAATCGTTGCCGGTCCCGAAGTAGGTGTTTGAATCGGCTAGCTAGCTATAGGCCAAGGGGCTGTGCAGTCGGCGACTCGGCGCCAAGATGGAGCGTGACATGAAGGTGAGAGCACGTAGATGGGGTCACCGGTAGGTACCACCAACCCGCGTAACAGGCGCGGTCGGGATGGAGGGCTCTATGGGAAAGGGGCGCGGTGTCTTAGCGCTTCGCCTTTCGAAGGTGCGATTTAAAGTCGTCAGCTGTCAGCACACCTGCAACAGTCGGCTCGGCTAGTCGCACCCAAGAAGACGGTACCGGCGGTCGGAGGGTGGCGAGTCTTCACATGCGGTTCGGGCGTGCGGAAAAGCCAAAGCGTCTTGCACGGGACGAACCTGCGAGCATCGACGCGGCCCGCCACATGGTAGGCGGGGCTCGAAGATAGAAGGTGATGGAGACAGCAGCTAGCCCACTAGTTTTAATAAGAATTCTACCTCGATTGGGGTCGACTCTCAGCGCGTGGTGTTGACCGTGCTCGTTTGTACGGCAGTTTTCTTCTCAGGCAGATTTCGGGTATTGAAGCATAGGTGGACTACCGTGCTTTTTAGTAAGGATTTGCAGATAGGATGTTTTTAGCGCCACATTTGTAACGCGAACGCAGGCGGGCGCGCGCAGGAGAGCGCCATGCGGAAAAGGAACCCGCTACAGGTACTGGTAGAAAACAAAACCCTTAGAGCGTCTCTTAGACGACGGCCGCTCAGGCAGCGATCGAGTTACGGAAAGCTCTGGGTACCAGGTACGGGTAGGCGACCCTCTCTTAAAGTCAGTCAAAAAGCAAATTGCCGGGGCATTCTGCAAGACTAATCGGGTAGCGACTATCTCATACGGGTGTGGTTGCTATACAGAGTCCTGCTGGCGAAAAAAAGGTGCAATTAGTGATGATTTGGGGTGATGATAGTCACTAAGGCTTATATCCGGGTACGGGTAGCCCCTGCTTGCAAAATATTCGCAAAATATTGAAGTCGCGTCAGACGCAAACCGCAAACTAACCGCTGATGCCATCATCCACCCACCTGCCGTAACAGCAGTATACTCGCAGTCCAGACACGCCGGCTCTTCGTCAACGGACCGCGTCGTCCTCCAGGCTCCAGCGCCCCCCACCTGCATAAAGCACCCGGCACAGTCCGCGACACGCTGGAGATGTCTACTTATCGATGCCATCGCAGTGGCGAACGCGGTGACGCTGACGACGGGTCGCAGCAGCCGCTGCTGGGCGGCGCCTCGACCGACGGCGGACAGACGCCGGGGGTCGATGGACCGGAGCCGGGCTCCGGACGCAGTCAGTGCCTCAACTCGCCCTTCCTGCATAGACCATCCCCGCGGCCTCTGCTCCCATGCCCTGACGCACTGCGGGCGTTGGCGGCGTGGTGCGCAGGGGTTGGGGCTAACTTTGTCGGACAAGTATTTTTCGACATCTACAATTGATGTCGGATGTATGACGAGTGTGTGTTGCTGCGCCCTCCGCGCGAGGCAGAGCCGCCCCTGCCTCCGTCAGCTGACGACCGCGGCGAGCCCTCCATGTTCGTGCTAGAGATGGGGGAGCGTGAGAGCGAATCGGCGGAGGAGAGCAACGGCGGCGGCCAGGCGACCGCGGCGGCGGCGGCGGCAGCAGCGGCGGCAGCCGCGCGTGCCCAGGCGGCGCAGGACGCGCTCGAGTCGCTGGCGCTCTTTGGCCAGGGCGACGAGGTGCAGCTTGTTCGATATCGTTCACTGCGTTACCGGAATGCCCTTACCTGCATTTATCATACCTCTTGCAGTGTTCGCCCGAGCTGACATCAGCCGCGCCGTCGACCCGTTTGTTTTACCCGCCTCCACAGCTACTGCAGCATTCTCGACACGTATGCCAGAGAGTACGAGGGCATAATTGACCTACTCATGGTATATATTTAAGTTTACCACACAATGTGTGTGTGTGTGTGTGTGTGTGCACGCGCGACACAGAGAGACAGAGAGTTGGTATTTGCGCGCACTGGCAGGTCAGGCCCATCAGCACATGAAGATTGCATGCAGCACTGAATGTAAGGACTGTATGTTGGCAGGATGACGAGGACGACTATGAAGGCGAAGGGCCAACTGGTTCGCAAAGCTGGTGGCACCTGAAACGGCGCACGTTGTGCATGATGGCGCTCAACCTGCTGTCGATTGCGGCCATTGGGGCTGGCGTTACCCTGCAGCTAATGCCGGTGGGGACCCACCCTCTGCTCCAAACTCGTGTCGTCGGAGCTACATGCTTTCGTGGGCTATGCAAAGCTGCGCCAACCATTTGCCGACTCTCCCCCCTGTCCCTGCCTGCTGCAGGGCCACTTCCCGGGCCTTGCGCCCTACGGACATCTCTTCCGCTGGCTGTACTTTGGAGGGACCATAATCCCGCTGTACTGCGCGCTCAGCCTGCTGATGGAGTTTGTGTTTGAGGAGATCGAGGTGCGCCCCGCAATCTCGAGTGCAACGGGACACATGTTGACATCAGGGAGTTGCATTCACAAGGTTGAAATCTCCTGCTGAGAGCTATGGCCGCGCTGCCTCGCCTGCCTCAGCTGCATTACTTCCGGGACACGCTGTCCTACCTGTCCACGCTTGAGAAGGCGACAGTCCTGCTGTTGCTGGCGCTACTGGAGATGGTGTGGTTCTACGTGGCTTTTGAGGTGCTCTTCTGCAGCGGCCGCCACGCCGGCCAGTGCGACACGCCGCTCTACCAGCAGGTAGAATCAGCTGTGAAATTGCCATGCGCAAGCCATGACCAGAGACACAGCCTTGTACGTTCCTAGCTGACTGGCGTGCACCGTGGCGATTGCATGCAGCTGGTGGGCGCGGTCGAGAGGGCGCTTCTGTGCGTGCTGCTGTTCGCAGCGGCGTGCTGGATCTCTAGCGGGGCCACTAAGGTCGCGTCCACCCACTTTTACCGCACAGCACACTTCAAGAAGATGCAGGAGGCACTGGAGAAGGAGTACTATCTGCAGGTACGTTGGGACGCAACTTCCTCATCTCAGGCACTGCTGCGGCTAATGGTGGCGGCAGACATGCTTACCGGATCAACCCGTTATGCATGGCGCTAATGGTGACACAGCAGGATCCCTATGCATATTACATTGATTTTGCCCCAGTGAGCCATCAAAGTATGGCTGTGGACATCGGATGCGCCTTCACGACGTTGCTGAGCACTGTCGCGGTGCCTGCTGTGTTCGTGTCAGGCCCTGTCAGCGCCAAAGCGAAAGGCCATTCAGCGCCGCCGCTTCCCGGGCGGCACCAACCCCGACGCTGGCGATTCGGGACCGCGCTCGCAGTTCCGGCGCCGCCCTACAGCGGGTGGAGATTCCCCCACACACATTGGCGCGCCCGCCACGCTGTCGGCGTGCTCTTCCATGGCCGCCACACGCGCCACGTCCTCCATGCTGCCTCCGGGAGCGTCTGCTGGCGATGCTGCCGCGGAGGCAGGACTACAGCAGCCGGACGAGGTGCGGCTACCTGGGATCAAGAGGAACCGTAACATGCATTATGGGGCGTATCTTCTGCACTTAGGCCCACTCACGAGCAACCCTCCTGATAAGCTTGACAGCCGGCCAAACAACCGGCATGTGTCCGCTCACACACCGTCCCCCTGGGTGTGATATCCTGGAGCCTAGCGCATGTGTCATGTGTTGCTGTCTGATGCACAACAAGGGGCGTTATTAATCGAAAACATGTCATCCCCATCTTTCAGAATACGCCGGCCCCCTCGGAGTATGGCGACTATGGCGACCAGGACGAGGCAAACGAGCTGATGCCAGAGGCGGAGCGGCCCGAGCAGGAGCTATCCGAGGAAATGCTCCGCGCGCTTGCCATGTCTGACGACGACGAAAAGGTGAGCCGTGTTCGCGAGACGGACATGAGAGGGGGTGCTCCAGGAATAGCAAGCTTGTACCGCCGCCGGACAAGCTTATCACTGGTTGGTCGTGACTACCGCACCCTGCTGAGCCTTCAGGCATGGTTTCGGAGCCACAGCTTCTCCGAAACCACGAAGAACCCCCATCGTGACACTCTCCTCAGTATCTTGACACTCCGGATTAATATGGCGGCCATCACACCCAGTGTGAGACGTAGACAATAAGTTTAGAAACTACTTTGTACAGAATGTTCACGTGTGCGTCCATATGTTAGCAACTCTGCCCCCCCCCCCCCCCTGGCCTCCAACCCTATGTTTTGTTCAACAAAGGGTCACTGACGGCGGCCGCTCTGTCGCATAGGCGACGCTAGAGGAGCTCCAAGATGAGGACCGCCTGGAGAGGCTGCGCACCGCCGTGGTGGTGAAGACGTACAGCAAGCTGATGGAGCACTACCGGTCTGCGAGCACCGAGACGGCAGCGGCCATGATGCGCAATGTGAGGGCGTTCTCGGCCGCGCTGTTCAAGAACCTGTCCGGCAGCAGCAGCAGGTAAGGAAATAAACGCAGGCTGCGGCGCTCGCTCGCGAGGTTACGGCCAAGCTAGGATCCCGGATGACCACCACTTGCTGCTCTACATGCGCTCTGACTGCCCCCCCCCCCCCCCCCCTGGGCGTCCATTCTTTCCTGCTCAGTCGCCGCAGCGTCATCCTCCCCGACTTTGAGCTGTTCTTCCCCAACACGGAGGAGGGGCGCGCCAGTGCCGCGAGGGCGTTCGAACTGTTCGACGTCAGCAACGACGGGCGGGTCAGCAAGTCAGAGGTGCGTTCGGCGTAGGAGGACTGGCCGGTGACGAGTCACATGCGTGTGGTTTGTGGCGCTCGATGAGGGTGCTAGGATGGGGCCGTGACGGTGCGCTGTACTTATTGTGAGGTGGCCCGCGACGCTCTGCACTCCCTACCAGGTGAAGGAGGCCGTGATGGACATCTTCCGCGACCGCGCCAACATCGCGGGCTCCCTCATCGACACTGACAGCATCGTGCAAAGCCTGGAGCAAGGCTTCTCAGGTCCGCAGGGCGAAGCGCTACTGCTGCTTGGTTCGAGGGTGCTTTCGTGGCGCAAGCGTGAAAGCAAACAATTTGGGAGATGGGAAAGGCGGGGGAGGGAGGCCTAACTGCTGATTGCGGTGTGCTCCTCGCAGGACTAATTCACTTTCTCTTTGTGGGGATCTACTTGCTCGTGTGGTGAGTCCACGGGCCAGTCCCGCCTGGCATTGCTGCATCAACAAATAATTCGCGCTTGCTGCCCTTCGCTTCCATATACAGTGCTTACTATGAAAACCTGCGAGGGCGGATGCATGAAAGAGCGCCGAGCGGCCAATGCGCGTGGTGCTTCCATGCCTAGACGATTCTTGGTCTGGCTGATGTAGCTGCTCGTCATGATCCGCGAATCGCTGTTTGGCGTGTCAGGAACATCAATGTCGTCGCGGGCTTTGCCACCTTTTCCGCCACGCTTGTGGGGCTGTCCTTCATATTTGGCAACACCGTCCAAACCACGTGCGCCCCCCCCCCCCCCCCCCCCCCCCTTTCCCTTTTGGCATCCCTTTTCTTTCCCCTGAGACTTTCTCATCTGATGCGGGAAGATCCCCACCGACATGTTTGCCCTCACTATCGCATCCAGATTCGAGTCGCTTCTGTTCCTATTCAGCCGCCATCCCTATGACGGTACGCCCCGCCGCCGCTCCCGCAGCCGCGCATGAGCCATATCAATCCTTGTGAGCACGGAGCCCGCGAGGGCAGCTGATACTTTCGGCGCCGCTGAACCTCCGCTGCCCCCACATTGCCGTGGCAGTGGGCGACTGGGTGATCATCGAAGGGGTGCGGTACCAGGTGAAGAAGGCGCGGCTGCTGTACACCATGATGGCAAACCAACAAGGGCATCCCGTGTACATGTCCAACTCCGACCTGATTAAGCAGAAGATCGACAACCTCTCGCGAAGCACCACGCACACATCCACCAGTGATATCGAGGTACTTGTGCAGCCAGCCATGCACGCGCCTCTACTGCGTATTGCCGGCTAGCGCACCAGCCATGGCATCCGCCTAGTTTGGAGAGCCACAAGGCTGAGGGGACAACGAGCGGCACCACTGTGTCCTCTATCGCGCAGACTAGCAGTACTTCAGCAGTGATCTGAAAGCCTTCAGTGGGGGGTTACGGGTTGTAAGGTAACGATCTCGCCCGCTGCCCCAGCATGGTAGTGACGCCGATGTGTGCTGCGCAGGTGGACATGGGGTTGGCGGAGGACGTGAAGCGCGAGATCAAGGCCCGGCTGGACGAGCACATGAAGGCCAACGCCAACGACTTCGTGGGTGAAGCAACAGTATTCATTGACAAGCTGGAGCGACATGGGCTCAAGGCTACGCTTGAGATATACTTCACCATGAATCATGCGGGTTTGCCCTGTTCACCCCATCCCCCCCTATGTTTCTCATGGTAGTCATAGTCGCAGCGGCGTCTAAGAGGTTGCTGCCTGTGGCAGGGGACGACTTTGAGCGACTGCAGAAGACCGGAGACGCTGCATATCAAGTCATTTCAGATGTAGTGGGACGCCGCAAAAGGGGCGGGGATGTTCAGCACACGACGACGTGCAGTGTGCGCCTGGTAGGGGATTCGCAGATAGCAGCGGCATCAGCCACTACTTGATTCTCAGGACCACCGCAATGCATTTTTGGTAAGGGTGGGTAGAGTGAGTCATGTAATGCCAGAACTTGCGACATGAAGTACTCACCATTCTCAATGAATGTTTAATAAAATGTGACTACATGATTGTACATGCTGCGGCAGCAAAATCGAAAGAAGAAAATTCGAGCAGAACTACTTCGCCGCCTCCAGGGGCTTATTCTCAGGGCCGCCACAATGCACTTTGCTGCGGGTGGATAGAGTGAGTCGTGTACTTCCAGGATTTGAGACATGGATAACTACCAGCAGTATCAATCAATGTTTAATAAGAGGTGGCTTTATATGATTGTACATGCCGGGGCAGCGAAATCAAAAGAAGGAAAATCGAGCAGAACTACTTCACCGCCTCCAGGGGCTTATTCTCAGGACCGCCACAGTGCACTTTGCTGCGGGTAGCTATAGTGAGTCATGTACTGCCAGAACTTGAGACAGGGATAACTACCAGCAGTATCAATCAATGTTTAATAAGAGGTGGCTTTATATGATTGTACATGCCGGGGCAGCAAAATCAAAAGAAAAAAATTCGAGCAGCAACTGCTTCGCCGCCGGAGGCTTGATTCTCAGGGCCGCCACAATGCACTTTGCTGCGGGTAACTATGGTGAGTCATGTACTGCCAGAACTTGCGACATGGATAACTACCATTTTCAATTAATGTTAAATACAACGTGACTTTATGACTGTACATGCCGGGGCAGCAAAATCAAAGGAATAAAAATTCGAGCAGCAACTGCTTCGCCGCCGGAGGCTTGATTCTCAGGGCCGCCACAATGCACTTTGCTGCGGGTAACTATGGTGAGTCCTGTACTGCCAGAACTTGCGACATGGATAACTACCATTTTCAATCAATGTTTAATAAATGGTGGCTTTATATGATTGTACATGCCGGGGCAGCAAAATCAAAAGAAAAAAATTCGAGCAGCAACTGCTTCGCCGCCGGAGGCTTGATTCTCAGGCCGCCACAATGCACTTTGCTGCGGGTAACTATAGTGAGTTATGTACTGCCAGAACTTGCGACATGGATAACTACCATTATCAATTAATGTTAAATACAACGTGACTTTATGACTGTACATGCCGCGGCAGCAGCAAAATCAAAGGAAGGAAGATTGAGCAGCAACCAGCCCCTAGGCATCTACGTGTACGTGTGCGGTTTTTGTACATATGCGCGTGCGGCACCTGCCATCAGCAGTGCCGATATGTGGTTTGGGAGCCGCGAATTGGCAGCGCCAAAGACTGACGCCGCCGAGGCCGGCGCCAACCACGAGGGGGGGGGGGGGGATTGGGTGCTGACCAACCTGTCACATCTTGTCGGAGCTGTGTGCGGGTGGCACCGGATGTTGATTACGCCGACGTTGCCGGAAACAAGGCTGACGGCGCCTGCCACGGGTACCGACATGTGGTTTTGGAGCAGCGCACTGAAGAGGCAACGCCTGACGCCATCGACCACAAGACTGGAAATGCATGCTGCCCAGCCTGGCACATGATGGAGAGGTATGCGGATGGCACCCATAGTTACCGGTCGGCGGACGCTGCTGGCAACCAAGTTGGCGGTGCATGCAACGGGTGCCGACACGTGGTTTTGGAGCCGCAAATGGGCAGCAGCAAACACCGACGCCGCCAAGTGGTGTCGAGGTTGGGAGTGCATGTTGCTCACCCGTACGCATGATACGTCGGAGCTGTTTGCGGATGACACTCGAGATTGAGCACGCCAACGCTGCCGGCGACATGGCGGGCGGTTACTCCCGCGGGTGGGGAGATATGGGTTAGGAGTAGCGCGCCGGGGAGGCAGCCTGCGCTTGATGCAAGCAACGCCGGCGGCCACGAGGTTGCTGGTGAGGCATGCTTCTCAGATTTGCACATGATGATGTCGGAGCGGTGTGCTGCGAGTGGCGCCCACTGTAACCAGGCCAACGGTGCCAGCAACAAGGCTGGCGGCGCCTGCCACGGGAGCCGACATGTGGCTTTGGAGCCGTGCATGGGCAGCGCCGAAGGCTGACGATAGTAATCCTTGCGGCCATGAGGTTGGGAATGACTGCTTCTCGGCGGCACGCAAACATGATGATTACGGAGCTGTGTGCGTCAGCTGCTTAAGGCCGCGCACGCCGATGCTATCAGCAACAAGACTGGCGGTGCCTGCCATGTTTGGGGGCATGTGCCGATAATGGGCAGCCGCAAAGGCTGACGCCCGCAGCACATGTCACCATGAGGCTGGGAATCCCCGCTTGTGGCCCTCGCCCATGACGATGTCGGAGCAGTGTGCGAGTGGCACCCCATCAACTAGCCCGACCCCGTTGGCAAGAAGACTGGCGGTAATTGCCACATGAGCCGACAATGTGGATTTCGTCCCATGAATGGGCAGCAGCGAAGACTAACGCCACCGAGGCCGGCGAACACGAGCCTGTCAATACATGCTACCGATTCTTGAGCATGGTGACGTCGGAGTTGCATGCGAGTGGCGCCCGAGGCTGAGCACGCCTGCGATGCCGGCAACAAGCAAGGCTGGCGGAGCCTGCAACGGGTGCCGACATGTGGTTGCGCAGCCGCAAATGGGCAGCATCGAAGAATGACACCGACAAGGCCGGTGATGCCGAGGTTGGGAATGCGTGCTGCCCACCCGTACACGTGATGATGTCGGAGCAGAGTGCTGCGAGTAGCCCCCACAGTAAGCAGCCCAACGGTGTTGGCAACAAGACTGGCGGCGCATGTCACGGTACCGACAAGTGGTATAGTAACCGCGAATGGGCGGCGGCGAAGCTTGATGCCGGCTGGCAATGCATACAGCTGACCCTCGCACATGCTTGTCTATGTTGGAGCTGTGTGCGAGTGGCGCCCACAACAACCGGTCTCACGGTTCTGTCAACAAGGCCAACAGTGCTTGCCAAGGGCGTTGACCTGCGGTTTCGGAGCCGCGAAGGCTGACGTCACCAAGGCTGGCGACCACGAGGTTGGGAATGCCCGCTACTCACCCTTACGCATGATGATGTCGGAGCTGTGTGCGAGTGGCGCCCACAACAACCGGTCTCATTGTTATGGCAACAAGCCCCGCAGTGCTTGCCAAGGGCGCTGACATGTGGTTTCGGAGCCGCGAAGGCTGACGTCACCAAGGCTGGCGACCACGAGGCTGGGAATGCCCGCTACTCACTTTTGCGCATGATGATGTCGGAGTTGTGTGCAAGTGGCGCCCACTGTAGCTAGGCCAACGGTGCCAGCAACAAGGTTGGCGGTGCCTGTCGGCACGGGTGCCGACATGTGGTTTTGGAGCCGTGCATGGGCAGCGCCGAAGGCTGACGACAGTACCCCATGTAACCATGCTGAGTATGGGAATGCCTGCTTCTCGGCGGCCCAAAATCATGATGATGTCGGAGCTATGTGTGTAAGCTGATGGAGGCCGCGCACGCCGATGCTGCCCGCAACATGTCTGACGGTGCCAAGTTTGGGGACATGTGGTGCTAGAGCCGGTAATGGGCGGCCGCAAAGGCCGACGCCCGCAACAGCTGCCACCATGAGGCTGGGAATCCCCGTCGCCCGTGACGATGTCGGAGCAGTGCGCGAGTGGCACCCCATTAACTAGCCTGACCATGTTGGCAACAAGACTGGCGGTGCTTGTCACATGTGCCGACAATGTAGATTAAGTTCGAGCCACGAATGGGCAGCAGCGAAGGCTAACGCCACCGAGGCCGGCGACCACGAGCCTGTCAATGCATGCTACCGATCCATGCGCATGGTGATGCCGGAGGTGCATGCGAGTGGCGCCCGAGGCTGAGCACGCCTGCGATGCCGGCAACAAGCAAGGCTGGCGGAGCCTGCAACGGGTGCCGACATGTGGTTGCGCAGCCGCAAATGGGCAGCATCGAAGAATGACACCGACAAGGGCGGTGGTACCGAGGTTGGGAATGCGTGCTGCCCACCTATGCGCATGGTGATGTCGAAGCAGTGTGTTGCAAGTAGCACACACAGTAAGCATCCCAACGGTGTTGGCCACAAGACTGACGCGCATGTATGTCACGGTACCGACATGTGGTATAGTAACCGCGAATGGGCGGCGGCGAAGCTTGATGCCGGCCGGCAATGCATACAGCTGACCCTCGCATATGCTTGTCTATGTCGGAGCTGTGTGCGAGTGGCGCCCACAACAACCGGTCTCACGGTTCTGGCGACAAGGCCAGCATTGCTTGCCAAGGGCGTTGACATGTGGTTTCGGAGCCGCGAAGGCTGACGTCACCAAGGCTGGCGACCACGAGGTTGGGAATGCCCGCTACTCACCCTTGCGCATGAAGATGTCGGAGCTGTGTGCGAGTGGCGCCCACAAGAACCGGTCTCACGGTTCTGGCCATGAGGCCGGCAGTGCTTGTCAAGGGCGCTGACATGTGGTTTCGGAGCCTCGAAGGCTGACCCCACCAAGTCCAGCGACCACGAGGCTGGGAATGCCCGCTGCTCACCCTTACGCACGATGATGTCGGAGCAGTGTGCGACTGGGGCCCGAGGCTAAGGACGCCGACAATGCCGGCAACAATCATGGCTATGCCTGCCATGAATGACGACGTGTGGTTTTGGAGCGGCGCAATGAAGAGGCAACGCCTGACGCCAACGACCACAAGGATGATACTGATGCTGCACATGGTGATGTCGGAGCGGATGTATGCAAAAGGCGCCCGAGGTCGATCACGCCGATGTTACCGGCAACAATAACGCTGGCGGTGCATGCCATGGTTGGGGACATGTGGTTTTGAGCCACTCGTGGGCAGCCGCAAACGTTGACGCCCGCAGCACATGCTACCATGAGG
The DNA here is from genome assembly GCA_006384855.1 of Tetraselmis striata. NCBI lineage: Eukaryota > Viridiplantae > Chlorophyta > Chlorodendrophyceae > Chlorodendrales > Chlorodendraceae > Tetraselmis > Tetraselmis striata. Next base: position 74,970 of record VCJN01002819.1, read on the forward strand.
CTGGGAATTCCCGCTGACGACCCTCGCCCATGAGTCTATGACGATGTTGGATATGTGTGCATGTGGCGCCCACAATTAACAGCCCGACGCTGTCGGCAACATGGCGGGCGGTTACTCTCGCAGGTGCCGAGGTATGGTTTGGGAGTAGCGCGCCGGGAAAGCAACGCCTTGTAAAAGCAACGCCTTTAAAACGCCTGATGCCAGCAACGCCGGCGGCCACGAGGCTGCTGGTGAGGCATGCTCCTCAGATATACAAATATTGATGTCGGGGCAGTGTGCTGCGAGTGGTGTCCACAGCAACCATGCCAACGGTGCCGGCAACAAGGCTGGCGCCGCCTGCCACGGGTGCCGACGTGTGAGTTTGGAGCCGTGCATGGGCATAGGCACGTGCGTATGCCCGACAAAAGGCGGCTGGAGCGCAACCAAAACTAGCGCCTCCGCATGACATGCATGGCACGCCGGCGTGTACGCGCCGCGTACTACGGAGCGTCGATCATCCGCAGAGGGACCGGCTGCCGGTCACCATCGTCTGTGTAGGCGTAGGCATGGCGATTGTGCGCGGCGCGACGCACGGTACTAGGATTATTGCCGCCGCTCGCCGCTCGCAGGCCTATAATTGTGAACATCCGCCCGCGGGGACAGTTGGCGCGATCGCCTCGATCCATATAGCGCGCGTAAATGCTGCAATTGGAAATTAAACGGGTTGAGCTCGGTCCTCATGTATGTAGCAAGGTCGTCGTGGAAGTGGGAAGCCTTGTTCGCCGCGTATAGCACCGCCAATTGCGCAACCGCTTGATGGATACGCATGGGGCCCTCAGGCGGAAGCCGGCACCGGCGTCGCGTTGCTGCCAAAAGTCGTGGTCGTGAATGTTGCATAGGTAACGGTATATAATTTCCCAGCTGGGCTCCTGCCCCGGGCGAGCTCGGCCCTCCTCCAATAGCTAGCTTGGCCCGTTACATCAATCGCACCCGCAACGGCGCACCACCACTCGCGCCAGTCACCCCCTCGCGGCGGCGAGCTCTCGCATGGGTCGTGGCGTCGAACCACGGCATGTCGCACACGCTGAGAAGGCGGATGTGGCAGACAAACAAACAGCGCCAGTAGGCCTCGACGTCGCGATTAAAGCCAAGCGATTTCAGGAAAAAAAGGCCGGACCCTTCTCACGCCCGTTCCACGCGCCGTGTCGTTGACCTCCAAGTAATAGCACGGGTGCAAGGAATTTCTTTGCACGGAAATCGGTCGGCCCACCGGGTCGGTGTTGGCTTTAGTCCCATAGACACCACATAACTCACATGACTCGCGAGCGGACCGATGTCTGCGGATGTGGGCTTGGTGAGCCGCAGCCCTAGTCCATGGGACGGGCACATATGGGTTTACGTCCGTGACAAACGTCACTTGTCGCCCTGGTGCCGGGCGCGCCTCGGTCCAAGGAGCGGGTATAAGTGCGCCAGAGGCTGGTCTGCGCACATGGGTGGGTATCCCCCCCCCCCCCCCCCCCCCCATGCCGCCGGGCCTCGGGAGGTGTGCGCTTGATGCTCGATAGCGTCTCCTCGGACCCATCCATACGGGTGGCGATCCCTTGGACCATCTCCACCAAGGCGGATACCAATAGTGCTCGGTCACGCTGCACCGCACTGACGGGGGGGGGGGGGGGGGGGGAGGCACGGTTGCTGGCTCTGGCTCGAAGGAGCGCCCTTGTACGCGAGCGTAAAACCCCCATATGACTCACGTGGTGTGTACCGTCCATCGATGCAAAATTACTAGTACATGTACTGCAGCAATATAGCCACGTGGCCTTCATAGGCCCCGCCGTAAGCGCTTTAATTAAAGCGGACCCTATGCGGGTTGTCAAGGGGTTTTTACATTGCTAGCGGGCCCGCCTTCCATGCTGCTAGGTAAAGTAGAGAGCTTATTGTCAAGACGAAAACTTGATTCAATGGCAACAAATTTCAAATTTCAAATAGAGCCGGCAGGCCACCCTAAAACCAACTCAGTTTGAGCGGTGGAATGAAGCATCAAGCTAGCACGCTGTGACCAATTTTAATCTCGATAGCGTGCCCGGCGGTCAGCCGTGTTAAGCGCCACCAACTGCTCTCGGCTCAAGAGGTGGCGCGCCAACATTGTGAGCTCCTTGCCAGCCATCGATCGCCATCATTGCCGCTCACTACGACAATACCATATTCTTATGCACGCCTGCAACGCTTTTGCATGTAGTGCAGCCAATTAGTCGCCATGTAGTGTCCGCCAACCCGCCCACACTGAATAGCTCAGCCACCAATTCCGCTGAGGTTCCAAGGTGAGCCAAGGTCCCCTTTATTCCATGTCATGCGACTCATATCGCGATGGGAGCCATAGTCAAGCGAACGGACAGGGGGGATGGATGCAAAGAGCGGGTGGAGGCGAGACGGGAATCTTGACGATATCTGAGTGATTGAAAAGCCGCGGAACCGAGCCGGACCTTGCAGACCTCCAAACCAGTGTAGTCGGATAGCCGATGAGGTTCCCACGACCACCGCGGCCCGGTCACCACACCGTGACCGCCTAGAGTCGCTTGCTCCTCCTCCTCCGATGCTGCTGCGGTTGTTGCGCTGCGCGCTGTCGCGGACCCCGAATAATTAGTGTGCAACGCTTTGTCGCGCGTCAGCTGTGGCAGCTGTATGTGGCAACAGCTGTCGGAGTGTCGGGAGACGTGACTGAAATAATCACATATTATTCGAACGTTGACTGCTGAGCAGAGAGCGCCCGCCACGCGCGACCGTGCCGGGCCTTAATCCAAAACAATAAACATCAGCAATATTTCGCGCCGCCGCCTCCATCGTCTGTCGTCGCAGCTCGACAAAAGTACCAGTACTGCCCTTTTGTTATTCACACTAGCGACTAGTCGCTAGTACTCGTCTGAACTATAGAAGGGCAGGAAGAAATCCACCTACTGCTAAAAGTAAAAGGATTACAGTAGTACTAAATAATCAACACAGCAACCAGCCTACCGTAGAGGCGGCCCGCTTAATTTAATTCACACCCCCCCCATCCCGGGAGTGGCCCGGGATTGTGTGCTGGGGAGAGCGTCCCTACTGCGTGGAGCGGCGGCTGGCTGGTGGCGATGCCTGGTCGGAGGCTACCATGGCGGTTCCTGCCTCTGTTGGCCCGTAGCTGGATTTCCTTCTGGATTTCCTTCTGGATTTCTGTGTGGATTTCTTGAATGTTGCGTCTAGCTCATGTAATCACATTTAATTCACACCAGTACTGGTACGTACTAGGGATTGCTAGTCGCTAGTCGGCGACGATAGTCGGCGAAACAGATGACCTCTTATTGGTCTTTGTGCCGTGGGCCGCCTCTGGCCGATCGCTGTCCCAACCATCCTGCAAGCAGTTCTGCGCCTTTTGACAGATAGACGGCGGGGGCTGGAGGTTCGGGAATTTTGGGGCGATGGCGGGCGCGAGCAGTCCGGAGAGCGGGGAGATACTGGGCGAGCGGGGACCGCCGCCGCTGATGTCGGCGGACGATGGCGGCGACGATCGCGACAGCGACGACGGCTCAGGTCCCCCCCCCCCCCCCCCCCCCCCCACCCCCAACCCACACACACTCTTGGCCTTGCCGGCCGACGGACGCCGTTCTCACATTCTTTCGGAGCCGGCCTCCCCTGCGCTTGTGGAATTCACTCGCTGACCACGGTGACCTGGCTGGTTTGGCAGCTGGGGCAGCCATCATTGTGGCGGGCGCGGGGTCTGGGTGCGGGGCGCGCAAGCTGAAGAAGAAGCGCAAGCGGGTGCTGGAGAACAAGGGCACTGCCGCCGACTACTTTGACGTGTACGGCCCGGAGGTATGAGCATCACTCCGCCCCATACCACCCCTGCGGCTGGGCCTGTGGGCGGGCCGGTGGGAGGAAGGGGGCACTGATTCCGGCAGCGGCTGCGCAGGCTCGCGGCTCTGTCGAGTTCACCATTGGCCCGGACACTCCAATCAAGCTAGCGGTAAGGCGTGCATCCTTGCATCCTGCGCTTCGTGCTCTCCGACACACGCAAGTAGGAGCCGCCGATGAAGGCAGCCACTGACCCCCCCCCCCCCCCCTCTCCTTCCCAACCACGCCACCCTCACCCAGGACATCAACGGCCTGGTGACGTGGGTGCTGGGAGAGGGCACCAGCCCACGCTGGGCCTTTGTGAAGGTGCCCCGCTGCGCTTGCTACCCCGCCCTGCGCGGCCTAGGATTGCGCCCAGTCCTGGACCGGGCCCGCTGACGCTGTCAATCCTGGATCCTGTGGCAGAACAAGCCGCTGGTGCGCAAGGTGGCGCTGCTGCTGCTCAGCGGGCTGGACGAGCAGCTGCTGCAGGAGGGCGCCGCGCAGCTGCCCAACCTCACCCGCATCTTCCCTGCCCACGTCCGTGTTACTGCCCCCAGCCCCAAGACAAACGCCAGTGAGTGCAGCGCTGCCGTTGGATGCCCGCCATCCACATCTCCTCGTGTAGTTCCCTCCCCTCCCCATGTTTACATACATACACACATGCGTGCGTGCATATATATGGTGTATTACGTCCCAACGGCACATTTATGTATTCAGACTTGTCATGACGCCTGATATATATGTCAAGACACCCGTAAATGAATTCAACACATGACTACACACATATAGAACCCCCCTGCAGAGGCAGAGAGGCACAACTATGGGCATGGATGCAACCTGTTAGCCGTGGGCGGAATGCAGCTGCAGACGGCATTGGCTGGCGAAGCGGGGCGTGCGGCTGGCCGCGTGCGCGCAAGCGCATGCGCAGCACCACAGCAGATGGCGCTGTGCAGATATGCAGGGGGTTGGGGGGGGGGGGGGGGGGTGGTTATGCGGGGCAGGCAGATGGATGCGGGGGGGGGGGGGGGGGGGGCTGAGGCGAGGGGGCAGCACGCTGATGTCCCCGCTGCTGCCGCTGCCCCCCCGCCTCCACACGCGCGTCAGGCAACGCTGCGCGCGTGCTGTTGAGCTGCCCAATACCCAAGGCCAAGGCCAAGAAGCGGAAGAAGCAGCGCGCGTCGGGGCACAGCAGCCCGCCCTTCCCGCCCTCCTACTACACGCTCAGCCTCAAGGTGACCCCCCCCCCCTACCCCCCGCCCCCTTCCACTCAGTGTCATTGTCAGGAGCACTGGTGTGCCGACGCGCCTGTACTGGCCTGTAATATAAGGCTCAAGTTGGGCTTGCATGCAGCGTACAGGAACAGGCCGCTGTGGTGCCGCGACAGTCTTGTCTATGGTTGACCTCTGACAGGAAGGACAGGGTGTCATTCCCGGCACCATTATTTCTGTGTTGGGGCACGTAGTATGCGGCCACTCTGGGCCTGGCCGCGTGGCCAGGTCGTGCTCTGAGCGCAGGTGCACCCTCAGAGGTGCACCCCTCCTCTGCCCGCACCCCACTACTGTCCTTTAGGAGACAGTAGACCACTTTTACTGTCTACCAAAACCGGTCTACTCCTGTTTTAGCAGGTGTCACCTCTGCTAACTGTTGACATCGACAATTTCACATTTGTCGATGTGAAATGATATCATTTAACATCGATATCTCTCATATCAAATGTTAAATGATATATAACATTTTTCTATATCCGTCTAATGATACAGCGGGACACATCAGTGTTTCGCTATGTCTCCAGCGATGACCGCAAAGCTGCGCGCGCATGTGCAGTTGGGCACCCGCACGGGTGTGGCTCGGCCGCGAGCGGCAGCCTGGCCGCCGTGGTGGAATTGCCCACACAGTCGCACACCTGACAGCATTCGCCATGCGCCGCCGGGGCCGCGCAGGACATGGAGAACCACGGCTACCCGGTGCCCTCGCTCGCGGACTCCGGTGAGCTGGTGGAGCCGGAGGGGTTTGCGGCGACGCTGCCGGAGTCCGACAAGGGTATGCCCCCCTGGTTGCCCTGGCTACCCCCCCCCCCCCCCCCCCCCCCCCCCCCCAGCCTCCTACCTGCCTGCATGCGGCTGCGGCCGGCTGCCCGCCCACTCCCCGGTGCTGCGGCTGGCAGGTGCCGAGGCCAGCGAGAGCAGGCTGGTGGCGGTGGACTGCGAGATGTGCTTGACGTGCGAGGGGCTGGAGCTCACGCGGGTGACGCTCATCGACGAGCACGACACGGTGCGCCTCCCGTCCCCGTCCTCACCTCGCGCTCGCGCGCCCCTCCCGGCAATAGAAATGTGTCGCCATGGTGATCTGGGTGGGCGATGGTGGCGGTGATAGCGCCATAGCAACGATACCGGTACCCGTGGCGGCGGCGGTACTGGCGGCAGTGGCCCTCCTGCGCGGGCTCCGAGTCCTCGTAGGCACTCTCTCCCGGAGTTTCCCCCTTCCGAGCGGTCTTTCCGAGGGACGGGGGACAGGATTACTGCCAGTCGCTGTGGTCATCCATCTCCTCCCGCATCCAGCCATCCCTGTGTGCATAGGCGATCCGGCTACACATTGCGCGCAGAAGATCCTTTGCGAGCTGCCCGCCCCAGTAGTACCTCCGTAAGAAGCATCCAGATGCACTGCGGGCCGAGGGGGCCAGCGCGGCTAATCGTGACTGTCCTGACCGGTGGTGCCCCGCGAAGGCCATCCAGGCGCGGAGGTTGTGGCAGGTGCCCAGAGAGGGCACCTGGCGGACTGAGGGCGCGTCACTCTCATGACGAACTTGTGCGCCTCCTGCCGCTGGTGCCCTGCCCCTTGCACCAGGTGCTGCTGGACCAGCTGGTGAAGCCGGCCAACGCCATCGTGGACTACAACACGCGGTTCTCAGGCATCACGGAGGAGATGCTCGCGGGTGGGGCCATGCCTCCCCCCTCCCCTGCTGGCTGCTCTGCCTACCCTGCCCCACCCTTGTCATGCGGGCTGCAGAGTGCTTTGTGACCATGGCCAACCGGGGAGAAAGGTGGGAGGAGGGGGAGGCTGTGGGGGGGGTAGAGGGGGATCAGCGTCACAGGAGCTGAGATCAGCCCCCCCCTCCCGGCCTCCGCCTCCATGGCAGGTGTCACCACCAGCTTGCAGGAAGCGCGTGCCAAGGTGCTGGAGGTGACTGCTCCCCCCCCACCGACCCCCCCCCCCCCCCCCACCTCCCCCCGCCTCCCGCCGCTCTCTGCTGTCCCCGTTTCTCTCCTGCCAGATGCCGTGCCCACGCCCGCGCAGCTCCCTGCCACCACGACGCCTGACTGCCGCCGTCAGTGGGGGTGTGGATCCCGCTCTGCGCGTGCTGGGCAGGGGTAACGTCCCGCTCCGCCCACTCGCGGCAGGAGGTGAGGGATACCACGCTGCTGGTGGGCCACGGGCTGGACAACGACCTGCGCGCGCTCAAGCTGCTGCACGCCAACTGCCTGGACACCTCCATCCTGTACCCGCACCCCAAGGCACGCGGTGGTCGACCCCCCCCCCCCCCCCCTTCCCGCTCCCCAAATCCCCCTTCCGCTCCCCCATCCCCCGCGTGTGCGGTCCCGTCAGGGCTTCCCAGTGCCCGAGTTCCGTGAGATGGGCGAGTGCATACCTCCATGCATGCGCTGGAGAGCATAACTGCCAGCCGCCAGGGGCGCTTCACTCTCGTGAGCCTGCCGCCGTGGGAATGAGTGGCAGTGGGTCCGGCACGGGCCCGCGGGCGGAGCATGCGCCAAGTAACGTGTCAAGGCTGGGAAGTGGATCATTGCACGTGGGAGGGGAACGAACTCCAAAGGCGCCGCCGGGGACTAGGGATGGACTGGGTCTGAAGCCGCCTCCCCCTCCCCCCCTTTCCTCCTTGGATGCTCTGGACGGCGATGCCCGCGCTGTGCAGGGCCCTCCGGCGCGCTCCGCGCTGCGCTACCTCACCGAGAAGTTCCTCAAGCGCAGCATCCAGCAGGGCAGCCACGACAGCGTGGAGGACGCGCGCGCAGCGATGGACCTGGCCAAACTCAAGATAAAGCACGGTAAGGAGGGCTGCTGGACATGACTGGCGGCTGGGCTGTGCGTCCCCCGGGCTTTGACGGCGCCCTTGGTGGCCCGCCTAAGAGGTCCCCCCCCCCCCCCCCCCCCCGGACCCTCTTCCCCCCTTTTCGCGCTCTCGCTCTGCTCCTTCCTCTGCGGGTGAAGGTCCCGGATGGGGTGTGGAGCGGCAGGAGACGGAGCTGCTCGTGCAGCAGCTGTCGGAGGCCGGGCAGCGGTGCTCGCTGGTGGACCGCCTGGGCAGCCTGCACAAGTGGGTGACGGGCGGGGCCAGCGCCATCACGGTCGGCTCGGACGAGGAGACGGTGGCCAAGGTGTGCGCGCTGCTGGGGACTGACACCCCCGCCCCCCCCCCCCCCCCCCCCCCCCTTCCTCGCCTACTACAGTTCTTTCGCTTTGTTTCTGGCCAGCCGCCGATGGTCCCTGAAGTGGATCCTCTGCCGCCCTCGCTTGATCTGCCACGTCTTGTCGCTGTTGTGTCGCCACGCTCAGGCTGCTTCCAGAACCGAGCGTGCAAACTGTCCGCACCATCTTGCTCTGAAAGTCGGTGTTTTTTGCGTTTAATTAATGTGCCGGGTCCATGCCGTGTAGGGGTGGGCGGTGCACTCGCCCGCTCTGGTCTCGGTTGCTTCCCTTATGCGGTCCTTATCTCCAGGGTTAGCGTGTGGCGGAAGTAACTTGGCCAGGGCCTCTCATAGGGGCAGGTCTCCCCCCCCCCCCCCCCCCCTCTGTGTGTGTATATGTATATGCATATAATTATGTGTGTGTGTGTGTGTGTGTGTGTGTGTGTGTGTGTGTGTGTGTGTGTGTGTGTGCATGTGATGCAACGGTATACATGAAGCATATCGCATGTGACGGTCAAGGCGGCTCAGGCAGTTTACTGTGCACAAGTGAGTGTTTTGCCTCGGCCGCTTAACCGCACGCGTCTTTGGCCGCTGTTAGGTGTGCGCCGAAGCCTGCAACCAGTCGACGGACTTTGTGTGGGGCCACCTCACCTCTCTGAGCTCCCTCTACACTGCGCGGTACGCCCACGAGACAACGTCGCATGCGGCCGCCGCTACATAACGTTCTTGTCAACCTGTCAACGCTTTACCCCCCTCCCCCCCCCCCCCCCCCCCCAAATCTGCTTCACATACTGCTGCCAGGGCTGTGTCATCGGTGCTTTCCTTGCCAGAGCGTTGGCTGCCGAGGCCCGTGCCACCCGGGCCTGGAGGTCTGTCAGTCCGTCACAGCACCTCATTGCTGCCCGGCATGCGCTTCGGCAGGGCCACGGACAGGAGGGCGGCCGGGTCGCGCGGGGTCGTCGTGCCAGTGGGCGCCACCGCGCTGCACTCGAGCTCCCAGTCGCCACCGGACCCACCGGGCCCAGGCACGGACGTGGCAGGGGCCGCTCCGCAGGCTGTCAGCGACGACGGACACAACCCGTACGGCAAGCAGCTGGCAGAGGTTGCCCCCCCTCCCGGGGGGCTCCTGGCCTGCGGATGTTCTCGGTAGTGATGAGACGGACTGCCTGTGCACTTTCCCTCTCCTCGGGGGATCTAACCACTCATGCGCGCGGACCCTAGTAAGGGAGGCTTGAAGCCCCAAGCCCCGCGTCCCCCCTCAATGTGCGGCGCCCAGGTGCTGTCAAGCTGCGACGCGCGGATAGGCGAGGTATGGGACGGCCTCGCATCCAACACGCTCCTTCTTGTGGCCACAGGTGCGACGTTGGCCCATCCACGCCAGCGCCCCGCCCGACTGGCCTTCTGTGGGTTTTGTAGCCTTTTGGGTTTTTAGGGTTTTATAAACCCTAAAACCCGTGCACAGGCATGCATCGCACGATTGCTGCGGGAACTCCTAGTTTCGAGACCCTACTTCTGGGGATCGGTGCTCTGGCATTTCACTGGACTGTCAATCTCGTTTCTGAGAACGAGTTCGATCAGCCCATACAATGGGGGGGGGGGGGGGGGCTCAGGTATTGCTCCTGTGGAGCGGCACCGTAATCTTTTGTATCACCATGAGAAGGGCATTAACATGCGTGGCAAGCAGTGACCGAGGAGTGGCGAATGCTTAACGCCGCCTGGTGGGCAGGAATCGGGGTAACGGCTCAATGGTGGTGCTGATCGACAGTTGTGCGCCGCCGCGGCCGCCGCGCAGGGCACGGAGACACCGCGGAGGTGCAGCGCGCGGAGGAGTCCAAGTGGCGGCGCAGCCAGGAGGAGCCCCTGGACGGGCTGCCGCGCTGGACGGCGCAAGAGGACGCCGCGCTGCAGGCGCTGGTGGGGCGCGTTACGCGCGGCCTTGCCTTTGCGGCCGTCAAACCGTAATGCAAGGCCGCGCGGGGTGGGATGCGGCTTCCTTTCAAAGCAATGCCCGGCAGGCATGCTTCATGCTGAATTAATTCACTGTGACATGAAGCCATGGGTTGCCACTAAACCATCGCTCTCCATGGCTCAGACCAACTGACTTTAGGGTTCAAGGGCTTGGACGAGTTAAGGGTTTAGGGTTTACTGGGCGGCGGGGCTAACCATCCGCGGGCTGCTGGCTGGCCGCCGCCTCCTAGCTAGGCGGGCGAACTCTGGTGGTGTTAACATGTTGTCGCCTATTTCGGCCCTTGCAAACCGGCGCTCGTTGGGAGCCGGCAGGGGGGGGACTGCGCCAGTGACCGGCGTGTGGTGGCACCTGTGTCATGTCATCGGTGAGCGCATTGATCAAACCCTTAGGCGGCCGTTTCCTCACTCACTTCCATGGGGCCTTGCGCCCACGTATGTAGGGGCCCAGATTGCGTGCGATCATGTTAAGCAGCAGGAAGTAACATGACTGCGCGTGGTACATAGCGACATTCTCAGCTCCTAAGAGAGGACAATATGGCTGTCACATAATAGAGGGCGCTCTCTAAGCAACGCCGACCTCGCTCTTACAGTCATTAGCGGGTCAAAATCGTTATGTCATCAGCGGGACAAATCGTTTTGTCATCAGTGGGACGAAATACTTTTGTCATCAGCGGGGCGAAATTGGTCTGTCATCAGCGGGACGAAACTGGTCTGTCATCAGCGTAACAAAATCAATTTGTCATCAGCGGAACGAAATAGTTTTGTCATCAACGGGACGAAATGGATCTGTCATCAGCGGGACGAAATCGTTCTGTCGTTATAAGTAGGACGAAATCGTTGTGGGCGATAAGCACACAGGCGGGCTGCCCTAGGCAGCCAACCACATGTAGCAGACATGCACCTATCAAGTGAGAGCGATCAGACGTCCATGCGCTGATGCTTCCTTAACCGCGAATCATTCCGTGCACGAGGAGCATTACGGATTTGTTGACATGGCGCGCGCTGTACTCAAGCTCTGCCAATGGCGGTGGATTGTGTACCGTCTTTCAGGCGCATCGAAGAATTAAACTTGCCATGCAATCTGCCATGCAACAGCTTCCCTTGCCGCTGCTCTAAAACATTGCAAGCGGGATAGGGTATCGGATGGGAGTTGCGCCGCTTGTGCAGCAGGCGTGTGTACATACGAGTGGGAAACGCTAAACTAGTGGAACTCTTGGAGGTAAAAAGTGTCGAGGCCGCACACACTCGGGCCAAGCTGTCTTCTTCCGCGGCTTTGCCATGGGGTGTCTTGGATAGGCTGCGGTGTGCCGCTCGGGAAATCCTCAGGCATCAACATGCTCGCGGATTGCTTATGAGGCTGGGTCCGGGCGGTCCACGGTGAAGGTGCCGTCACACAAGAGGACCCCGGATGCCGGTGCCGGAGCTCTCGTAGGCAGCACTATGTCCCCGGCCTAGCCACCCTGCGATTATGTCGCCCTCGTGCTCCAGGCACTCGAGGTTTGGTGAAGGCAAGCAGCTGCCGGCCAGAGCAGCATTCGGGCTGGTGATACGATCGATCTGGGCCTTTGACGGGCAGGAGAGTGGGGATCCAATAATGGTGTCCCCCCCACGAGATGGCGCACCGCAAAGTCTGGCCCGTTGAGCTCCGTTTCGACTTGACGCTGCCCAGAGATTCCAGGCACGTTAATTAAGACGGGGCTGGCGCCAGGAGGAGCGGGTGCTGGCGTGGGCGAGGGCGTTGGGGCAGGTGATGGCGCGGGTCAGCGGCGGGGAGAGCCGCATTCACGTACCGGATGCCCGGACGTACCATCGAGCCTCGAGATGCTCCCACTGGGGCCACGGTGCCCATCAGCAGCTGCTTCAGCTGCACGCTGCTCAAGCTGGCCGAGACTTGGCGAGGAGCAGGCGCCGCGGATGCCAGCCACATGTGAGCACGCCATTGAGGTGCCTTGAATGTATTGGTAGCCATTCCCATCCTTGGAACGGTGGAGAGAGAAACCTGTCCTGATGCAATCATATCCACCTTCGCAGCTCCGTAGCTGCTGGCATCACCTGCTGAATCGACGACGGCCGGTCGGCCTGCTCGGTCGCTGGCGGCCACATATGGCTGCATCTGTGGAGGGCTGGTAATTGGCAGGTTACTCTGGGACGACGTTGTTGTCGATTTTGCGGTCCCCAGCCGAGGACACGAAAAGGTGGGAACTGTATCCTGTGATATCACTCGGAGCCTGGAAAAAAGACGTTGTAGCTGTTGTTGCAACCCTGCGAGTTCGAGCAGGAGATCTTAACGCCAACGGACACGGCGTAGTTCAGGCACTCCAAGGCACCACATAAGGCGCTTGTACTCTCGTCGATCAAATGGCAGCGCATGACGGGCACACGCTGATTCACACCCGGAACACCGATGCGGTTACCCCCCTGGCGCAGATGGTGCGGGCGGAGTGAACGCCCTGGCTGCTCGTGTCCGCTATCCAGGGCTGAGTTCAATCGAAATACGTCTGCACCAGAATCGTGGCTGGTCGTCAATAGCAAATCATAATGGTGTTATCGGTGCCACGCCATTGTTTGAGATTACTGATTTCCTTTTTTTCGCACCATGCAGGCTGCACATACGCCAATGATGTGTATCATTGGCAGCAACATATGGTGGTCACTTGCTGAGGAGAGGGCAACATTACCGTCCACATAGCCGGTGTAGCCATCGTCGCCCAAGGGCACCGCTCGACAATGATGCCGATCCAATTCGGATTGCGCCACATGTTGTCAATGAGATCAGGGCCCTGGGTGTAGTCGACAGTTCTTCTAGTGCTTCCAGTGTTGACAGAACAACGGCAACGGCAACTACGCGCCAGCACCAGCCCGCTAGCGGCGGGGGGCGGCCGACAGCGCGAACGAACTACATACACCGCCATCTAGTCCGTTCCAACTAGCGCACCAAGTGATCAATATACGTAGTCAGTTGTTACATCGTTGGCATACTTTTCTCAGCCGCTGCTGCTGCCTTGTCATCTGCAGTGCCGTCAACAAAACAAAGATCCGACACGCGTGTCTCTCATCGCCCATTGCCGACTAGCATAGAAATATGGCAACTACCAAGAAAGCCGTCAGCAACCAAGGCCGGCAGCGTTGCTCGGCCGTTTTACTCGTCGCCCTACTGCTGGCCGTTGGGCCGCTCGCGGCCCCCTCCTCTGTTTTGGATCACGCCATCGACACTATGGCGACTGCAGCCTCGACAAGCTCTCGGAGCAACCATGCATCGAGGAGATTCCATTCGCACCTCCGCCTGCCGTCGTTACAGACTTACAGATATGTCGCTTCAACAATAAAAGGTTCCTCGATCCCAGGCGACACGACAACAACGCGCCTGCTGGCTTGAATGACCAACGGGGAAACATATCATCAGCAGCCGCCACGACCGTTCGTGCAGGCTAGGTACACGCCAGCATTATCATCGCCTGAGCTGGAGATGCTGCGACAGTGAAGGTGCACTGCCACCGCGGCATGGTAATTATCGAGTCCCTGAACGCCGACTCGATTAAGCTCGCCACCGCGGCATGGTAATCATCGAGTCCCGAGCTCATATATAAATTATGTTGTCAATGCAACGTTGTTCGGCTTAAGGGCAAGACCATGAAACACTTGTAAAATTGTCCTCATTGTTTAGATCCGCTGTATCATATGTTTGCATGACAGTCACTCTGACGTTGCAGCCGCATAACATATGCATTAATAGGATGCCGATTCAAGCTAACTCTACAAAATTGTGCGAATACATGTTAGATGTAAACTCACCATCGACGTAGCCATTGCCATCACATCGGTGGCAGCGTTGTTGGGAATCTCACGGGGGTTGCGCCACATGCTGCCGGCGACGGGATCAGTAGGGTGATGAGTGTAGTCGACACTCGCTCCGCAAAAATAGCAGAGCATCTGGTCAATTAAGTTCGACGGGCCGTATGCCATGCGTATGGAATAATCTCGACCCGATTATATGAGTGCTATATATTTTGATTGCTTGAGTTTGTCGTCACCACTGTGTCGTCCCCAATGGCATGTACGAGATATATATAGAACCCGAGGGCGGGCGGGCAGCAAGAAGCACAGCGGCCAGGAAGGCGACGAGCGAAACGACCGAGCAGCGCAGCCGATCCGGGCTGCTGGCAGGTCTTTTGGCGGGCGCCATCGTGCACTTTATGATCGGCGCAGTGGGCGAGTGGCGCATCCGCGGACCGTCGTCTGAATGCCGTTGTTGGATGAACAAATTCAAAACTGGAAGTTTGACCTATTTTATTCATATACATTACGGCGCGACGTGGCACGGCACGGCGCGAGCGGCGCCGGGTAATCAGCGCGATGCTACGCAACCACCACAGGCGCCTACATCCGGAACATTCAAAGTCTGAGTGAGGGATTGACGGGAATACGGGGGAGGTCGGGTAGCTTGCACTGGGGCTTGTCGACCGAGGACACCGCGCGGAGTGAGCGCATACTATAATAATACAATGGAGAAACGGCCCCGCGGTCCACAAAGTCTATCAATCAGCTGCGTTCGGTTCCGCGCCCTCAAAGCATGCCTGCTTTGTGCGGCAGCGGCCATCACATAGCCTGGCCAAGCTGGGAGTGCACACGTCAAGCAAGCAGCTGGACATGTTCTGTTTTGTTCAGCATTATGAACATTCTGACAAGTTGACTGGCCCTGACGGATGGGCCAATGCGCCCCAGCATCGGGTGACGGCATTTGATGCTGAGCTATTTGTAGTGCGGCCTTGGTCCGCACCCTCCTCTGCTTTCCGCTACCCGGCGCCCTCGCGTGCTGCAGCACCACCCGCATGGGGTTCCGCCGGCCCGGTGGACGCGCCTTGTGCGGGACGCGGCGCGCTGCCAATCTCGGTGCGCAGCTGCCGGAGCTCCGAGAGCATGCGCTGCTTCATGTCGCGCAGCTCGCGCACCTGCGTCTGGAACTCGCTGCGCACGCCCCGCACGTCGTCGTCCAGCTTCTGGATGTCCCGGCGCACATCCGCCACCTCGCTGTCCAGCTTGCGGCTGAGCGTCTTCTTCACGTCTTCGATGCGCCGGAACATCGGGCGCAGGTCCTGCCCCTGCCCATCTGCGCCCGCACGCCACGAGGCGTCCATTGGGTCCACCCATATGTACAGCCTGTTGCGCGAGCCGCCGCCGCTGCTGCCGAGCCCTGGCCTCGCCAATGATACCAGGTACTCCTTGATCCCCGACAGCTCGATGTCCAGATTGGCGCGGTATGAGGTGAGCGCGCTCAGCTCGCTCTCCCGCACCTCCTCGTAGATCTCGCTGATGACGGAGATGAGGAGGTTGAAGAGGATGATCCCCACCAGGTAGATGTAGCTGACGTTGATGAGCAGGAAGATAGCGTAGTTCATGGTGCCTTTTGGGAACGCCTCGGCGTCCTCGAGGTAGGTGCCGTGCAGCTCGCCGACATCAAACTCGAATATCCCAAAGTCGGCAAACATGAAGCGCATCTGTTGGAGAAGGATCTTGTACACCTCGGAGCCCGGGCTGGCGGACAGCAGCGCGTGGTTGCCAAAGGAGAAGCCCGCCATGAGCAGCACCAGCACCAGCACGTACTTGGTGGTCTTCTTGGCCACCTGCCCGATCATGCGCACGATTCCCGCCGTCCGCTCAAAGGTGCGCATGAAGCCGATGAGCTTGATCCAGCTGAGCACGATCCCGTAGGCTAGGGCGGCAGGGTACCAGCTGTGGCGCGCCGCCAGCAGGGCGGTCACCACAACAACGGAGGCCACAAGCAGCACATCAAAGATGTTGAGGACGTCCCAGAAGTAGTGCAAGCCCGAGACGCGAAGCTGGTTGACCTCCGGGATGAGCAGCACGCCCACAGCGAGCCACAGCAGGGCCAACGCCGCGATCTCCCCTGCTTGTAGCTGCCTCCCCTCCTCGTGCGGCATGCCGGCATCCTTGCTCATATACAGCAGCGAGAGGAGACTCGAGATTGCAAGAAGGTCCGCCACCACAAAAACCGGCATGAGGGACAGCCCAGCGGTGTGGTGGCGGTAGTCCACGCCCGCCCGGGGCAGCGCAATCGAGAAGCGCTCCGTCGGTAGGTGCGCCACAATCAGCTCCCACGGCGTGTTGCGTTCCACGCCATCAACGCCTTGAAACTTGTCGAACAGGCCCGGGACCGTGACCAGCAGCAGGCGCCAGCGGCGGCCGGCCTTCGCCCCCCGAGTCGTGCGCTTTGCACGGTCCGAGTCGATGCGCTCTTCCGGGACGGTCAGGGAGCTAATGAAGGAGAGGCGCCCTGTGGGGCGCTGGGCGTACTCGCCGCCGATGCGGATTACCCCGTAATTGTCCAGCATATCCCTGCGGCAGCGAACGGGTAGGGCCAGAGTGGAGGGGGAATCAGGTCACACGCCAAGGCTTCAGACACTCGCGCACACACACACACACACACACACACACACACACACACACACACAGGTGTAACATACATTGACCTGGGTAGGATAAATGAGCTGCCTCCAAGTATGCTTGGAGCCTGGAGAGTGGCGGCGCCATGCAGCGGCGCACAGGTGGTGCGGTGGTGGAGGGCAACGCACCACACTGGCGTCATGTCAAGCTCAAGCTTGGCAATGTCCGGCATCAGCTGCGCCAGATGGCCCATCACCAGCATCAGCCCTGTGGTGTCGACCCGGCGGAAGCAGTCGCCGGCGTATGTGGCGTACGCGGCCATGAGCTCCCGGAACAGGGCCTGGTCGGCGCCTGCAGCGCCTTGCAGGTCGTCGTCCTTTTCTGCTTTCAGAAAGGCGCCCAATGGTGTACAGCCGTCGCTGCCCTCCGCGACCAGCACCCCCCTCAGTCGGGGCTGCGATTGCAGCAGCTCGGAGAGGCTGCCGCCGTGGCGCTTCAGCACCTGGGAGCGCTCAGTGGCGGAGGCCTCGCAGGCCAGGAAGTGCAGGAAGGACTTGGCGGCGCCCACGCCATCCGGCGCCATCACCGCAGCCCCCGGGTACAGCGGCGGCAGCCGGAACTGCCGCAGCAGCTGCGCGCGCCGGGTCCGCGGCAGATCTGTCAGCCAGGAAGTTGCCCGCACCTCGCCGTCTTGAGGGCCATTGGGCTGCTGCAGCACAACGTCCACCCGAATGTCGAGCTCATTGGAATTCTCCCGGCGCTCGCGCATCAGCTCCAGCCGCCAGCTTGGCGCTGGGTGCCTCTGGTCCGCATGCTCGCCGTTCCCCGATGCGCGCGAGTCGAGTTGAATCGACCTGTCGATGAACATTGCTGGAAGGAAGAATGTGGTGCTGACGGACTGGTCGTGCGCGAGGGCAACCCGGAGCGTGGTGAGCCCCGGGAGTGTGTGATGCGCAACGTTACTGCCAACGGCGTCCGCGGACCGGTGGCGCGCCCAGAAGCGCAGCCCCCATGCTTCTTGCTCAACCCCTCCCACCAGCGGTAGCTTAAGAGAGTCGACCCTCCTCCCGGCCAGAAGCTGTGATGGTTCGGCCGTCTCGAGATGGTGATCCAGTTGGAAGATGCGCAGGAAGCCAAAGCGGCAGCCCGCCGCGACATGTCGGTCGCCGTTCAGCAGCGCCACTGCGAAGACCACCTGGCTGTCGCCTGCGGGCAGAGAAAGGAAAGGCAGGAGCATCGCGCTGCCTCAGGTAACATTCAAGTTTAATTTTACGTGCCAATCAGTTCCTTACAGCCCAGCATGCATGTGGAGTGGTAGCCTTGCTAGGGAGAACATAGCGACTATATAACTACTTGGTTGATAAATGTGTTTCAATAGATGTACTTACTTATCAGTGCACACACCCCTACAAATGCAATTCATAGATGTAGATAGATATGGATATGGATATGGACATGCACCTACACATACACAGAGGCATAAACTTTAGGTATGGATGTAGATATAGGTATAGACCCAGACATAGACATATACAGAAACATAGACATAAATACAGATATAGATATTGATGCATCTTTGTAATATATATACATACATACTGATACATAGATGCAGAGATAGAGATAGACACAGACATATACACGGACATAGTCATAGACATGAACATAGACAAAGATATAGAAAAAAATATAGACATAGAAAAGGATATAGGTATAGGTATAGGTATAGGTCCAAAGCCAATGCCGATGCTTCCAAGCAAAGACCTGAAACACCGCAAGAAATATGCACGTATTCCGATCGAGGCAGGATAAATACACTGCCGGTAGTACAATGCTGGGACAAGCACCAGACGCCACTGTGAAGACTTTGCTCGCATATGATAAGGCCCCCACGGACTTCGCACCTTTCAAGTCTGTCAGGACGCTGCTCGTGGCAATGTCCCACAGGCGCAGCGTGCTGCCGCGGCTCCACGTATGGTAGCCCGCCACCACACGCTGCCCGTCGGCAGAGATGGCCACCCCCTGCACGCTGTCCTGCCCGGCGGACAGCACCGCCACCAGGGCATTGCCTTGAACGTCCCACACAAGAACAGAGCCGTCGGCGGAACCACTGGCGATGCGGTTGCCATCAGCGGAGATGGCCACAGAGGTGACGACGTCGCGGTGGTGGGCTCCGCTGAGCCTGGGACTCTGCAGAAGCTGCACCTTGCCCCAGGAAGTTGAGGAAGCTGCGGGTTTGCGCCATAGCTGGACGAGCCCGTCCTGTGGGCAGAAAGCACATGGCCAATCAGTGACTGCCCTCACAAGCCACCACTGCGGTTACCAAAGTCCGTCCATCCGACTATCATGCGATGCCATCAGCGGACAATCAGGTTGTTAGAGGCCAACAACTGGCATGCACCATGTCTAGCGGGAAATCAAAGGGTTGCAACAATAGCCCCCCCCTACAGTGATGTTGTATGCAATTCAACATACATGACAGAATACAGGACTGCAACAGTACTGAAAGACAATACTTCCCAAAAATAGTTGCTGGGATCGTTCTTGTTACCTTGTGCCCTGTGACAACCAGGTTGGCGTTCTGCGGGCATGCACAGATGGCCGTCGCCGCCGGGCCCTGCTGCTTCTGCTTGGCTGACCGCCCCTGTCCCTGGGAGGCGTGGCTAAAGGAAAGGCACAGGCCTTTGCTGCGCTCCGCAATTCTGTCCAGAAAGCCCGGGTCGTCGTGCGCACTGACCGGAGACTCGAGCGCAGCTGTCAGGTCCCACACGAATATGGCATCGCTGTCCTCATGAGCGCCAAACATCCATTGCTGCGTTTTGTCCAGGCACAAGCCAGTGACTGTCCCGTTCCGATTCGCGCCTTCCGCCATGGGCAGCCAGCCAACCTCGCCCAACTGCTGCCTGGCAGCATCTCCTCCCCGAGAACCGCCTGGACCGCCCTCCTCCATGACGCCTCGGCGTCCATTACATCTTGGAGGTTCCTCTGGCGCTCTGAGGTTCCACACATGAACTCGGCACGGCTTGTCTGCAACAACCGAAGAGTCAGCACCCAAATTGTGGGGCGGCTGCTTTGGGCTGTGCTGCCAGCGCTGCTTGTTGTGGCAGGGCCTGAAGAGCTGTTATGCTGTCATGCTTGTGCACAGGCCACTGCACAACGAATTCACCCCAGCGGGATTGGCGCCTGTGCGGCTCACCTGACGCAGCTCTGTGGCTGCTGAAAACCAGCTGTCGACCCTCGGCCTCAAGAATGCACAGCGAGGTGACCTCGGCGCCTGTCACCTCCCACTTCCACCGACTCTCCAGTTTCCCCGTCCTGATGTTCAGGACTTGCAGGCTCCCTCCCTGCATGTACACACGCACATGAGGACATTCACGCTTTGCCATGAGACACGCAGCATCTCTGACACAACAAGCAGCGACAAGCATGTCGTGAGCCAATTGAGTGGGGCGGAAGAGGGCTGCTGACCTTTGTGCCGCCGATGACCCTCGTCCCATCGCGTGTCGCGCACAGCGCAGTGAAGTTCTGCTTCTCGTTCTCACGCACCCCGCCATCGGAGGCCGCCACCCGCAGGCACTCCCTCCTAGAGTCGATGTCCCACTTGACGAGCGCTCTCGGTTTTCTGCTGTCGGCGCGCCGGACATGGAGACTTCTTCCACGCCCTGCTGTGTCCAAGTTGCCGCTACTGTACGGGTTGTGGTATGTAAACAGCAGCTTCCCATTGGGGGAGGGACGACACAAGTCGACGGACTGGAACGGACCTCCGTCGAATTTGCCAGACAGCTCGGAATCAGCACGGCCGTCGGCTGCCAGCTCGTCGCCCTCTTCGTACTCGGCGATGCAGTGACACCCGGTGACATCGCGCCCGGTCAGCTCACCGACCCTCGACAGCGTGTCCAGATCGTACAGCAGAACTGCACCTTTGGTTTTCGAGCCAGCGGCGCCTGTTGCGCGTATCCCTATGATCAGGCTCGGCAAGCCGGCGGCGACAGTGCACAGAGACGTCACCTGCACCTTGGAGTGGAGGCTCCACTTAGGCAGCTGGATCTGATGCAGCTCGATCCCCGATTGCGCGTCCCAAACCCTGACGCAGCCGTCCTCGCCACCAGTGAAGACAAGCTCCCCGCGGGGCGACGCACAGATGCACTGCACACCACCCGAGCCCTCGTGCGCCCGTCGCTCACGCGGCAACTTCAGCGACGACGCAACCCAGCTAGTCAACCGGAGGCCCTCGTCGATGTCAAACACGTGAAGCGCACCATCTCGGCTTCCGGAGTACAGGACACGGCTGCCGGCGGTGGGAGATGATAGCCGGAGACAATGCATCTCGGTGTCGCCATCTGTGAAGAAATGCGCAACGACGCCGCGGGAAGAATCGCTATCGTCGTTGTCGGCGATGTATCCAACCATGCCTTCAAGTTCCCAGACGACAATCCCGCCAATGCGATCCCCGCTCGCAAAGAGCTTGTCACGCATGTCCAGCGCCGCGATGGCTGCTCTGCCAGTTTGACTGCGCCCACGGCTGTGCTTTGCCAGTATGGCAGCGTGGTCGTGAACCCGGCACATCCCTGATGAGTCGCTCCGGACAAGCTTTGGCCGAACGAGCGACTCCCCGCTCTCAGCTCCAATGCGCCCGGTGTCAATGCTGCCAGAACCGTGTCTTCTCTCAGCCTTGGTACCCTTCTTGAATCCAGGATGAGACAGAGCACCATCCAAGTTCCACCTGAAAGCATCAGGCCGACAACCAGACACAGCGGCGTCATCTAGCAGTCATTGTGTAGGTCTACACCAGTGTCCTTCAACCGCCTGAGTTCACCCAACAGCTGTTCCTGGGTCCAATACTAAGAAGCAACCCTGGCTGGAAACAGACCCTGGTTGAGTATATCTGCAAAATAGAATAATACATGAGCAAACACTTTAGGCAATAATTGGCAGATCACTATCAATAGTCGACCTGCTCGCGATAGTCTTGCAGTCATTGTGTAGGTCTACACCAGTGTCCTTCATCCGCCTGAGTTCACCCAACAACTGTTCCCGGGTCAAATATCAAGAAGCAACCCTGGCTGGAAACAGACCCTGGTTGAGTATATCTGCAAATTAGAAGAATACATGAGCAAACACTTCAGGCAGTAATTGGCAGATCACTATCAATGGTCGGCCTGCTCAGGATTGTCTTGCGAGTTAATCACAGCAGTTAGCTCGGTCGCCATCCCGGCATGCACCTTAGCCAAGATGATATAAGGCATGCACATCCACTGGTCACCGCCACCAACACAGAAAGATGTTGCCACGATGTCAACATGCAATGAAAATGCGCTATGTGGCGCATCAGCACTGCCCAGCGTGTCGTATTCATGCCCGGCCCGGTAACCTCACCAAGGCATGATAATGCCGCGGAGATCAACACCCGCGTATCCGTCTAAAATGTCTGGAACCTTTTATTATGCATGCGCCAGCAAGTCATGTCATGTATACCTAGGCAGACATGTGGGGTAGGAAACTGTAGCCAGCAGTATGAGTGCTCGCCCCTGCCTGCGCCCCCCCCCTCCTGCACTGCAGGGCAACGCAGGCCTCCGCCATGGCGCCGCCGGCAGCCTTTGCTCCACGACACCGCGCATTCCCAACACCCAGGTAAACTATGTAAGTATACAACCCATAGCCATCAATCTTGGAGGTCTCGGCGGTGGACTGAACGGAGCGGATCAAATGTTGGCACAGGTGGTGACATGCTGCTCTAGTCGGATCGCACCTGTAAACAACGCCACGGTTGTCCCCAACAACCAGGTACTTTCCTGACAGCCGGGCTTGCGTGATGCTGCTTGCGCCCTTGTCGTCGTCGCTACCATGCTGGAGTAATACACTGGCCTTCAGGGAGGGCTCCGCCTCGCTGGCCCACTGCAGCAAGTCCACCCGGACGATGCCCTTGTCGCCGCTGCCGGGCTGGCCCTTTGACACAAGGATGACATCCTCCTCGCGCTCGCGCTCCGCAAGATGCCCAAAGGCCAAGACCTGACGCGTCAGTGCTAGCGCCTCGGGGGGCATGAGCCCGCGCCGCCGAGGCAGTTGCGCCTTGAAAGGTGTATCGACATGATCACCTTCCTTTCGTGCCTTCGTGTGGAGGACCTCAAACCAGGTCAGGGCACCCAACAGCTCTTGCTTGTCATCTGTTTGCCGAAGCAGGCCGGTGCCTTCCTGTGGGTGCACTGCTGCGCTCCGAATGCTGCCCATTCCGCACCGCTGCCCTCTCCTGCATGCCGGAAAATAGTGCCGGATAAGGTGCTGATGTCACCACCGTAATCACATCACCCTGAGGGCGCGCTGCGATTAAGGTACGTCGCCGAACACATCACTCCACGTATCTGCGGCACATGTCGAAACGTCGCAACGGGCCACACTTGCCGAACACCAGTTGGGCCGAGCAGCATAAAAGCCAGCATCAATAGTCGATTCAGGTTACTGGGAGAGTGCAACTCCCACTGTGAGGATGGCGTGTCGGTTGGACCCTGAAAACAGTAAGACTGGAAAAGAGGCACTGGCAGGCGGCCGTGCGCTACCCCCTCCTCCCCCCACCCCCCTCCCCCCCCCGCCCCTCCTCTTCTTATGCAGTGAGGAGGCCCCTGTCGGTCCACCAAAGATGCGGTTGCGGACAGAACCATGGATGCACCCAGGCGGCGGCACGGAGCCCGTACTACGGCACCGTACTATATACCGCCGCAGCCGGCCACACAGTTCTATATTGCTCGCCTGCTACGCATGTCCTGGTATCAATCCTTACGTCCGAATTGGCCCGAATCCCAAACGTATCACTCGCGAGAGCGGGCTTTATGCCTACTCACCCGAACGCGTGCGAATGCCGCCGCTGTACGCTCTCCCTGTAACCAAAAAGTTCAATGCCGCCGCTGTCACTTGCGAAGTGCTGCGCCGGGACGCGTCGACGTGTCCACGAGCACCTGCAGGTCGCATTCCTCGGCCGGGCGACTGCCGCATGTGGTTCAGCACAGCCGCACAGATAAATGCGTGCAGATTAAGTGCGTAGTAAAGGAGTGCATGAACCACCAGTGCTGGACCCCCACCATCCCCACGCCAACACACTTGTAATAGTATGATGCATTTGCCCTTCCAGCACGGCATGCCGTGCAGTGGGCCCGACGTCCCACGTGTCGATGGGCGCACTGCTGCTGATATGATGTAAGGAGAATGTATGATTATGGCTGTTGGATTGTTTAGGTATCAAGCTCAAAAAAGATGCCGATCGGACTTGGATGTCACCATCCGATATTGTAGAGCTTGCATACCGGTCTGAACCGGGCCGAGGACCACACCACAGCACTGTACGAGGTACTGTCCCAACAATGATGATAATGCGGAAGTCATGTACATTCTAATCAAACTTCAGTTCGCGGCGGGCGGCGGTAATCATTGGATTTATAAATCCATCTATCGAGAGATTTACATAATAAATCGATATAACGTGAACTATCACGTTCGTTCGCCACATCTGCGAAAGTTGCCTTTGTGGTTAGCCGAGTACCTCGTTAAGCCGTTCGCTTCGTATGCGGTTGGCTCAGTGTTCGATTCCCGGTGGCGGTGATGGTTATAAACCTCACTGCTATCTCCGCCCTTGCTTGGTTTCGGATATCTGTGTCCATGCCGGGTGCGGGGGTAGCGGTGTGGGGGCTTGACAGGTAAGTGCCTTTGTACTTACTTGCTTACTTAACTCGCCTAATGTCCGAACGATATAACGTGAACTATCATGTTCGTTCGCCACAACCGCGAAAGATGCCTTTACATAATAAACGAATGTATCAAGGAATACGTGTTCATCAATTAAGCGATGAATATCATATGGACGAAGGAGGAACACTTGGCTATTTCGGTTAGCTCCCTTCCCCCATCTCACCTTACTAGCTGTAGGCGAGACGCCTTTGGTTGCCTAAGCCTACTTGTTGAGCTCTGAATGGGATAAGCATGCCTTAGGTATGGACAGTAGGGGGGCGGAGCTGTCCTAGCTACAACCTATTGGAAGGAGGAGGGGCTAGGACGGCTGGTACCCTGAGTTGTAATTACACCTAGTGCTCCCTACTATGGTCAGAGATAGCGGGCCCTAAGAGCAACTCAGTTGAGCCAGTGGATGCATCATACTAGCAGTTGTAATCACTTTTCATATTTTTTGATTTTAACAACATGTTAAGCAAAAATTGCCACTGTTGTGCGCCGCTTTTTTGGGGGGGGGGGGGGGGCTTCATGCCCGATGAATTCAGCATGAAGACCTGCATATCTGAACTGAACACACTTTAGGTTGAATAATTCAGGGGCTGAATTCAGGCTTAAGTCTGTTCAGCTGAATTCAGCCCCTGAGTTCAGTTCAGCCTGAACTGAATACTACCTCCAGGGGGGGCTTGAGCGCAACCCTGGCGCTACCCTGGCACCGTTACCGATCAGGATCCGTGATCCTCAGATACTGGTAGTTCCTACCGGCTCCTGCCACTTATTTCTGCGAGTGGGACAAGTTTCGTCTATGCGTGTTGTTGCCCCACCCCCTGGTCGCTGTCTATAGTCGCTGAGCATTACATCTATAGTCGCTGTCTATAGTCTCTGAGCGCTATATCTAGCGACTATTTGTATACCGTAGTGCAAATGCGCTCGTCGCTACCGCTACGGGTACGGGTTCCGCAGGTAGTAGCAGCTATAAATAGAAGTTCACACCCGGTTCACAACGACAAGTTGTCGCTATCTCGCAAGGAGGCGGGGCCCGTCGCCTGTCTGTGATTGAGCGACGTCACATCTGGCTCGTTCTCTGCACTACCGATCCATGCCTAGCGTCAAGATCTGGCTGAAGAAGTTTTCGCTGGAGGTGGTATCCACGCGGGTATCTGCACTCGAAGTGGCGCAGCAGCTGGGGGCCATTCAAGCCATCAATAACCCGAACTACCGCCATCACACGCCGCTGGGCAGCGCTGCTCCGAACTTTCCCGCCTTGGAGCTCTCCCCTTGAGTTCTCGTGGCTACAGGCACCTGGTAGACGAGTGCTGCTGTAAGGGCCTAAGTCGAAACTGAATGCAATGGGAGCCGGGTCTTCATCTCTTTTGGGCCGGCACACAGCGGTAGTACTACCGGAGCCGCAGACCGCCGACGACAGCGGCGGTGCCCGGCAAACGGCATCAGCGCGCCCAGGTGGCAACTCTGCGCGGCGTACCGACGAGAATGTCAGGACTACACCGGCAGCCCATGAGATCAACGCGGCTGCCCCCGGGGCAAGCAGACAAGTGCGTGCTGCGAGGACGAGTGCCGGGGGCGGAGACGGCGTGGAGATTCTCTCGGCCGGCGAGACACTCGGGGCCCCTTTCGAATGGCAGCAGCGGCATGTGGTGACGTGGGCTCACCGGCTGCAACACATCGTCGGCCCCAAATTCTCGGATGAGCTGAAGCGTGAGCTGGTGCAGTGTGAAATCACGACAGGGGCGCTGCTGCTGGCGCTCTCCAAAGAGGAGAGGTTGGCGCGCGAACATTTGCCGCTTCTCAGGAACGACAAGTGCGTTTGTGGGCCAGGGAGCAGCAGAGGGGCTGGCAGCCCTGAAAGTATTGCAGAGCAGTGCATGCTCTCACACGTATCAAAATTTCCCGAGGAAATCCAGGACATGATAATGTATTATGCACCGCCGCCTTTGCTGCTTGTCTACAATTCACCATATCCCTATTTGGCTCTGCCAGCCTCTCTTCATTGCTCTGTCTCTATCCCTCTCCGGCTTGCGAGCAGGGTGGTAGCAGGGTGGTTTGATCAATACTAGACCGTACCGGTACATTTTATACATATCTTGCGTGTATCCCGTGGCACGCTGTCAGACCGTCTTCTACTTCTAGGCTCCCACACCTCGCAGATGGACGGCGCACATTGAGCTCCTGATGCACGAGCTGAAGAGACTGCAGACAATCGGAAAGGGGGCGATCTGGTCAGAGCCGCATCAAAACGACCAGGGCTTCCTCAGACAACACTTTCCTCAGCCGTATCAAGCCCAGGATGGGATGGGCCAGGTTGGTGCCCGGCACCACCCAGTGGGCCCCAAGCGACAGCTCAGCGTCACGCCCTCAATGGGCAGGGGCGGTCAACATGGCCCCGTTTCCACACATGGAGCTGCGGTTCATGCAGTAGGAAGGCGGCCGCCCATGCGGCGCACCAGCAAGCTCCTGAAACCAAAGGCGGTAATAAGCTACAACCCTGCGCAGTCCAAGTTCAAGGAGTTTGTGCTGGTTGAGCTGCGAAACATGGGATTTGACACCTGGTGCCGCACCAAGGAGCAAGGTGCCGCCCCCTCCCTTTGCCAAATATACACTGTTTCTCGAAGCCAGCGAGTAATGCCAGTGACGTATGCACGCACACACACACATGTGTACCAATGGAATCGAATGTAGGATGAACACCAATTATTTGACATCCGGTGATTCCTGCGACCTATCGCGATGGCGTGACTGGGGAATCGTTATCTGAAGTGGACGATGCTCTGCCAGGCAGCGACAGCCCCACCGAAGAGTGGATTACTCAGGCAACGACATCCGAGACGCTGCTATTCGTCTTTGTTCTGTCTGGCGCGTATGTGAAGTCGGAGCTCTGCATGAAGGAGTTCCGCTACATCATGCAGGACTCGCGCTCGAAGATGGTGGTGCCACTGCTCTTTGATGACTGCGACAAGTCGGTGGCTACCACATCCGTTCGGTATTTCTTGTCAAAGGTCAATTTTGTACGCCGCCGCCCATTCATCAAGTACTTGTGCGATGAAGGTTGCAGCGCGGAGGAATCAGACTGCAAAACACACCACAAAGTCGACGTTGATCCAATGAAGGACGGCGCTTTGTCTGAGAAGGAGTGGCTCCCAAAGTTCAAGCGTGCCGTCAAAGTGGCCAGTGGCCGAGCGGACATCGAGCTCGACCGAGCGTTTGTAGACAAGGAGTGGAATCAATCAAGCAAGCGCGAGGTAGTTGGCGCAGAGGACGGCGCTCGCCCGCAAACTGCCGGCGAAGAGAAAAAGGATGACAGGGGCCGTACTGACAGGCTGCTGCAAGAAGACCTTCTTGCCCAAATTGCGCAAGTGAGGGGGCCACTTCCCACATCTGTATTATATTACCAACCCGTAGTATATTTCAACACGCTGATTGATTTACAGCGTACTAAACACATTGTCATTGAATAACGGGTTTTGCTAGCGTCATCCCGGTCGACGACATGCACCCATGTATTTTGTTACTTCGTAGATATTGGCATGATGGGGACGCTCAATATCCGCACATGTTGTACGATTGCAGGACATGAGCAGCGAGGAGGTGAGCGTCCAGCCTGGCGACCTTCGCCTTGTCGGGATCATCGGAAGCGTGGTTTTCCACAGCGACTGGACCAAGGACATTTGTGTCGCTCTTGCCAGGGAGCTCGCCCGGGCAGAGCCGACCCTGACGCTTGTCACAGGCGGCTTCCATGGTGCTGAGAACAAACCACCACCGCGTTTTATCACGATGTGCATGTCGCTGCATGCTGCGCTTCCTGTTTAGCATGACCACAAAATGAAAGGCAGTGATCTGTTTGGGGCTCTCAGGTGTCGGCGAGACAATGGCACGGGCTTTCAGTGAAACGCGTGCCGGCATGGATATGCACCATGGGACCTACAGCGTACTGCCTGAGACCGACCCAGACCTTCTGACAAGGTACAAAGAGAAGGTAATCTATGCTGCTCCCATATGACGCCCCCTACGCACCACAGCATGTGCCGCCAGCATGAAGTACACTATATGGTACAAGCAAACCTTCACATTTGCGTACAGATCGACCCCGTTTCCGCTGATCCTGGACGTGTGAACAAATGTGGCAGGCTGATATCGACGAGGAGAAACTGCAATTCACCGCGAAGGAGTACGGAAAGACCATCTTCATTGGCCATTCCGTCAAGCAGCGCCAGCGCCTCATGGCTGTCAACCCGGTCATGATCATATTGGAAGGTTTGCCGCCAATGAACTGTCTTAATTTACATATGACGCGCGCTCACACACACACACACACACACACACACACACACACACACACACACACGCACACACACACACACACACACACACACACACACACACACACACACACACACACATGCACACACGCGCGCGCGCGCAGGAGCCAATCGAAATGATGTTGACGTGAGCTGCATGCAAATTTGTGGGCACGGCTACGCATTGCAGGGGGGGAAGGAGCGCAAGACGAGGCGTTGTATGCCATTAACGTAAGGGCAACCTCACTCATGCATAGCTTTGCTGCCGCTGCTGCTTTGCTGCCATGAGCAGCCGCTGACAATGTGAATGGCGTGTTGTCCCCACCAGAATGGCAGATATGTCATCCCGATCTCCATCACCGGAGGCAAAGCAGCCGAATGCAAGGAGATCTGCGAGGAACAGCTCAAGCCAGATCTTGGCGAGGAATTTTTGACGGCGTGGGGTACTGTCCGGGAAATTGTACGGAGGCTGCCTGACAGCATACTATTTGTTATGCCCCAGCGTGAGTGCGGGTTGCACTTGACACAGCGGGCACACATGGATGTGGTCATTGATGGGTCTGCTCACCCCCCTCTCATTTTGCAGAGTGGAAAGGAGCACAATCGGACTAACAAAAATGAAAAGATAAATCGGATTGTGGATGCTGCACGGACCCTTGGTGACCTCCATCCATGAAAGCCTCATCCAGGGTAGCTACTCCTCGTCGGACCAACTCCTTGCTGGCGGCTTGCCATCTGAGTCACCAGCAGAGTGCCACCCTCCGCCAAAGCTGGACAACATCCTGCAAAGGATCAGCAGAGAGGTCGAGAGTGACCCCAAGGAGCACCGGATGGCAAGCTTCCTGGAGAAGCGGGCCCAGCACATGTACGGCGAATCTACCAAACTCAAGGCACCGCCCGTGTACATCCTCAATGGGCACAGGGGCCACAGCAAGGTCCTCCCCCCCCCTTTACTCTGTCTCCCCCGCGCCCGTCTCCTACCATAGCACAGCCATGCGCGCCGTGTCCTATCCTAGCCGAGTGTCAGACACCAGTGCACCAAATACTGAACATGCAATGACCAGGCTTGCTGAAGCACTGACTAAGCAGTCTGTTAGGATGGGAGCTCGGCACTTAGACATAGAATATAAATATAATAGGAATGTAGTGTGTGTTGGTAGTTTGGATATTTGGAAAGGAAACTAACATACATCTGAGTCGTATTGCGAATCGATTTTGCGTAGTACTAGATTACATTGTTTGAGTTTGTATTGCCAATTTAATCAGGAACAGCTGTATACGTCCATTGTTTGAAATTCGATAGCGGTACAGGAATGCGGTTCGATGCTCTACAATAAGATGCCGTTAATTATGCTACGCTCGGAACGCATTTACGCGTATTAGCAGGAGCACTCCAGGGATTCGTTGGCTGTACAGGTGGTATCAGCAGGTATCTCATAGTCTCAGGTACCAGTCCGTATTACACCGTTAGATATCGTTAGTACATCACATTAGTAGTACAATCCCTATCATTGGATAGTATTGGATAATCCTTTCACAGAACTGAGAAAATGCGTATATAGGGCGCATATATACTCGTAAGGATTACACAGCAGCGTGTTTATTTGATGTAGGGAATTATTAAGGATCACACAGTTTGCCGTGTGCAAGAAATCAAGTGAAGACATGAATGATCACATAATCCTTGGTATTGCGCCTAAACATTGTATTTTGATCAATCTTCAGCACCTATATTATAATAGCAATGGAATTGAATAGATATAGAAAACAATACGCTGGAGGGGTGGCAAAACACGGCCAGGCCGTTTAAAAATGATCGCCATCTGCGCGCTAATGTGTATATAGTGTTAAATTTGCGGCTGGCGGCTGTTTTGTGCCCGCAGTTCAAGACAACTGGAGGCAAGGTCGACACTGACATCCTAGAGCAGCTGGATGAGATTGCGGAAGCCCTGAACAAACACCATGGCTTGCTGGATCTGAAGGAGGGCGAGGGCGAATTGGAGGGCTTTGCCGCCCCTCCCCGAGCGCGCTGGATGTGCGTTTACGGTGGGGACCCGTACGTGCCTGGCACCCCCAACGTGGCTCACCTTGCTCGCCAACTGCGGGAAAAGCACGGAGTACCCATCCTGGCGCTGCACCCCAACTTGCTGGAGGATAAGATTCTCAAGCCGAAGCTGAAAGAGACCTACGAGCACCTGGCGCATGGCGCGCTGTACAGCTACCCCACTGAGCTCGTGCCAGAGTACAAGGAAGGCAGCTCTGACAAGGACTCGGACGAAGGGCCGCAGTGGAAGTGGGGGCGGCGCATCCTGTACGGCGGGTATAACCCGCTGAAGGACGACCTGCAGGTGAGGGCGGGGAGGCCCTAGGCCCTGTGTGATGGCTGTTGCCATACGTGTAAACGGCTGTGCAGATACACGACACAGGCTGGGGGATGAGGGCGTCCGAAATGTGTTACTGCACACAGTGTTTATTGTCCCTTACATGCCCCCCATTTTTGGCTGACGGGACGGCTGGTGTTGACGAGCACAAGGTCCGTCCATCTAACCCCGATGCCTCTGCCGGCAGGACCTCACCCCCTGCGCATCCTCTGCCGTCTACTTCAACGGGCGCCTGCTGCAGAAGCACCTTCGCGGCCACATTGTGGTGGGCGGCGGCCAAGACGCGCGCGATGACTGCCAAGAGTGTCAGCTGCTGGGCATCCCTACAAGGCTGGTGCAAGCAGAACACGTCCCAAACGAGCCCCCCGAGATGCTGAAGGAAACGGCGGACTTCCAAGAGGTGTACGGCAAGTATGGCGTGGTGCATGAGTACGTGACAGCATGGGGACCATTCTTCTCGCACTGCTTTGGCCAGGCGGCGGTGATATTCTAAGCAGAGTTCGGCCGTTGGAAGTCTGATGCCGCATCCGGGTGCTGCTGCGCTACAGCGACGCGGCGGGTACCTGTAATGGAAGTTAATGCCACTCTAGGCTGCTCATCAAAAGTCTCCGCCCTGCCCCGTAGTGCTTACTACCAGTACCTTAGTACCTGGGTGAAAATCGGAAAATCCTTTTGTGCACACTCTCCGGATGGTCTCTGGTGTCGATAAATGTTTAAAATCCGCCGCCGTGTTCATCTATAGCCTGGGCTTGCTATCAGCAACAACTGCAGTTGCTTCAGCCGCGCTAGAAGTTGCTTGCAGCAGATGATTTGTTTCTGACTATATGAAATAATGTTGCTTCAAGTCTATATCTTTGCACCGCTGTGATCTTTAATAGAGCTTCGCGAATGTTTGATAAAATTCCGCCGTGGTATATTCAGTCATTATTGTATGTTGTCATCAGCATTTAGTACCCCCCCCCCCCCCCCCCCCCCCTCCTCTTCTCATTCAGTGAGGAGGCCCCTGTCGGTCCACAAAAGATGCGGGTGCGGACAGAACCATGGATGCACCAAGGCGGCGGCACGGAGCCCGTACTACGGCACCGTACTAAATACCGCCGCAGCCGGCCACACTGTTCTATATTGCTACCGTACGCATGTCCTGGTATCAATCCTTACGTCCGAATTGACCCGAATCGCGACGACACGCTGACCGACATAGTCGCTACTGGTAGGTGCGCTATCCGGTGTAGCGACTGTTTCAAAATCAATTATGGATACCAATCTCATCATACCAATCGGTGAAATCTGTCCGCCGGCCGCACACACAGGAATATTATTATTTGCATCCAATCACAGCAATATAGCGACTATTATAGCGCTACCGCGCCCTTATATACCGCCCATTTATAGTCCTTGGAAGCCACAGATAAATAAACAGATTACTTGTGATGATATTTTGGACGCAGTGGCGGCGACTTGTCGCTAGATAAAATTTCCCGCCCTGTCCTGGGGTGGTCCCTATTTGATGTTGCGCGCGCGTACAGGTATTCATCCGGCCGCGCGCGCGCGTCGTCGTCGCGGTCAAACGCTTCGGGGCGGTCGAGAACAAACCCTCTCACCCTACGGCTCCCGCGTCGTGTAGTGAGTGCTGTCATGTGTGCAGCAGCGGTGCTGTCGCTGACCCCCAGCAGCCAACACCAGCACCGACACCTCCCAACCGGCCAAGTAGATCGACGCGCGGCCGTGATCGTGAACCCTGCTTGCACCCCGCCTCCCGCCCGCTCTGCTCCACCGACCACGCCGCCCGACCATGCTGCCGACTTCTCCCGCGCCGGCGGTCGCCTGCGGTGGCGAGCTGCTCAACTCGACGCGGCGCACCGTTGATCGGCTATCCGCGGCGGGCGCGCTGTCGGGCGAGCAGGCGGACCTACTGCTGGCGGGACTCGTGGCGCTGTCCTCCCAGCCGGCACCGGGCGCAGGGGCACGAAGCTCGTCCTGCCGGAAGGCGCGCCGACGGCCTAGCGGCGTCGTTGAGCCGCCGCCAGCGCTGCGCCTCTCGCCGCTACCCACGAGCTGCCGCGAGTCCGACTGGACGGCGCTCCCGGACGAGGTCTTTGCTGGCGTGGTGGCCCGTGTGCAATCAGCGACTGGCGCACGGGTTGGCCAGGCGCCGTGGTGGAACGCCAGGCTGGCGTGCCGGGACTGGGCGAGGTGCGGCGACACTACCCTCCATTCGCGTTACTCATGGGCGGGCGACTGAATACTTTACCTAGCAGAGCGGCAACAGTCCGTCCGCGCTGAACCTTCCCACCCATCCCCTCTTGCCTCTCGCAACTATGGACTCAGAGCGTTCTCGGAGCACTTCGAGGTGTGGGATGCGCGTGGAGCGCGTGCAGAAGGCGGCGAGGCGGGTGCGGCCGAGCAGCACAGCAACCCGTTTTCGTACGCGCGGCTGGTGGTCCGCCACTTCGCCGCCATGGCGGGCGTCTTCCCCAACCTGACGACGGTGCAGCTGCCGCACTGGCGCGAGCTCGAAAGCCGCCGGCTGCCCAGCGTGCTTCCGCAGTGGGCCGCCACGGAGCCGCTGCCCACCAACGCCATCCTGGACGGCCTGGCGTCACTGCCAAGTCTGACGCAACTGGACTGGCCGCAGGTGTGCTCTTCTGATAGCCCCTCGCTTTTCTCGTTTAAAAAACAATTGTGTATATTTTTTTACATTTTTGTCTACTTTTTTACCAGTTCCGTGCAACTTCTCCACCCTATGCCATGCTGGTGGGCTGACTACCCTCCCGCTTTCTCGCAGGCCGGCCCAATCAACGACCCCCACATCGAGTCGCTGGCAAAGCTGACGGGCCTGCGCTGCCTGCGTGTCAACCATGGCCTCACCAAGGGCGACAATGTGGACAGCAGCCGCGCATGCAGCGTCGCCCGGCTGACGGCGCTGACCGCTCTGCGTGAGCTGCGGCTGCAGACGACGGACCCGCACACGCATGCCATCGGCTTCCTCACCGCCAGCCGGCTGGCGGAGCTCAGCATTCTCACGCAGCTCACAGTGCTGAGCTGCACCGTGTGGGACGCCTCGGACGACGACCTCGCCCGCCTCGGCGGGCTGAGCAACCTGCGGGAGCTGGACCTGTTCAGCATGGCAGGCCGCGAGAAGGAGTTCGAGGATGCGCTGGACCTGGCGGTCACAGATGCTGGGCTGATGCGGCTCACCGGCCTGACGGCGCTGGAGAAGCTGCAGCTGCCGCCGAGCGCCAACTGGACCCGCGAGGGGCAGGCGGCGCTGCTGGAGGCGCTGCCCGCGCTGCGGGCCACGAATGCCTGGTACGAGGCGGGCGTGGACGCTGACTGGACCGACGACAACAGCGACGGGCCCGGAGGTAGCGACGATGACTGGGATGATGACAGCAGCGATGGCGATGGTGTCGTGGGTACCGACGAAGAGTGGGCTGACGAAGAGGACGATGACGACGGCAGCGACTGGGAGCTCGGCCCAGATGAGTTTGGCGGCGGCGACTAGCCCTGCCAGAGGCGTGTGTGTGAGGGGGGGGGGGGGGGGGTGGGCAGGTCGTAAGACTCTGTCGGGCATCAGGCACGACAGCATCTGAGTCTTCCCTTAATGTTTAGATTGCCAAAACTTTTTTGGATGACAAGCCCATGTTGGTGTCACCCTGCTTGCTTACGAGAAGTATTACTTTTTTTCTGAGAATGTAAAAATACTCCCTTGTCAGCCCAGACAGAGGCCCCCACCCCGCGCCCCTCCCCTCTCTCCATATTCCTTCCCATACTTGCTATAGAAGGTTTGCCGCAGCTCGCCCCGGCGCCGTTTTGTAATTTCCCCATGCGACTTCACAACCATGAGCACAGCAGGCATGGTTGCTGCGGGGAGAAGTGCCGTCTGCAACCCTGTGATTTCGAGCTGCTCCGAAACCACGCGCACAGCCGGCTGCGCCCGCAGCACGCGCCGCCAGCCTAGTCGCCGCAAGTATCATAGACACTTTCTGCTACCGCCGGTACTCCGTCAGCTCCCGCACCGTGTGCCTACATGCTAATAGCCCGCAGCGTCCGTTTGGGCTCCATTGCCGCTGCGGTGGAGGCTCTGAAGTCACTCCACCAACTATAGCGGATATATAAATGCCCCAGCCCCGCAGCAGGCTCGCGCCACTGCCACCCTATGTTGCGCCGGCAAAGTCACCGTCCTTTAATGAGCACCGACAACGGCTGCAAAATGGCGATAATAGGATATTCGCCACCTTGTCTCCGAAACCATTATCTTACATCCGCCACATCAATACACTTGAATGTCTCCGAAACCGTTGTCTTACATCCACCACATCAATACACTTGAATGTCTCCGAAACCGTTATCTTACATCCGCCACATCAGTACACTTGAATGTCTCCGAAACCGTCATCTTACATCCGCCACATCAGTATACTTGTCTCCGAAACCGTTATCTTACATCGCCACATCGGTACATTTGTCTCCGAAACCATTATATTACATCCGCCCCATCAGTATACTTGTCTCCGAAACTGAAAGCAATTCAAAAGATCCGATCATGTCACATACACGCGGGCAACCGCATATATAGCTATACAGCCGGTACACGGGCAGCCGAGTATTGGTATACCGCGCTATACTAGTATCGATACCGGGCAGCCGAGTATCGGTACGAGTATAGCTAACAGAAACAGTCATCTTACCTCCGCCTCATCAGTATACTTGTCTCCGAAACCGTCATCTTACCTCCGCCACATCGGTACATTTGTCTCTGAAACCAGTATCTTACATCCGCGACATCAGTACACTTGTCTCCGAAACTGTTATCTTACATCCGCCACATCAGACAGTGCACTTGTCTCCGAAACTGTTATCTTACATCCGCCACATCAGCACACTTGTCTCCGAAACCAATATTATCTTACTACATCCGCCACATCAGCACACTTCGTGATCTTTTAGGCCGCAAGCAGAGGCGCCGTACGGCTGCAGTCTATGACGAACGGTGGCGTGATGAATAACTCACGCCCGGCTCCATAATCAGTTGCCGATGCTCTGCCACGCTCACCTCGCATGTACAACAGGCCTTCGTCAACGATCGCTGGAGCCGCCAAGGACGGGGCCTCTGGCTCTCACCATCACTACTGATTGCGGCGAACGACCGTCCCTAACACCATCTGACTGACTGGCAGTTCTATACTTACGGTCGCCGCTTCAGCTTCCACAATTGCTACATACTTATTGTCGGTACTCGGCAAACGTGCGCCGGCTGCGACCTTACCTGCTTATGTCCGGCTCCATCACCGTCAAAACACATGAACGCGCCAGCCCACGCGGAAGCCCTGAACGGCGCCAACCATCCTCCTTGCGCCAGCCCGGAACGGCGCAGCAGCTCTCATTCCCGACTAAACGATTTATGTCAATGATAAATGCATCTGCGACGACTGCTGCCACTTGTGCAGATAAATGCGGTCTACGAAAGGGAATTTAATGGTTGGCATGTTTGTTTATGTTAAAGTATAAGGGACCGAATTGTTGAGTATATACAGCAGACCAGCAAAATAAATGAACAACGGAACAAATTGACGAGTCAACCACAACATGTTCCCCACACCCAAGCAACGAGGTGATTTCTGCAAGTGGCAACCATCTCAATGCTGCGGCATTTGTGTTTAATATGGTAGCAGTGCCTGATTGCTTGGAATAAATTTGCTGTGTGATTAATTGTTTAGCGCCGGGCCAACCAACGCACTATGCAGACAACGCGACAACGCATTCATCTGCTGTAAGTCAGTATACATGTGCGCGGCTCCAATACAACCACATGCTGCCTATATCCCTAGTGAAGCTTATAAAATTCATATCATCCTTACTACTACATATTGCTGCCGCTGTATGATTTAAGACTTACGCTAAGAACGAAGGTAGAGTTTTGCCTGGGTTCACCCTGCTTCTTGCAACAGTAGGAGTATAGGGGCGAAGGCGCGAAGCTGTTGTGTATTTACGCATATACTGTCGGCACATGGTTACATGCATGCATGATGCGACATGTCCAGCATATTCATTGCCCATGTAGCACTACATTATAGCCTGCGCTGCATGTTCTCACCTACTGTCGTTGTACTCATCCGAGCAGTGGTATACTGATAGCTTTCGCCGTCGTAGCAGCACTACACCCTTCCACAAAAGCCCCAGTGCGGCCCCCTTATTTTCGCCAATAAGATCTGAGTTCACAAATTGATGAGAAGCTGAAAACAGTATAGGTTTGTTACCTGCTGAGACCCTAGAATATAGCGCATTTATGATCAGCCTTTATCATAACATGGTTCGATCAAAACCTAGTACCCTAACAACTGCGCCATACGAGTGATCATGGCGCCACAAGCTGGGGCGCTTCAAGTGCCCCGCCATCACAACACTGGGGCTGGCGCCCCACATGTGACGATGCCACCGCGCACGCATAGAACACGGCATGGTGGGATGGTCCATGGGCAGTTGAGGAAACATGTTAGCAAAGGGGCTACTGAAATGTTGTTGGGCGCGGTGGGGCCATGTACGCGCAAGCCACTGCACGGTGTGTGCTAATACCATCGTCGCAACTGCAAATCTGCAATGTTGCCCTCGTCCAGCAGCCACAATATTACAAGACACGAAGATATATATTTATACTTGTAGTGTTGCAGGGACTGCTCATCACTAAATTCTGAAATAAATCTCATCCCATTCATACGCAAGCTTCCTTTTGCGGGCGTCCGGGCACGTTAAGGCGCGTTTCGGGTTACAATTCCTTTAAACATAAACGAAATAGATTGAAGCGTAACGTTTCAAAATGTATTAACCTGGACACATCATCCTGGGCGTGAAACTTTATGGCACATGCGTCTCAATACCCAAGACTCGGTGGCGTAACAGTGTGTACTCGCACACTTATCGCATATACTTGGCACATGTCCTCCTTGAGTGATGCGCACGGCCGCCACGTTCGACCCCCCTGCTTTTTAACTTTTACAACAATATTTTCCACACGCATCAATGCATTGCAGTGCATGCCAAAAGTATCATCAGTGCCACTCCGTCGGCTCGCGTTGACATGATGCGGCGGGCATGTAGCCACGCACTACTTCATAGGAAAGCTTCGCCCTACGACGAGGCGGAGGTCGCGAGAAGCTTCTCATGCGCGCGCGTGCGATGATCAAAGCGTTTTTCCTGTGATTTTGCTTGTGAGCTAGCGGAATCCGCCGATAGGGCTTGAATGTCCCATAATGTACCATGAATAATCGAGTTTCAACGCCAAGGCGGGTAGTGAGGTATGTGTACGGGGGAAGTTGTGTCTCGTGGCTAGATATGCACATGGATGGCGAACTATGCGGTTTTGAAGCGCTAGCGCCACTTACGTTTTTTTTTGGCCTAGGTGAAAGTGCTAATGGGAATAGGTACCACTGGTCAATATTAATTGACGGCGGCGGGTCTAGCCGGCGGCGGCGCCATAACAAAAAATGGATTCCGCCATCTCTCCCAAAGCCGTGGTACATGCAACATGATTGAATCATGCACGCGTACACGGCCTCGATGCAGCCGCGTATATGTGCATGTCGATTGTATCCCCGCAATCCGGATTTGTGTGGAAAAGTGTACCAGTCGCTAGTACTGATGACGATGCCGCCGTGCGTCGCCGCCGCCGCCTGCTACCATATCTATTCGATTTCACGTATGTATTAAGGATTATATGCATATGCATAAAACCATGCAGAAGTATTTCATGATATCGATTGATATATATCATATATGTTTATATGTATTCACGCATATCGTGGCTGTACTGGGGTACTCGGTCATGCACGCCTGCCAGGGGCGCGCCATGCGGGTGGGCTCCGAAACCGTGTCGATTCGGGCGGGGGGGCCTGCATATGCACCAGATGAGCTGAGGCGGCGGAGTCGACTCATTAGTTCAGACTGCAATGAGCCCGCGGCCGAGAAGCATCGCATATCGGAGCGCCCGCCACGTTTATGTGCTACTGCCTAGCTCGTCAAGCACACTCACATCCCTATCACCCGGAGGAGCCTTGGGTGATACAGGCATGTGGGGAAGCGTGTGTCGTCCACTTCGTCCGCCTTGCTCTCCGCCGCCGACCCTGCTCCTCCCCCACCACCTATACTGCCCAGACTCCTCAGAAGCGCGGCCGACTCGGCCTTGCCGGCGGGAAAGGCAGACGACCCGGCCAGGCGGTCAACAACAGCAAATATCCAGTCATCTGCCCGCCCGTGCCGAGCCTCGGCATGCACCATTTGCAAATGCCGAGTCCCGGTACAGAAGTGGCCGGCTAAATGCCACGGCGTGCGGTGTCGGCAGGAGCCGAGATAGCGGCTTCGCGACGGCTGGGCGGGGTGGTGGCGCGTGCAGGGCGGGCGACTCGCCTGGCGAAGCGCGGGGCAGAGGACGGCCAAAGAGGGATACCAGCGGACAGGTGCGACACGCTGACGCCGCACGAGTTCACGGGCTACACGCCGATCGCTCCATGCCGCCCCGCGCCGAGCCCTTTGCTGTAGTGGAGTATATACCTGAGCACACTTCTTCTCGATGCGTTGGGTGTGGCAGCGGGCTATGCGGCCAACTCAATGATACCTGAATGTCTGCGGTCACCGTATGAGCCCCCCCCCCCCCCCCCCCCCCCGCCCCCACCAGGTGGAGCTTGTCAGACAGGCGCGCAAATTCATGCTCACTGAGTCAGCGCACAACAGCGCAAGCCGGCCGTCGCTGGTGGCGGAATATGCGGAGAAAGTCAGCAAGGGCACGCGTCCGGAGGCTATCAGGGCGCTGGAGTGGGTGCTGCTTCTGCACGACCTCGGTCAGCGCCATGCCTATGATGCCGAGCACCCTTCCCCCGGTGCTTCCTGAGCAGGCATGTAGACTTGTATACCATGTCACTCAATCACTGATGGTGGCATCCGGATGTATAGGCGTGCCGCTGGAAGCTACAGTCGCCATTGCTACAGAAACGCCAGCGCTGCTGCAGGCACCAGCGCAGGAGCTGGCTGCCACGTGTGCTTTCTTAGCCGACTCCGGGCTCCTCTGTGACAAGCTATGGCGGCCGCCAGTCCTGAACCAGCTGCTCACGTGAGCCAACCAGTGCCTGGAACGGCTGTGCTCTGCCGCACCTGCCGCCTTCCTCACACCAGTTTTAATCTGACAGAGCGCATGCTCCACCCTTCTCAGGTGCCAACTGGAATCTCAGCTGAAGCCCACAGTGTTCCATCTGCTCTCACTCGGCATGCCGTCGCAGGACATATGCACGCTGCTGTGCCGGTACCCGGCATTCCCGCGGTACAGGTGAGCCGCCGCCCACTCAGAGCATGAAGCACGGCGCCCCCACGCATGCAGAATCTTGCCTGGAGGGATGAGGAGCATAGAGTGGCTTGACATGCGTTGCTGTGAGTGTATGGTGGGCGGGCGCCCAACACCGAAATATCCCCTCGCTCTGCAGCATTCTGAGGAAGCAGCGCCCGCTGGTGGAAAGACTGCAAAGCACGTACGGGGTCAGCTTAGAGGGGGTGCGGACTATACTGCTGCGCCACCCCAAGTTGGTGACCACCGGCTTCCCCAAGATGTCGGAGGTGGACGAGCTTCTGAGAGCCGAGCTGGGCATTCAGGCAAGAGGACCCCCCTCCCCCCCCCCCCCCCCCCCTTCTCTTCCCCAAACTGCATACAACACAGCTACAGATGTCAGGCGGCCTCTGACTGAGTGTATCTATGAACGGCATGTGTTCACCTTTAGTAGAGTATGCCCTTGTAGAGGCTGACTCTTATTCTATGATTCTGTACCCGCCAGGCTCAGGACGCCGGCACCTGCCTCGTGCGCTTTCCCGGGCTGCTCAGCCTCAGCACAGATCGTAACCTGCAGCCCACCATCCGTCACCTGTTGGTCCTGGGCTTAACCAGGGAGGAGGTTGCAAAGATGGTGGTAAGCGTGCCGGCCCTGCTCAGCCTGGACTTCCAGCCTGGCGGGAAGCAATGGCTCAAGTGGCGGTTTTTCCTTCAGGTCATGGGCAAGGTGCGGCGCAACGGTGCTTGCCGAGAAGGAACATGCCCGGCCTGTTGTTGCGCATGGTTATGCCTCGAGCCTAAGCAAGCAGCTGTGGATTGGAAAGCTCTGTGCTTTTGTTTCTGCTCTGACCCGGTGCGCATCCCTGCAGAGCCCCCGTGACCTGTTGACCTTCCCACGCTACTTCACCTGCTCCCTCGAAAAGCGCATCGCGCCCCGGACCCTGTTCATTCTGCAGAATGGCCTGGACCCGGCCCCCATCGCCCTGCAGAAGGTGATGGCGCTGACAGACCAGAGCTTTGCGGAACGCACAGCTGGGCGCCCGCACGACGACTTCTTGCTGTTTCTGGACACTTGGGAGCAGCTACCCGCCTGGCAGGAGTGGCAGCAGGCCGCGCAGAGCGCGGCCATTCTGGCGGCAGCTGCTGCTGCTACCGCCGCCCAACGCCTGGACGACGATGGCACAGACGACAGAGTACACTCTTCCAACAAAGATGCACGCTGAGGGGCAGTTTACTATGTCCCCCTGGATAGCTACCAAGTGGCCCCACCATAAAGCAGTAGTTCATCATATAAAATCCACGTGACTTCACTCTACTTTCCGTGCCAATATTTACGTTATAACATATGCTTTATTTCCGGTTTAAATTGCATCAGCAGGGCTGACAGTTAGCAATTTGAGATTAGTGCCTGTAGCACTGGTGCCTCGTAATGCTGGAAATGCAAGTGCATTGTACGAGAGATAAACATGCGATAAGACGATCAACAACATGATTGTGTAAAGATCCTTAGCATAAGCAATCAATTTTGAATCAAATGAATACCTCTCCCCTGAAGTACTCAGGGCAGAAGGCAGAGTGCACTCAGGGCAGACGGAGTTCGCCTGGCCTGATGCTATGCCGCAGTTTGCCTGGCGCCAGCAAAGTGTCCGCATTGCCAACAACTGCGCTATTCACGCGAATTTAGTCATTGAGTGCCAAAATCAAGGGATGACTAGTTGGGGATATACCCATCGTCATATGGCATTATGGCTTTGCTGTACGATATCAATTATGCGGACAGCTACACATGCAGCATGGCGTTGACCGATGTTAATATGGCAATTACGGATGGCTGTCACATATATACATGTATGCTACTTTTAGTAGCTGCAGTGACCTGCTGCTGTGGGTAGGTGGAGATATTGCGATTGCACACATACCTGTACTACTACTTTCTGCTTCCACCGGATGCTGTACTCGCAATCATGACCCATTTTCACGGTACATCAATGATACAAGGATACATATTGACAATGATAATATCTGATGAACTACAGCGGCGCGATGAACCGGCGGCAGGTTTATCGCGCAGATTCGCAGGTTTATTGTCAAAACACATCACATGGCCGGTCAAATAGCGACTAAGGATTATATACCACGTAAAGCGCGCGCCGCCACGACCGCGCGTCCGTCGTCGCATAGTAGCGACTAATTTGCCAGAGCGCACGGATAGAGTGTTCGCGTTGGCGGCGGCTCGGAACTCGTCACAGCACCAGCAGATTCGGCGGGCGGCACCACGGCGCCGGTCACTGCAGCCCTGAGCACACAGCAGCCGACCAGCATACCGCCACCTGATGCAAGCAGCTACCCTCACATGCCGTATCGGTTTTCGGGCTGCAGTCTTGCTATCCTCTGCGCATCCACGTCAGTTTCCCGGCTGCAGCGCCGCGAGGCGTTCGGTGTATGTCTGCGGGGGCTGGAGAGGGCAAGCGCAAGATGGTGCGGATCGGCACGCACAACGGCGCGTTCCACTGCGATGAGGCCTTCGGCTGCTTCATGCTCAGGTACTCCTCACGCCCGCCCGCCGAGACTCTATAGTTTACCAGTAACACCCAGCGTTGTCTGCTATGTACTGCGCGAGCTGGAGCTGGAGGTTGTATTTCTCCGCAAGAGGGGAGGGGGGCGGCGATCCGACCCTGGGAGCAGCAGGAACGTAGCCGTGTTGCCGCTGCAGCCGACGGACAGCTGCTTCTTCTTGCTCGTTTGCTGAACTCCGACTAGAGTTACGGGTTTGGGGGAGGACGGGTTGGGCTATTAGCTGTCTTTACATGGCACTCAGGCCGGATGCGTATGGCATCCCCGACACATCCAGGGGGCGGGTATACAGGGCACACAATCGCAGCAGCAGCAGCAGCCTCACAGGGCCTCCAGCCAGCAAACATTGAGTCTCTGCATTTGGGCTGGCAGGCAGACGGCGGGGTTCAGGGACGCAGAGGTGGTGCGCAGCCGGGACCCCGAGGTGCTGAAGGAGCTGGATGTTGTCATCGATGTGGGCGGCGTGTACGATGCCTCTGCGCAGCGCTTTGACCATCATCAGAAGGGATTCACGGAGGTGTTTGGGCACGGTTTCACCACCAAGCTCTCCAGCGCAGGCCTGGTCTACAAGCACTATGGTACAGCGCTCCCCGTATCCTCCTGTTTCCGCAGGGACATCCTGGCGCCTGGGTCTGAATCCACCGAATGTCATTTCTGAGCTCTGCACCCTTGTATCAGGCAAGGAGATCGTGCGGGATCTGCTGGGCTTGCCTGCAGACAGCCCCAACCTGGACAAAGTGTATCTCGCGGTGTACAAGAACTTTGTGGAAGGACTGGACGCCATCGACAACGGCATCATGCAGTACCCGGGGGACGAGCCAGCGCGCTACATCTCTAACACCGGCCTTTCGTCGCGCGTGGGTAGGCTGAATCCACGGTAGGGTCCCATGTGGTAATGTTACAGCAAGACTGGCGAATGTGGGCACCAAGCCAGACGCTTAGCGGTATGCCCTTTGTAGGTGGAACGAGGACAACAATGACGGCATTGCAATGGAGCGCTTCCTGAAGGCCGTGGAGCTCACAGGTGTGGAGTTCAAGGAGTGCGTCGACTTTGTGGGCAACTGCTGGCTACCGGCGCGCGTCTACGTGGAAGAGGCTATTAACGGACGCCACAAGCTGGACCCCAGCGGCGAGATAATCGCTCTGAGCACGGTGAGACCCTTTGGGATATTGGGTGTGGAAGTCAACACGCACAGGCACACATACACACACGGGCGTACGTGTTTGTATACGTTTTTTTGTAAGTCTTGATCATTTGGGGCTAAGCTGCCGCCCTTGCCTGAACAGTCATGCCCTTGGAAGGAGCACCTGTACGAGATTGAGGATGAGATGAAGATTGAGAAACCCATCAAGTTCTGCCTGTTTGAGCAGGTATCGCCAAAGCTTACACACACTTGCGCATCCATGAATACGCCCGCCCCCCAACAAGCCACACGCACACCAGATTTGTAGCTCAACAGGCCCATGCTGCATCGACGCGCCCTTGCGGCCAGCTCCCTATGCCTGTAACCAAGTTTGATGTCACCACAGAGCCATGCTATGGAGGCCCATGTGGCTGCTCAAGTCACAGCATGCTCCTGGATCTGACCGGTGACCACCTGTCTGCAGACTGGCGGCGGCGGCTGGCGTGTGCAGGCCGTTTCCGTGGCGCCCAGCAGCTTTGAGAACCGCAAGTCCCTGCCGTGGCGTGGCCTCCGCGATGATGCCCTCTCTGAGGCATCTAGCATCCCAGGTGGCGTGTTTGTGCACATGGGCGGCTTCATTGGCGGCAACAAGACATACGAGGGCGCACTGGAGATGGCGAAGAAGGCCCTCACCCTGGAGGAGTGAAGCAGAGGCCGCTGTCCTGTCACATCTGTCATGAATTTCGCTGGGGGACAAGGTTCAACCAGTGGTGCTGACCCCTGAAAAGGGGTTCTGCCGCAGCCCTTCTGTGCCACGTTTTGTTGGCAGCTGCATGGTGCATGGTGCAGGCTTGTAATGATTCAAGTGCGGTAGCTACTAAGGTGTAGCACTTCATCAAGCAAGGCCGCTTGCCC
The DNA here is from genome assembly GCA_006384855.1 of Tetraselmis striata. Taxonomy (NCBI): domain Eukaryota; kingdom Viridiplantae; phylum Chlorophyta; class Chlorodendrophyceae; order Chlorodendrales; family Chlorodendraceae; genus Tetraselmis; species Tetraselmis striata. The sequence goes on from VCJN01002819.1 coordinate 119,934, forward strand.
CCCTTCAGCCCAGGGGTTCCTTAGGGTATCAGTGCACAGTGTACTTATAATAATACCCATTAACTCAAAACCCAAAGTCGCTATACAATCCTAAGAGGTACCAGTACCGTAGTGCCAGACGAGAGCGCGCTCGCTGCCTCATCAGACGGCGCAGATTCGTCTGCCATCCCGTTGCTGAAGCTGCACAGCACGTCCGAGGATCACCCACACACACACGTGCTCGCGTGGCCCGGACTCTGAACCGTGCGCGTATCACTCATCCATCCCGCCTCAGGCGGGATGCGGGCCGCTTTTAGGCGGCTTGCTGTGTTGATTTTCTAATTCTGGGGAACTACCCTTTTTGTAATTCACACCAGTACCGTAGTGCCATCAGAGTTTCGATCTTTTAGTACTGCTTTTAGCAGTACCCGTACGTGGATGTGTTACTTTGTTACTGCCCTTTTTGTAATTCACACCAGGAGTGCCGGAGTTTCTATGATAGCGGCCAAAATCCTTAACTAAAGTATGAACATCAATAACTATATTTATAGTCTCGCTCGCCGACTAGTTAATTTTTAAAGGATATCCCTCTGCTCTGATCATCGTACGACCCTGCACAGTCGCTACATACGCTGCTACGCGGGAATCCCCGAATACCCAAAGTACTGCCCGTAGTACAGCAGCAGTTTGATGGACTACTGTGCCGAGCTACTCCCAACGTACGGGTACCCGTACGGCCTACTCAGAACTCACGACCTCGTCGTCTGTGCGATCCGCCGGCTGCCTGGCCCATATCCCGACCCGCGGCAGCAAGCGCGAAGAGACACATAATCGGGAAACCTCTCGTATCTACCCCTCACAACCACTCTCTCCTCTCCAAGCATCGACGGCACGAACCTCCCGCCCAGCACCCCGCCACTCCGCGCTATCGTGCAGCCAATAACCCAAACCAAGTCAAGATGCCGAACGGACGTTCAGGAACAAACTCGCAGGTGGGCGCACCTTCCGGAACTATGCAGCCCCTTGCCGCGATCATCGAAGTACTGTTTAAAAGCGTTACGAGACCCGTGGATGGCTTACTTCGAAAAAATACTGCCACCTCCTAGTAGGCCGGCCCTGCAATCATTCATCAGCCTTACAGATTCAGCTGCGCGACTGGTGTCCGAAACGGCCGCTGGCGCACCAACATACCCCGCGTCCTCAGCAGTCCACCGCTTGTATTGCCCTCCCACTGGAGACCACCGCGCTCGCATCCCCTTTCGTTTCGTTCCCCGATACCCGATTTCGAAGCACCTCACTTGTATAAGACGGTGCCATCTTAGCAGCACTAACGCATTCAGCGTGGCCAAGCCATCGTACGGCATTGGCGCGATCAACAGCGTGGTCTTTTTCTAAGACAACTTGCTCGTTTCCTGTGTTGCGCAGGGGAACCACTACAACACTCCCGGAGGCACCAACACCTCGTCGTCAACATCGTATCACTACTCTAACTCCAATGGTTCCTACTACTAACTACAAGAACGACAATGGATCAACCTACTACAACAACCCCAGCACCGGCACCACCAGCTACTCCAGGCATGGCAAGTAGCCCAGCATTGTCAAGTACATGCCGTTCCACGGGATGATACGGCGGCTCCCTCTCAGTCCTCTGTGCTATTATGGCGTATATAATGAGCAGCAGCGCCAGTTCAGATACCTGTGCATATTAGTATTAGACACTCTGAGAGTAGCGGTCTTGACTCTCAATGCCACCCAATGAACGACAATATGAAGTAGTGGCGTGATGTGCAGATGTGCTCAATGTAAACATATGTGATTCAAGGCAAGTTGATGCTGCTGTATTGCTGCCAGTACTTGGTGGTTCACCATCAAGAGTCAATGCACTGAGATTGCCGAATATTGCATGGATCTTCCCCACAACTGCAACAGGTCCTACTCATTAAATTCAAACCCAGACGCTGCTTGATGCCCTGACGAGTGATCATCAATCAGCTCACGTGGTATCAGATTGCACTTATCGATTTCGATTGCGTTAAGTACGCAATCCAATTGTATTCCAGTAGCTGTGCTGCAGAATTATCGTCACATTATTCTTCAATAGCACAAGCTTGCTTCATGGTTGCCCTATGTGCAACAACACCCTTTTGCACCTGTTACTTAAAGCATGCCCCAATGCTTCATCCATGGATAACTTTTTGCATCATACCAGACTTCAATTAACTGCCTGGATTCATCGGACTGACTAGGTAATAAAATGCCAGAGCTCAGAGTGACAGATGGATGCACCGCATGACAGTCAGGTAGGTGGCGGGCACCTGCTCAGTATCTGCGGCATGTCTTCCCTTAGTGTACAGCCGGTAGTCCCTACATCCAATAGAACCTGAACAAGGACGACCTGAACATACAAATTTCTTAAATCTGCAATAATACTAATAGCGATCGGAGACTAAGATTTATATATTTACATGGGCTAGCTGCAAAAGGCGATCGGGAAACTACCCGAAAAGGAAACGCCCACTGCGGCAAGTGCGATTAGTTTCATATCACCCATAGCTACCTGTAGCTAGTCGACGCCCCGCGTCGTCCCGGCCCGCGCGTCGCCCAAACAATAATGATATATGCTGGATCATATATAGCGACTATTATATCTACATTTAACAATTATTGAAATATCCTTCATCTGCTTAAATAAAATATCCTTGTTAAAATAATAGCGACTAGGATAGCGACTAGATTGTGATCGACGATACCGCCGCCATCCTTCAGACGCCAGAGCGACACGACAGTTTCTGATCGACGATCAAATTTAACTGACGATGCGAGTTTCATGCGATGTGGTCGCTGTATTTCCGCCGTCGCTCGGCTACGGTATAAGGATTTAAAATCCTTATAAATCCTATCCTCGAATACGATCGTACCGGTAGTGGTTACTCAGAGGCCGGCTAGTCGCAACTGCGGATGGATTCACCACAGATTCCGCATCTGTGAACACCTGCTCATCGCGCGCGCCCTACTCTGCGCTCGATCTTTGCGCGCGCCCGCCCGACACGGATACCCTGTCGTAGCGACAAGGCCACGTACAAGCCACCTCAAGCTGAGCACGCCATCCCTCATCCCCCCTCCACAGCGCAGCCCAGCTGGCCGCCAACGATCAGCCCCAACTTCGCACGCTCGCACATACGCCCGCAGCATAGCGACTGCCCTGTACAGAGCTCAGGAGGCACACACGCAGCAGAACTCGTGATAGTGGCGCTTGTGCGTCGGACCGCGCATCAGTTCGCACAACCGGTGCGCAGCCGCTGCCCTCTTTCTGGCGATGCAAGAACGGACACGCCTAGCACAGGACAGCCTTATGTACAGGGTGGCACATCTTCCGGACAGTCTGTCGCGCCGCGTCACACATACCGCTAGTCGCCGCACATTCACACCCTTCGCCCCGTACCTACTCCGCGGCGGCCTGGTCCCCGCCCCTCGTAAAACTGCCTCCTCTCCCCTAATTGCTCCCTGCCTCCACACGAGGCGTCTCACATTTTGTGGATCTGGCGCACAGGACACTGCAAGGCACGCTCAGCACGCCGGTGCCCCGTTCCCGCACGCTATCCGGGTCGACGTCCGCCGGCTCCGTCATCCTAACCACGGAATAGCTGAGCCCGGCGAGAGGATCGACGATACGCAAGCCGTTCGGGAAACCTACAGTGCCCCACTGCACGCAGTCGGTCCAGCCCCACCTGTGAAAGAACCGTGATGCCGGGCTCAGAGGGCGGCAGGTGACGCCTAAATGCCCAAATACCGGAACGTCCTGCACCAGCACGCGAGAACCATCGCTAGAACTGCTGTCGTCACCTATTTGGCCATACAGCACTTCGCATCGCCCTAAGTAATACGTATCGACAGAAGTGCTTGATCTCAGTCTTTCACTTGCTTGGGAACAGATCGCGACCCTCATCCGCCCGCGGCGGTGGCCGGCGGGGGAGGAGGGGGGGAGGGCGCGGGCGCGGCGGCGACTGGGGGCGCGAGGGCGGGGACCGCGGCTCTGCTGATAGCCGCGGTGCCGGCGGTGGAGCGGACTGGTAAGTCACTCCAAAACCCCCTTAACCTCCGCCAGCCCCTTGCCTAGCCTGCTCTCCACGTTAATCGAATGCGCAAGGCACATCGACAATGGATGTACCCCCCCCCCCCCCTTGGTTTACCCCTTCCCCGCTAACCTGGTGTTCTCCGGCTGTCACGCTCATAAACAATTATCACCCTGAGCCCCCTCTGTGGACTGCAATGCAGGTTCCTGCATGATGACAGGGACAGTGAGGCGCCGCTGCCCATGAAGGGCCAGCCCGGGTGCGCAGTGGATAGCAAGTGGGCCACCCCTCTCCATGCTTTATCTAGTTCAGTAATCTGCTCTGTCCTGCCCTGCCCTGTTCTGCCCTGCCCCAGGCGTCAATGCTCACTGCCTGTGCGCACTGTGGGCGCCAGGGCGCCGGACCTGCACGTGGAAGTTTCGAGCAACGGAAAGCGGATTGTCACCCCGGATGTTTCCGCCAAGGTATCCCGGCCAGCCCACCCCTGCCCCTGGTACACTCAGTCTTGCTGGCTCGGCCCCAGCGCCCTCATATCACCCAGGGGCGCTGAGCCCCCCTCCTGCCCTGTGCCCTGCGATCCTGAGGCTGGATCTCTCCGGGTGCAGGTGGACCGCGGCACAACCGAGCGCACGGTTTACGTGGCGGGCAGCCCACCTGCAGCGCCGCCCCAGAATATGTGGCTGTACGCGGACCCCGAGGGCGTGGAGCACGGCCCCTTCCCCGTGCATCGCATGCTCAACTGGGAGGCGAAGGGCTACTTCGACGGCGGCGTGCAGGTGTGCCGCTTTGGCAGCTCCCACTGGACGGTGTTGGACGCGGTGCTCGGCGAGATGGTGGCGTCCACCGGTGCCCCGCAGGCGCAGCCACCTGCAGCCCAGCACGGCGGCGCCAACAGCGGGGCCGCCCCGGCGCGTGGTGGAAAGGCGGGCAGGTCGGTGCACGACCGGCTGCAGCCAGTTGATCCCGCCGCTACCGAGCAGCCGCGGCCACAGTCTGGCAGGCAGAGCGCGCAGGGCAGCAGGTCCCCCCTGCCCCCCTCACCCCCTTCGCCCGTCACTGCCCTTGCTGCTCACTGCCACTGTCATTTCCTGTCTTGTCGCTGCCACGATTTCAACCAGAAATGCCAAACTGACCCGGAATGGATTCATAGCACAAAGTTAGGTTCTATGCAAATCAATTCATTCATTCACGCAGTGTCATTTTACGGGCGGCGGCGCAGATACATGGAATGATAGGCATGTGAAAGATGATAAGCACGTGCCCTGCCTTTCTGAGGGTTTGGAGGATGCCATCACGGTGGGACTGAATCTAAACGCGTTGCTGGCGCATCGATTCCCAGAATTCTTACGCTGGTTCTTTCATAGCGAGTCGTGCATCTTTGGTCACCAATTATATTCACTCCCAAGGCATGGCCGCCTCGTTTCATTTCACTATGGTTTCATTCCACATGTAAAGTACATATTACCCCCCCCCCCCCCCTTTTCCCCCTTCGGCTTCCCCTCAGCGGCCCCTTTTGCTATTCTCCTCTCCCCAGCCGCGCTGTGGCTGTCAGTGAGGCCTGACTTGTCCGTGTCGTGTGCTCACAGGCCCGCTGTGGCGGAGGTGCCGCGGAATGAGCGGCCGCAGCAGCGCCCTGCGCCGGCTCCTGTCTTCGCCACCCCCGCCGCGCCTGCACCTGCGCTCGTGCCCGCTGGCCGGGCGGCACCTGCGGCAGCAGCGGCGGCGCCGGCGGCGACCAGCGCGCCGCGGGAGAGCGCAATCGCGCGTTCCGGCATGGCCAAGTCGATGGACCCGCGCTACAACCCGGACATGCAGGTCCCGGATCCGCCCAGGAAGGGCAAAGGCAGGGGCGGGCGGGGCGGCAGGGGGCAGGCGGACAGGTGCGAGGACCTCGCCCCTGTCCACCTGCCCCCACCACCCACACGCAGTCATGGCATAGGCACACACACACCTGCACATGAATAAGCACACCTGCACACGTGCCCATGCATATATATATATATGTATGTATGTAATATATATATATATGTATGTATGTATGTATGTATGTATGTATAGACATATGTGCCAGCGCGGTTATAAGAACACCGCAAACACAAACCGCCCCTACCTGTCAGAGGTCAGAGTTCAAATCAATCATAAGGGAGACTACATCGAATGTTCCGCTATCGCTGCGCGCAACCCCAATCGAGGCTCAGATTGTGGGCTTTGACGGGTGCATCGGCACCTGTACACGTTGCGACTGGGCGTATGTGCGGACGCCCTCCGTGACATGTCTTTCCCGTTGCGGTGCCCGCAGGGCTCTGCGCCCGGAGTCTGGCCGCGAGAGGGAGGGCCGTGGCAGGCGGGGCGGCGGCAGGGGCCGGGGCGGCGGCGGCGGGGGCGCGCCGCCCCAGCTGCAACGGATCTCGGTGTCACTGTTTGAGAGCGGCGCCACGTTGGGCTCGGAGGCGCCGATGTGGAGGTACATTGATCTGGAGGTGCGCTACGCGCTGGGCCCCTGCGTCGCCTGCTTGCGGCCCTGAGGGCGCTCAAATGTGCGCTGTATGGTGCATGCCGTGCCTGTATTCAATTCACTTTGTGCCAACGCCAAGCGTTATTGATGTCACTTGATGAGCAGAGGACCCATCGTGGCATCATATGCTCGCAGCCACTGCTGCGCTGCCGCCTGACGCTGTGTGCGCGCGTGTGTGCCGGCTGCCACCAGGGCAACATCCAGGGCCCCTTCCCTGCCAAGGACATGCAGGTCTGGTTTGCGGGCGGCTTCCTCCAGCCCGACCTGCTGGTCTGCGGCACGGTGCGCACCTCCCCCCCCCCCCAACACCCTTCCCGCCCTACATAATCAGCCACGGCGGCAGGGCATGATTCCCCCCTGCCGTACGCGAGTCTCAAGGATGTCTGCTTACTTCAAGCGTGCAACTGTTCCCATCAGGCAGATGTCTTCTTTTTGGCATTTCGCATGTCGTGCAATAATTAAGGTGTTCTTTATGAGCAGGCACCCTGCAGAGGGCTGACCACTATTGCACTGACCGGCATCATGAGCACGTGCAGTACATGAAATGAGTCGCATGCAGGCAACCCACACACCCATGATTCAAGGCAGGAAACTACCCTACCGCAGAAACCACGGGCCCTGCAATGCATGGAAAAGCAGTACGCTGAAACGCTGGTGATGCCATGCTGGTGGCAGGGCCGTCTCGTGTCGCCGCCCAACCTCCCGCACAAGAGCCTGTATCGGCCGCTGAAGGCTCTCATGGACGAAGTGGCCGCGGGCAAGAAGTACCAGCCCATCAGCCCGGAGGACGTGCGCCGGCGGAACCAGGACCTGGCCGCGGAGGCCAAGGCTGCCAAGGCTGCCAAGGCCAAGGCCCCCGCCAAGCCGCCGCAACAGGCGCCAGCGCCGGCCGCCGAAACCGCTGAGCCCGCCAAAGTCAAGAGCGAGGCGCCCCAGGGTGCTGCCGCCCAGGCGGCCGCGCCGCCCGCAAGCAAAGGAGGGAAATCGGAGGCCGAGGCGCACTCGGAGGGCAAGGCGCCAGGGGAGAGCTGGGCGGACAAGACGGAAGCGGCGGAGGGCGGCGTCCCGAGCTTGCAGAGTCTCACTTAGAGGGGCCGGTTAGACCGCTCTCAATCATCACAAAGAGGCCCACCCATTCGCCCGAGCCGTTCGCACGGGGCAGTATGTAATGGTTAGGGCGGCCACCCGGGCCCGTACCGTAGCTACGATAGCAATGTGCAGCTCCCCTGTGGCTTTTAGCCCGCGTGTCACCATCTGCCTGCCCACTCCGTGAGCCGCCCATTCCACCGGCAAAGGCAACCATAACCAATCCGGTGGAGAGAGCGACGGCAACACGTCAGCCGTCAACATCGGCGAGTGGCCATCCTTGCCCGGCTCTTCGGGGAGGCTGATGTACTAAGCGAACCGGGCCGGAATCCTACCGAAAGTTGAGCACCGCTGCTGCCAAAGTGTTCACATTGTGACTGTATGTCTTACCAGCTTTTGGGGGAGTGCGCGAGAGGCAAACAGAGTAATAGCTTTATTGTACAGAATGCCAATTGTGGCGTGAGTCCCACTCCTCTGCGGCGGCTTCACCAGAAGAGCACGGAATTCACCAGCTCAAAAGGAGTGCACCCACACATGATGATACCATGAGCACCAGGCGAGGACAGCACCGCCTCTTCATCAACACCGCCGCTTCTGCTTCTCCCTGCTCAGACGCTCCTCGCTCTGAGCACAGAGGTCTACACAACTGATTGACCCGCGGGCGGGCGTTCCGGCTAGACCTCTTGCTTCATGTTGAGCTTCAGGACCACCGGCTGGCCCGAGAGGCCTGGTTTCGCCCACCTGGTTGGCATCGCGGTCCAAGCACGCACCCGCTGAGTCTAAGCAAAAACAAAAGCTACATAGAGGATCGAGCAGGGATATACCGAGCCCATACCTGTATTTACTGCAGGTAGTATTTATATGGGCATTTGCGTGTAAATGCACCGTCACGCACACCCTTATGTACATACACGCGTATACATGCGTATACAAGTAGCTAGAAATGATTGCATGCGGAAACCATGCCCATACAGACGCAGAGGTGAGAGAAAGAGGAGGGGAGGGGGGGGGGGGGGGGGGGGATGGCGAGGGGGGTGAATCTCACAATGGGACCTGGGATTGAAAGCCTTCCGGAATGCGATAGAGCGCGTCCTCGTCCGGCACCAGCTGCTCCGCGCCAACCAGCTTGACCTGCAGGACGGTAACAGCCAGAGGCAGGAGACAGTAAGAGTAAGCTTGTGGGATGTCCATCGCTATGCTGAGCATCAATCCATGTCTCGGAGCCGGCGCAGTAGCAACCCCCCCCCCCCCCCCCCCCCCCCCCTCTTTTCACCTCCCTCTCATGCCTATCTGCCCTCACCGACCTTGATATTGAAGTAGACGGGTGTGGATGACGGCAGCCCCTTGAAGCTGATGCCCACAACGACGTCCACCGCCTGTCCCCTCTCCTGGATTGCCTCCACCAACGGAATGGTGTCCCAGACGGCGGACACGTCCAGCTGCTGCGACGTGCAGGAGTCCACCTTGACAGGTAGAGTCAGAGGAGCCTCGTCCAGAAGCTGGACCGAAATCTGCACGCACAGGCCGCCCGGGAGTCAGGTGCCATACTCTGTTCCCACTTTTGTGGTGCCGTTGTCTTGTTCCATCAATTTCTTTTAGAAAATGTCGTCCTAATTATATTTGGACTGCCAAATGTGTCCGAAACTTGTCCATTATTGTCTAGATATTGCCCTTGCCTGTTCAAAACTGTCCAGATAGCAGTCGTAGTCGATGTGCTAGAGTCATAACAGCAACCAATGGGCAACATGCAGCATCGATGGCGGCCGCTCGGCATGAGGCTGGATGAGGCGCACCGTTCTCACGCCCGTGAGGAGGAAGGAAGTCGGCACAGGTGCGGTGATGCTGAGCTCCAGGGAGTGGTACTCCGCGCCGGGGTACAACAGGAAGACCGGCGCATCCGAGCCCGGCGCCTGTATCTTGTGCACCTCGTCTACCCGAGACATGCGGCTCAGCAGGCCACTGGAATGGGCGGAGCGAAGGAAGGGACTCAGTAGGGCATGGCCGACTTTGTGGTTTCGGAGCATTTTGCGCAAAATATAATAGCAATGTTTGGTGTACATGTAGAGGTATGATGTGAAATGATGAACGATGTGTTTGTGAAGCAGTGAGGAGCGCGAGATTCGGGCAGTGCCGCACCCCGTTGGCCGCGGCATGACCTTCTGCATGCCTACCGTCATCAGCAACGCTCTGCCGCCAGCCAGGTCCGCCGCGCAGCCCAAGCAGACAGGCGGGTCCGCCAGCTCGTCTGCGTGTATCAGTGGAGGGTTGGCGGCCCCCGCCAGCGCCCCATAGCCCCCCGCTGCACCGGCGATCTCGCCTCCTCCACTATCAACCTGCCGGTGCAGACGATCGTCGCTAGTCATGACAAACCCAATGCTATGGCAGTTCATTTGCTTAATTGCCAGCGACATTACCTATCAGTCTTTAGTAGTAAAGGACACGTGTAGTGTAACATGGCTCTGTCGGTAAAGCCATACCGTTGCCAGTCCTGACCCGGGGGCGAAAGAAAACTCGTACCATGATATTTGTTTAAGCCAGAGTGCAGTTATACGGTATTTCGCTCCAGCCCTCACTAGGTTTAAAATCTGACTACTAGGAATAATACCAAATAATGCGCTCATCAATTCATCAGCGCGGGGAGTCGAATGCGCCTTGGGGGAGGGGGGGGGGGGGGGGGGGGGGCAATCTGACAGAAAATCGTGTGCACATTCAGCCGAGCATTGGCATTACCTTTTGCGAATGCGCCTGCCTCCGCAATTTGTCCGACCTGGCGGAGAGGCAGCCATCAACGGCGCAGCGCAAGCAATTCATGCCAGCGGAATTGGGAACGGGAAGGAACCCCCCCCCCCCCCCCCCCCCCCCCCCCCCAGCTGGCTCCCATTCGGGTGTCATATGTATGACAATTGTAAAGAAATTGTCAGTATACCGGTATAGCAGCAAAGACCCGCCCTGTCTATATACGACCCTGTAATTATAAAGACGTGCCAGCTCACCAGAGTGAAGTAATACACACGCCTGCGTATTGCTGGCACGTATCGCCCTCGACTTCTTGCCGCCTCTACTCTCCTCCTCTACTCCGCCTCTAATGTGTAGCTTGACAGGTACGAGTACATAGGTCGCTGGCTCAAAAGTCAAATTCCGGCAGGGATTTTGGCGGCGGCAGCATAGCGCACCTGTCGATAGCCGCGTCCGCGATCGCCTGGTCCTCCACTTCTCTCTGTCGCTTCTCCAGGTGCTGCCGCCTTTCGGCCGCCGCCAACGCGATTGCCAGGCCTGTTATTGCGACCCCGATCCCGGCTACCACTGCACACCCCCAGATTTGCCACGATTCAGTCGTTTCCTCGCAACCTTTCCTCTTGGGCCGCCGGGGGGGGGGGGGGGGGGGGGGGACAGCAAAACAAGGAGGTACTCGACTACCCGGTGCGCACCTATTATGACCCACTCGAACCTGTACTCCTGGAAGAAGGCTGCGGTCGCAAAGCAGCAGGGTGCCGACGCTCGCGTCAGTAAACAGGGGAACAACGCGTATGTCAAGCTGGCACCCGGGCGGCGGGCGCACCCATTGCCCTCGCGCCTTGGGGTCTTTGGGGGCAGAGTCGAGCACGGTGCCGGTCGTTTTTTTTCTTTTACTCTGTAGTAGTATCTGACAGCCGCCTGCACTGCGGCCGACCCGGAATGGCGACCAGATGCCGAGTTTCGCCACCAGCCTAATACGCCTCCTGCACCACCTGTCGACCTGACGCGCGCCTGCGGCCTGGGCAGCACCTTCCACCAGACCCGGGGGGTTTGAGCTACACCTTGCCAGTCGCTCTGCTGGAAGCCGGGCATTCAGCGCCGTCGCAGCCCCATGCCGCACAGGTTGGCAAGGTGTGTAAGACGTGCCACGCCACGCTAGGGTTACACGGCGGAGAGTCGCCGGCCGCCCCAGGTCGCGCGGACGGAGGGCCAAACCCCGCTCGTGGTCAAATGTCAAAGCGTTACGTACTGAAAACCCATCGACCGTTTGGTTGTTGTGCAGCGCGCGACGCGCGCGGCGTGCTTGTAATATTATTTATTTTATTTTATAATTTTTCAAATATTATTTATTATAGTCGCTGTATTTTATAAAATAAATGCACAACAGATGATGCACGGTCTATAATATACTGCTGGAGTGCAAATATCCGTAAGACCCGTCGACTTGAATCCGGACGCATTTATCCGGGTGTATGTCCGGATATGGAAACCATATCCGTGTTTCCTTTACGAGTATCCGTCGCGGGGTACGTGGACACCGTGCAAGCTGGTGTTGTCCTTAATGCCCATGATGCGCTGCCCCTCCTCCGCTGGCGGCATTGGCTTGTTGGGCTAGAGCGTGCGATTTTGCAGCGTTGTCCAGAGCTAGCTTCTTAGGCGGAATGCCCAGCTCGCCGGCAACAACGTGAGCCCCGCAACGTCGCTTGCTTGGGTCTCAGGAGAAACGAGAGCTAAACTATCGAACTCATTGCTTCTGCAGTGCACATGAATGACTAAGAGCATGGGGCCTTAACTAAAAAGAGTATATTACAATGGAAGTTCGGCAATAAGAAATAATAAAAACACAATATAATTAAAATTAATACAGAAGATGTGTTGGTTGTTTTTAACATTTAAAAAGAAAATTGATAGATAAGCCATTACATGGATTCGCAACACGAGTCTTAATCGTATTTCGAATCCATGCATGTCTGAAAGCGTTAAGTAAACTTTTTGAGCTTGTATTGTGCATTTATTTGATACTGTGGATTAGTTCACGTACATTATTTGCAATTTTCTACATACTTTTACGCGTTATTGGTCATCTTCAAGGTCGATAGATGATATTATATAACAAATCACATATCGATTATCACACCGATTACGCGGGCATTGTCACCTTTACATCACGCTTTCGATACATGGATAATTCGGAACCGCACGTCTCGTGCCGTGCGACCCATACTACTCTTATTTATTGTAGTCATGTGTAGGTCGTTTTACATTTCGGCGCACAATGTATGCATGACATGACACGGTATCGACATGAAATAAGCTATACAAGAGTGGTAAAACACTACGGCTCGTCGCCGCCTGAAAGAAAAGGATTGTTACCTACGCGTTGATAGGATTGAACAAGGACCCGCATAAAGGGATGGGAGCTAAAAAATATCAAAAATAGTTATCAATGCAGCAAGGTCGAAGTATTTATATTATCATATACTGTAATTTGGTATGACATGACATTCATTGATTATCCTCGATATCTAGGAAGAATCACAAATCATGATCCGTGCCGATTTGCGTGATGCGCCAAAGAATCAAGGACATTTTTCTGATGTGCCGGCCGAATCAAGCCTTGATTAATTGATTGTTTGGTTATTCTGTATACACCTAATTATCAATGGTCGTCTCGAGGATCAATTGTTCACCGCACTATCGATTGCATCGTTTCATCGTGCTGATCCTGCTGATGCTTCGTCTGATCATCGCGTGCTAATGACTCGATTCTTGAGATTAATGCTTGCTTAGAAAGGGACTGGCAGGTGGGGTTGTGGGGAATGAGAATGCTCCCATTTGTTTTAAGTCCGCAAAGGTGGCTCTCCTTAATACTCGAATGCTCTTCACCTTCTCATGGTCCACGAGGTCAACGATCGTATGGGACCCGATCTGCTCCCTCATGTCCTCCCCCCTCGCGATCTGCAGGTATAATTTTTGACATCGTGTTGGTACATCAGTGTTGGTACACTACTGGTTATCTACAATGTAGCTAGGGTATACCTTAGTACTTGAGTACATATCCTCACTGATTGTCCGCACCATCTAGCACTGCGCGCGCGCACCAGGCACCGGAACGCCTGCCTAGATGCGTGCGGCGCCCAGGCGGGCCTGGTCACTTCTCAATAACCAGCCACTCTTCGTGCTTCAAGCTCCCTCCCACAGTGCCCGGCTCGCGCCGGGGCCCGCGCATGGTTGGTTGGTAGGGACGCTGCGCACAACATATCATGTGCCCTCTACCATGTGAGAGTTGTCTGACGCTAGATCTAACAAGAAGTCCGTCGGGCGGGACGCCTGGACGTAAAACTGAGATCGCCGCAGCCAGAAGGGGTCTCAACACTTGCAAACAACGACTACACGTCGCACTCGCGGCGCAATGTCGCCTCAAGGTTCGCGCACCTTCAGCGAAATAAGAGCACACCCGGAAGTTGGCTCCCATGACGCCAACGACCGCCATGTACGGGCTCGCCAGCTACCAAGACGCTAGCGACCGCCGCGTAGTATTTCAGTTCCCGCCCGAACTCACAGTTTCTCGGCTCGGCCGATCGAGACTAATTCGGGCAACGCTCGTCGACCAGTCAAAAATCCGCATATCTACTCTTGGACACCTCGGAGCCCCAGCACCACAGACAGACGGCAACATGGGCAACATCATGGGCGTCGCCTGCCATTCCACGCCAGCTACCGCGCCGATGCGCGCAGCCATGTACACCCATGTGGCTTCTGTGCACGCTCGGCTCGACCAACGGGAAATTAGTATGCGAAGCTCGGCACACTAGCGCCGAGGAGAAGGGGTCAGTCGCGGAATTAGTCCGCTCGACAGCCCGCGCGGTCAGACTCCCTAAAGGGCCAACCTCGACCAACGTCAAGATGAGGGCATGGCGGGATGCGCCTCTAGGCTAGCGACTGCCGCCGAACTCTTCTACTGACCAAGCTCGGCACACCAGCAGCCCAAAGGCAGGCGGGAGCTCAACATTTTCGGAGAATCGTCACTTGATGCAAGCCTGCTTCGCTCGCCACCGTCCGGATACAGCCCACGCAGTTAGACTCCCTTGAGGGCCAGGCCCGATCCACGCCGAGGTTAGGGCATGGCAGGCTGCCTCTCTCTAGGCTAGCGACTAGCGTCATCAACCGGATCCCTGGTTGGAGCATCCCCTAGCAACATTAAGGGGGGGTGTTGACATCGTGTTGGTACACTACTGCTTATCTACAATGTAGCTAGGGTATACCTTAGTACTTTAATACATATCCTCACTGATTGTCCGCACTAGCATTGCGCGCGCGTACCAGGCACCGCAACGCCTGCCTAGATGCGTGCGGTGCCCAGGCGGGCCTAGTCACTTCTCTGTAACCAACCACTCTCCGTGCTTCACGCTCCCTCCCACAGTGCCCGGCTCGCGCCGGGGCCCGCGCATGGCGGGTTAATAGCGACGCTGCGCACAACAATAATAGCATGACAAGGAAGGGAGGTAGTCGGTGTTAGCTCCCAGCCGGGGCATACTCATTGCGCAGTTGCAAGCGCCTATGATGCAACAACAATGGACTAAACCTTCATGGACGAATAAGCGTGCGTCTCCTTGTGTAGTTTTTCCATCTTCAGCAACTCGGTATGGTACGAGAGAGGTAGCAAAAGAGAGACTTTCTATGTCATACGTGTGCGGGCAACATGAGTGAGGGCAGCATGCTGAGCGGGAGTTTTCAGCATCGCAGGGACACTGCAGAGCCTTCGGTCGACGCGATGCTCCCATAGTGCATGGGTAGCACGCACCTGCAAACGCAAACGCAGCGGCTCGGCGATGTCAAACTCGCCAGCATGGCACTAGATACGGTCCTTGTCTACTGCGCAGATGTACACCAGCATGTAGACGCAGGGGTAAGTAAAACGTAGTAAGTGGACGCGTATGGCGACGTTGCCGTTCGTGAGGTAGTGGTTGGCGGAGCTGTACACGTTCGCCAGCGAGATAAAATCCGTGATTCCCCAGTCGATCTTCCTGCGTGTAAAATTGTGGCTCGTAGTGCCTGCAGCCCGCAGTAAGCATAGGGCCGCCGGTGTTCAATAAGGCTACCGAACATCACTTGCTAGCGCATTGAACTCTCTTCTACTTGCAGTCGATTGTGGCCAAAAAGGGAAGGCGGGCGGAGTAGGGGGGGAGGGGTCACTCTTCTCAAAGTGGTCCCGATGTCCCGGGGCGAACTTTACTATACTTTTCTTCTCATCAAAGTGGTTTCTCTTTGCTGACTGGTCCAAGAATGACAGTGTGATTGCGGCCGCCCGCTGCCAGTTGTGCGGCATCATCTCAAGCTCTGGCACGTCCAGGTGCACCGAAAGGAACTTATTTGCGTTGAGGCTCAAGGGAAAGATTCGCAGACGCTTGCCCCCAAGCGGGGGAGGAGGGGGGGAGGGGGTAAAGGGTATGAGACCTGCAGGGGGTAATTGGGTTGCATCATCCGGCAGCCAGCATGCCAGAAAATATGTGGCTACACACCATTTGTAGCCTTCCAGCTCAGAGGTCTCAGAATACAGCTTGGGCTCCTTCAAGCGGGCAAAGCCCCTCACCCGCCACTGCACCAACCTCGAACTTCAGCTCGGGCACCCAGTTACGAATCCATGCGTCTTTAACGGGCCGGGTGTTCGGCTCCCTGGCCGGCTAGTAATGGGCGGGCTACCTCGTAGACGACATGTGTCATCAGGCCGCTCTCCTCCATATGACTGCCGGGTGTGCTTACTTTAGGCATGGCTTCAGCTGCAGCTGTGGGCGGGGCGGCCCAAGCAACAAGATCAGATGCCACGGATTCTGCTGGAATTGCCTAGGGGGTTAAACTTGGAGGAGATAGGCCGGGGGGAAGGGAGGGGGGGATGAGGGGCATACTGCGGACAGTGCGGTCCTGTCAGCATCAACAATTCACGTTCAAAGCCGGCCGGGGCAGCAACCCTATGCTGTGCCACCTCCAGCGTGATAACCGAATCCTAACTGAGCAGTCGGAGATTCTGGAAGGTTGGCCGGTCCCATGCATGGAACCGCCAGCATGCGCACATAATTTTGCTTACCTCTCCCGGGCATCCCTTTGGCGGACGGGGCAACCTCAGCCTACCCGCACAAACTCCGGCCTTCAGTTCAGCGTCCTTCTGAGCGAAGACTCCGAGAGTGCCGTACAGGGGGTCATGCCCATGCATGTCGCTGTCTCCCACAGCGACACGCCAAAGGTCCACACATCTGACTTCTCGGACCACTCAGAACGCTGAATGACCTCCGGTGGGATATACCTCACAGGAAGGCTATCACTGTCAGAGGCATCGGTTTGGGTCGTCAGGTAGTTTTGCTTGCCGGGTAGCCCAAAGTCTGCCACCTGCACTGTTCGTGGATCTGCAGTATTTAGCTTCCGGAAAACGAGAATATTTCTAGCAGCGAGACCGCGGTGGAACACGTTCGGATTTGCAACGGCATGCATGGCCTCGCATACATATTGAGCAATCATGGCAAGCTAGACATCAGGCTATAGGCTTTGGTCGTTTTCCTCGATTTCTCAAGAACGTTTAGAAGAGAGCCATGAGGAGCGAGCTCGGTGACCAGATGCGCCGTGCCTCGGCTGCCATGTGTTGCTATCCCGTAAAAGCTTAGCACATTTAGGTGCCGGCCCAGCTCGTGCATGACCGTAGCTTCTGTCTCGAGGCTATCACCGTCCCGCCTTGTGGCCACCGCAATTTCCTCTCCACGCCACACAGCTTTCTCCACTTTCTTGTACGGCCATACTCAATCACGCCATGACCCAGCTCGTCCAGCTCGGCATAGGATATGTTGCATGACCGAATTTGCTTTCACGGCTGCTTGCTTGCTCTTCCACTCGTCGAGCAGCTGCTTGGCAATGAAATTCGTGTGAACCCGCAAGGAGATGCGTTGACATGTGAGCGGACTGGTGTTGTTCCCCCGCAACCAACGTTGGATGGCTTTCCGCCCATGCGTGTGCCCATCTTTGGCTTGCACCGGGTTTGGAGATAATCTCGCTTGTGATCGGGAACGAAAAGCTGCGAGGAATCCCTGTGTCTGCCAGCTGGCTTGCCATAGATAGTAGGAAGCCAGGGAGTAGAGGGGGGGGGGGGGGCAACTATTAGTCTCACCTTTGGTTGGCAATCATCGAGGTTGGCCGAGGGGGCTGCCGAGGGGCATGAAGTGTCATATGCAGCGCTCACAGCACTTCTATAGCAGCAGCAGCAGTAGCCGACGGTGCGCGTACGCCGTATACGGACGCGATTGGGCGCACGCTCCCGGGTCGCATTGGCGGTGCCGGCTGCCACGCGTGCTGACTACGTCGCGGGAAAATACGCGGCTGGTTGGTCGGTCGGCACGTCATCGACACCTACCGAGTGCGTTTTGCAGGGCGCGACCGCGATCCCGCCGTTCGTCGCCGTGTTCTCCGTTGATCCGTTCAACGCCACCTCCACCACACCGCCTCAGGAAGGTGACCGCGCCCATCGAGGCACAGAACCAGCAGACGCCATTGCCGCTTCAACGGGGTAGGCGATCCTATCCGATGCTTGCCTGTTCCGCGTGTTAAGATGGCGGGCTAAAAAATGCGTGCTGCCGAAAAGCCGGCGTCACTGGCGTGAAGTCGTCGTGAAGTCGTCGATAGCCGGCCCGACGCAAAAACCGCGAAACGCTTACGAGCAGCAACTTACAAGCGAGTCGCTACTGCCGCAACATCTTCGCCGGCTGACCGGTGCGGCCGCATGCATCTAGCTAGACCAGCTGCTAGTTGTACGGTTTAAGCGAAAGACACTGCTGGTCTGTTGGGGTTTGCTGTAAGTTCTGAGAGCGTGGGACTTGGCCGACCCGCTTCCGCGAAAACAGGGTGGGCGCGGGTGGGTACCCTGTAGCGCGCTTTGCGACTTCTACCCGGTATATCCCCAGGGTAAAAGTAATAGTAAAATAGTAAGGTAAAATTAGGAGGGTATCCCGGGGGATACCTGGTAATCCTCACGTGGCGAGCGAAAAAGGCCGTGAGGAGCGAATATATAAAAGCACAGCGCAAATATTCACTTTATTTATTTATAATTGGGAAGAGGAACCCCATAAACGAGTTTAGATCGAAATCGTTGGCCGCCGGTGTTATTATTATGCCGCTTATCCGCTCTGCTTCTCGACTGTCCTCGGATGAGCGAGTACGAGTATTTCACTCGTAGTGGTAGTTAACATAAATTTGCTCTGTGTATCATCTGCAATATAAATACGCCGCGACCAGATGTTTTGATCTAAACTAGTTTATGGGGTTTCCATCCTTGACCTAACCGCTTTTCAGCTACAAGTGCTG
Organism: Tetraselmis striata; assembly: GCA_006384855.1. Taxonomy (NCBI): domain Eukaryota; kingdom Viridiplantae; phylum Chlorophyta; class Chlorodendrophyceae; order Chlorodendrales; family Chlorodendraceae; genus Tetraselmis; species Tetraselmis striata. The sequence continues at coordinate 138,669 of VCJN01002819.1, forward strand.
CGCAGTGGTACGGGAACTAGTAACTGTTGTTGCGCCCTTGTTGGGTGCAGCACGAGTAGACATAAAAGCAGCCAGAACAGCTGAGCCTGCCATCTTCCAGTTTTCGCTGCGTTCCACGCAGCGATGTAAAAACTGTCTCGTAACCCGTTGCGAGCAAGGTCACCCTAGGTTGTTCAAGACCACACCCGGCTCGCCACCCGAGTGTGATATTCTCGTCCGTACGTCCGTGCGTTACTATGTCAGATGGAGAAGAACCCGTCGCTGAGCCGACGCTGCAGTCGCTGAACGCAGATATGAGGGCCCAGTCTTCATTACTGCGAGAGTTGGCTACAGCTGTGGCACAATTGACGGCTCGTGATCGCGTTGTTGATGGAGAAGGGGCACATGGCTCCGGCTCAGGGCAGCGCTTCGCGAGACAGCCGACAGGCAGCGGGGGAGCCGCAGAGCGCCCCGACTTGCTAGAGCTAGCCCAGAGCGGCCGTGTCGGAGCAAAATCCGTGAGTGCCGAGGATGATTACCTCGCGGTGCCAGAGCTACTGCAGAGAGCAGAGTCTGGTTACGAGGCCGTTCGACCGGTCAGCCGAGTGCCTGGACTTTTCCCTTTGAGCACCGACCTAACGAACGAGTACCTCAAGCAGGATGACCGGCGTCTGCCGGCCCAGGAGGAGTACTTGTGGATGTCGTGTTTCGGGGCCCACATGGCCGCCCTTTTCGTGGCGCTCGACGAGCTACTGCCCTACGTCCCTTCCAGCAACCAGGACTTCACCCCCTACCTCGCGAGAGCCCGGAACCACGCCGAGGCCATCGACAAGGCGTTTCGGTTTCGTTTGGCCTTCCTACGGAAGCTCAATGAGATCAAGCGTGTGCACGGTGACCAAGGTGTTCTGGATGTGCTGCGAGCTCAGCATTTTCAGCCTGCTTCGGAGCACCTGGGTTCCGCGATCTTTGGGGACCTCATGCGGGACTACGAGCGTCGTGTTTTCGATGCGACCGTTGCCAGCAGCGCCAAGGCGACCGCTACTTCTCGAGTAGCGGCTGCAACTGCAGGTCGCGGGCGAGGGCGAGGACGTGGCGGGGGACGTGGACGTGGCCGCGAAGGTGAGCACGAGTGACGGTGTGGGGCGCCGTTCGTCGGAGCTGCAGGAGCCTTGCGAGGCCACCTTTCGGTGACCGCCGCAAGGCGCACCCTTGCAGCTCAACGACGGGATGAGCGCCCTGTGTCAGGACCTGACCCCCCCACCTTACAGACTTCATTTAGACCTTCCTCGGTGCGGCGCTTCTTACAGCTACAGCCGAGTGCGGCTCAACCATCCGCACACCTGCACATGGCGGCTCAACCATCCGCCTTTCTTATAACCCCATCTCTGCGTTCGTCGGTTGTTACACTACGAGTTACAACCGGTTCGCAACGACCAAGTTTCGCGCGTGTACGTTACGCACGGGACAGGCGCTATGAGCGCGAAGGGCGCGCGGGGCGGCCCTCCTACCTGAACCTAGCCCCGCAAACCCGTACTGGAGCTACTGCAAACCCGTCCAGCAACTACCGGCCAACCGCCGGGAACCTAACCGCTGCTGCCGAGTACTTTGCGAACAGTAGCCGTCCCGGTGGCACTCTGTCAGTAAAACGACGCACTTACGTAATCGACGAGCCCGCAGCTATCGCTCCGTGGGCTGCGTCACTGCGATCCCGACTACAGGACGCGTTCGGCTCAGACGAGCTAGGCCAGCGGACGCTCGACCTGCTCTCCAGCTCCCTCAGCGCTCAGACCCTCAAAAGCTACGCTGGCAGGTTGGCTCAGTTCGCTGAGTTCTGCCACGACTCCGAGAACATCAGCCCGCTAGAGGCGACTACTGCTACTGTTGTTCGGTACGTTGCCTGGATCGGGGAGCGAGGGCATATCGCAGCTAAGTCGCTGCAGCCCTATCTGTCTGCCATCAACACCTTCTTCGAGCTGCACAACCTCGTCCCGATCGCCAAGGACAGCCTACACCTCACTTCGGCAAGACGTGGGTTAATGTTACGTCAGCGTCGACTGGACGCTGCCCCTTTGCGTGTCCCTCTGCCTGCGGATGTAGCTTACCGCTTCGTCTCAAAGGCCGAGCTAATTGTGTCTGCTCCTTACCCAGAGTCCCACCTCGACTACCGAGCCCTCTTGGCCTCGGTTGTCAACTTCCTGTTCTTTGCCAGGGGCCTTACTGGCGTCTCCTGTCGAGTGCAAGATGTGCATGTCGACACCTACAACATCACCTTGCAGATCTACCGCGAGAAGGGCCGCGCCGGCCGGCGGGGACCTGACGACCTGCGCGTACTTCTCCTTCCAGTGTCCGAGCACCCTCGAGTGGCACGTCTCTTGCGCTACTTCATCGACAACGTCCAGTCTGTCCCCCTGGTTACTGTTGGCTTGGCTACCTCCAACTTCTGGGCTGTCAATGTGGCTGAGCAGTCGAAACCTTGGACTGCTACTACGATGTCAGACTGGTTGTCTACAGCAGTCAACCTAGTCAACGCTGCCCCCCCTGCTGGCACTTCCTGGACTTCACACAGTCTACGCAAGGGCGCAGCCTCTGCAGCAAACGCCATTGGAGCGCCACTGTCCCACATCCGCTACCAGGGCGGTTGGGCCACTAACTCTGATGTCGTTCTGGACTACATCGACCCCAACGTTCTTCCTTCTCCTGGCGCGTGGTTCTTCTTTGGACACATCGCCCCTCTCCGCCACTTCCAAGTCCAACAGGACTCCGCAGCGGTGGCCTTCCCAGTGCCTCCTTCATGACTTGGCGCTACCCCTTCTCCGTCAATCCACCGCTCTCTCCGTTCGCTCAAGACTGGCAAAACCAGACTCAACTTTGAAATGATCTAAACTAGTTTATGGGGTTTCCATCCTTGACCTAACCGCTTTTCAGCTACAAGTGCTGCGCAGTGGTACGGGAACTAGTAACTGTTGTTGCGCCCTTGTTGGGTGCAGCACGAGTAGACATAAAAGCAGCCAGAACAGCTGAGCCTGCCATCTTCCAGTTTTCGCTGCGTTCCACGCAGCGCCCCCCCTGACTCCGTTTTCCCTCCACGATTTTCGCTAAACCTTCCTGCCAATTTCGGCTCTTGACCGTGTAAAACAGCCTGCGCGACCTTTTTGGCAAAACCAGACTCAACTTTGAAACGACTACATGGTCGCTACAGATACGGTACCCGCGCAGGGACCATACACAGAGAGCAGTGGTGGCGCGCGCACCGCTTCCGCCACAGCAGCTTGATGCGCTGCTGCGCTTGATGTGCGACCGTACAGGTACCTGTACCGTAGTACCTGTAGGCGGGACGAACGCCAGGCCCCGGCGAGGCCCGTCTCCTGCTGATGCATCTCTCCGTCCCAACTCCTCCGCCGTCTCCCCCGTCCCGACAGGCAGCTCCCGTCCTGCGCCTCCGTTCTCTGCCAGCAACACCATGAACAGCCTCCTGCGCAAGCTTCCGGCGCTCGCTGCCGCCACGGGTGCCGCTATGGCGGCTCCCGCTGCCGGCGCATCAGCAGCCGCCCCCGAGGTGCGCACCGGCGTCTGTGTGTAGCTTCTGCTGTCCCGAATACGGACATAAAGTACTACCAGCTCGGCGCACGCCCTGCCCCTGCCGCTCCCCGGCAGGAGCCAGCCGCCTCCCATCCTCCCCGCGCTGATCCGAGCCGCTGACGAGGGCCATACAGGCACACGGGCGATTTTGCACGGGGCTTGATCTCGCAATTGCCGGGGCGGGCGGGTGCCCTCTGTGCCGGCTTGGGACTCTGCCCCCCGACCTCCCACCCCCCGATTTCCCACTCCTTCCTGGCGCGGCCCCTTTTTCCTCCCCCTCCCTGACCTCGCGCTGCACCTGGCTTCCACGAGACCCGGAGCACCATCACGCACACTGGATCTCATGCCGTGCTAGCGGGCGCAGTTAGCGCCTGTCAGGGTGATGGGGTCGTTGCTGGCGGGGTGGTTGGCGGGCGCTGCAGCCATCTGTTTAGGGTTTCCCCACTTGTTTTGCCCTTCCAGCGGCAGCAGCCAACGCACAAGTAGCCGCCACAGAAATCCAGCACGATCAATCCGTGGTGTTCCAGGGCCTTAGGAGGCACTGCCACAGCGGCTGGCCGCCGTGGGCGCTCCGCACTCACGGGCTGCCCCTGCCCCCCGCACTCGCAGGTGGTACGCGCCGCGGCGGCATTCTCCCCGCGCAGCATCTACTCCTCCTCCGTCGCCCGCGGCACCATCGCTGACGGCCATGGCCATGTCACCGGTATCGAGAGGTGAGGCTGCTGCACACCCGTCAACCTTGCGCGCGCCCTCTGCCCTCTGCCCGCCTCTCGGAAATTAAATAGCTCACCTGCAAGGCGCTATTCAGCAGCGCAGCACACACACAATATCCCAGGGCTGAGTGTGCCCCTGTGCGCTCGCTCTCCCAGGGAGGAGCTCGAGTTCGAGGCGGAGAAGGGCGTCAATCCATTCGCGGAGGAGTGGTGCGTGCCCCCCCTCCCCCCGGCCCTGGCGTGCTGCTGACCGAGATGGCCATGCGAACTGAAATGCTCTGAGATCATATTGGCACATGGCTGCACTAGGGTAAACGAAAGGGTGCGCTTTTCCAGGCTGCGCAGGCCGTGTTATACCACTTGAAATGCCGCACCCGTCTATGCCGGAGAGCTCATCATGCTCATCATGTCAGCCTGGCAATCCTACGTCTGCTGTGCACGACTCGCTTCATGGAAAAACTGAATATGTAAAAGCCAAGTGGGTGAGCGCACGGAATCCCTGATACTGGTTGCCTGGCTCGCAGGTCCACCGGCCCCCTGGGCACCCTAGAGAAGCCGAAGGAGGTGCCCTCCTACTACGACGAGCGCATTGTGGGCGTGGTGGACCCCGACGACGACTCCCACCTCATCTGGGGCACCGTCAAGGCGGGCGAGTCCCCCAAGCAGATCATCGAGGGCGGGGAGTTTTTCGTCCTGAAGAAGCTGGAGGGCGGCCCGGCGCACTAGGCGCTCCTGTCCCGCCCGCTAACTCCGTCCCGCCCGCCCCCGTGTAAAAAATTCCAGTCATTACCCTCAGTGCATTCATTGCACATTACAGCAGCGCTGCGCTTGCACCACTGATCGCCAGCATGGCCCCTCAGCTCACGAGACAAGCTCACCTGGAACTGTGGCAGGTCAAGAGGATGGACACACAACAGCTGGAGCTTTCCATGACGTGGCGCTGTGCCTTGCAGCCCGACAAGGCCAACCGGATGCAACGGCATTTATTGACTTTGGTGGCTTATTCACTCTCCATTTACGCACTCAGACATTCATAAATCACTCCGCCGCGTACAGTACGACTACCGGCATTGTAGTTGCGCACCCGATGACGAATGGCAACAGCAGAGGCAATAAGGGGGAAATATGATGGACGCGCCGCCGACGGACATGAATGAGCCGCGCCTTGCAGTGTGGACATCTGAATCTTTTGAATTCCATCCATGAGACAACACCATGTTGATACCCACGTGGCCTGCTGCTTAATAGGCTTACAAAGGGCTGACATGACTCTGAGACATGTCCCCTTGCACAGGTCAGGGGAGCACATTGAGTACGTATGCACCTGCTGATCCTGCGGAGCTTCCCTGCCATCCAAACGCCTGGCGGTGCAGCCCTCATTGGCCCCCACCCGCCCGCTGCAGAAAGGCTGCGATCCGGGCGGTATGGTCCGGCTCCATGGGGATCCAATGCCCACCAGGGTGGGTCAGGACCTCCGCACCTTCGCCAAAGCAGTCCGCTACCTGCAGAGCCAGCAGCTGCATATGCCGGAACAAAACAAGCTGCTAAGCGCATGGCGGTGGGTATCATATTCCGGGGTTCCCGGTGCAACTTGTGCGCTGCCATGGAGTGCTGCCCTAAGGAGTGTTGCCGGCAGTGTCTGAACCAGCGCACTCACCGGAGGGTTCACGTCGTCAGCGGCGCCCACTGTGTGAAGCGTTGGCGGAAGCGTAGCGCAGGTGCCGTTGCTCTGCAGGTCCTTCAGCAGCTTGTCGAATGGGAGCGGCCAGGCGGCGGAGCCGATGACTGCCGGGACGTTGCAGGGGCCCAGCCCCTGCGCGCCCCTTGCGGCAAGCACGGCGGCCAACATAGCGCCCTGCACCGGCCAGAGGCAAAACATCTTTGGCGTGTGACAAGCCAGAACTTGCCGTCGAAACTGACGAGGGCCACCAAACGAACCTGTGAGTAGCCCAATAGTGCGTCGAAAGGGTAGAGCGCCTCCACGGCCGCGATACTTTTCTCGATACCCTCCCACTCAAGCGCCTCGAACGACCGCTCCCCCGGCGCCGTCAGCCACCAGGCGTGCCCGCCGCGTACGGCGTGCGGTGCCGTGGGGCACACCCATTCCATCTCCGCGCCGGCAGCCTCCACTAGCGGCTGCAGCCCAGCTAGCATGCGCTCGCCGTCGCCGCCCTTGCCATGCAGAGCCACCACGCGCCGCGGCCCCATCCCCTGCTCGCCGCGAGCCGAGGCGGCGGCGACGACAGCACGCCGAGACGGTCGCCTCGTTGAACGGCCACTGAGAGTGGTGATGCCGCCCGTGACAGGCAGCGCGGGCACAGCAAGGCTCATGATAAACCTTCGCCAGTGTATATACTACAGAGTCGTGCTATGATACGGTGCCTGCCGCTGGTGCATTGATGCTCCGCAGTGGTTGGTGGAGCGTCGCAGGACTCCGGCACAAACGATTGCCGCCGGAGTCGTCATATATAGCGCCTATCGTCAAGCGCAGCGCAATAAGCGCATCAGCAGCAGCGCAAGCAGAAGCTTATATACTTATATGGCAAGTATAGCGCATGTCAGCAGCAGCGCGCGCAGCGCAAGCCGCAGAATCAGTATACCTCCCCACAAAGGTCTTGCCCCCCCCCCCCCCCCCCCTCCCCTTAATCACACCACAGGGGAATTCAGCGTTGCGAGGGTATATACGCCTATACGGCAATATTATTGGATGTCATTAACCAACCGCAGGTACACTCAATAGCCACTGGGTGCATCGTCTTAAACTGGTTAATGTTGCTGGTTATTTTTGCGCACGGAGATGTGTTGTGTGATTGGTAGAACAGCTGCAACAGTGCCCCATTATTAGCTTTGTTGTAAGCGGGTTCGGAGCATATAATTAACGGTTTTGGCGAGTATAGATGCGATAATCTTCTTCTTATTAAAATTTATTTTCGCCGACATAGTGGTGTCATCCGACCACCCCGTGTTTTACATTGAGTAAAAATGAGTCTGCGCGCGAGAGTACATGAATAATCCGAGTGCCGTCAGTGTTGGAAAATTTTACATTGCAGTTTTGGGAGGTGTGCCAAGAGGCATATTTTCGTGAAACGGTGTCGGATTGAGGCATACGAGGGCGCGCATTGGAAATCGCGTGGCAAAAGCGCAATCAATTGGGGACTTATATGGCCCGGATTTTCGCGCTCACAATTGCCCGTTGCTAACGTTCAGGGGACATGCGAGCCCCATAACACGTTTTCAAACTTCGGGGCCCAATGATAGGCCCCGTAACGGGAATCTAGATGCAACTCATCGTGCCTCAGACTCAAGCCCGCTAAAGGTCTTAATAAGTAAACCACTAAACAAATAGTTCTTTATTATAGCGTTACCTCAAATTAGCATGCATTTTGCTCGCAATGCGTAGAAAGTTCTGCGATTTCGCAGTAGGGTAATCGGTGCTTTGGCACAATGCCTATCTTTCCTCCCAGTCACACCTCACGCGCTGCGTCGTGGCAGTAGTGCATCGGAAGGACTTTGATATGGGCTATCCACATGGTGAAACTTGGGCCATCACCGAACGCCCCTCCCCGCCGCTTGGTAGTGCGGGGCTCGCTGATTCGCTTCGGGGAGACGAGAGCGGCGGAGAGGGTGGCGGGGGCGATGGCCGCGACGGCGACGGTATCCATGCATCACCCGGCTCGCGTCAACGTCCTTAGCTCCTGCTCGGCGTGGGACGGGGACGTGAAACTGGCGCGTCAATTAACACGCGACCTGGCGTGGTGGCGCGATGTGCCGACTCGGCGCAATATGGCGCCCTCATTTGTGGCATGCATGCTATCTGCACACCACCACCAACAAGTATGGCTGGGGTGCGGTGCTGAACGAGCGCGCGGAGGCGCGTAGATTCTGGTACGAGGACGACGGCAACATCACATCACTTACAAGGAATTGAAAGCGGTACGTCTTGCGGCACATGCCTTTTCTCTCACCTGATGGTCGGCCGCAATGTACCGTTGCACGAGGATGACGGCCAGCAAGCGGCAGTCCACGTGCTCTCCAACCTTACGTCCCGCTCCCTAGTACTTATGACAGAGTTACGGAAATTGTGGTATACTTACTAGACGTACACGACACCCGGTTACGAGTTCGGTACACCCGCTCCGTGGCGAAAGTGTGGGCGGACAAGCTGTCACGTGTGGTGTACGACTCGGATTGGGCGATCATCAATCCTCGTGTTTATTTCCGGTACGTCGACATGTTGTGGGGTTGGCACACGGTGGACTGTTTCGCCACCTACCATGGAGAACGCCCAATTACCCCGGTACAATTCTCGATGGTGGGATGTATGCCATCGCGCCGCTACTCGTAAAACCCTTCTGCCGGCTATCGCTGCGATTTAGCACGACGCGCTAGACATTCTAGGAGTTTACGAAGTTTTCTAGGGTGGCGGCGGCTGGCGTATGTTGCTAGCTCTCGACCTCCCTAGTCCGGAACCTTCCAGCACTACTAAGCTGGTGCTGGAGGTCCCACTACCCTCATCATACCTTTTGCTATACAAGGCTTGTCCACCCACCTCATCCCGCCCTTCTCGTTAGGTGTGGCGGGTGCCTTGGTATCAAGTCACACGCCCCTTTGGCAAACGAAACTCGCACTACTATGCTGTGTCTATGTACATATATACAGCGCGATTTGTACTGACCTTCACGCGACGGTAGTTTGTAGCTACACGCCCGCCGATGCCCAATACTATATTATAATATTAATAACGCGACTATCTATTGACAATCGCAGCGAGCCCACATTTGTCACATATTTGCATGTATCTTCGGGTGCAACCGCCGGCGATGATCCAGCCCGTCACCGTCCCGCTTATTATTCCACGATGATGACCCCGAAACGAATTAGCAGCGACTAAAGCTAAGCCTTATCGATATTTATACATTCCTCCACATAAGTATGGGGTTTGCGAATTTGATCCACATGCCCATGCGCGACTGCGCTGAGGCCGCGCGCGTGCATGCGGGTTACTCAGGGTCGTACGGCTGGGGGGAATGCCGCGATAGCGCGATACACCCCATATTGCCACGCAGGGGCCGTTGCCGTCAACGCTTATTTCATTCATGCAAAAGCAGAGCTTATGGCTTCAAAACCACAAATTGCGCCACTCGTGTGCACAAATAGGCATGGGGCACTACATCCCCGCCCGTACTCATACCACATCACCCTTGGTATGATCACTATCCACCATACATGTATGGCATTGAAATTAGGTCATTCACGACCTGGACCAAGCCCTACGTGCCGATGACGATGGTTTATGGCCAAAATCATGGACAAAATGCGGCTGTAATCGTTGCACGGGAGAGGGTTCTCGCGGCCTCCTTGCCGTAGGCCAAAGCTTTTCTATAGGAGCAGTGCAAGGCCGCATCCTCATAGCGCGCCATGGTGGTCCCAGTGGGGCGGCAATGGCGTGCACCTTAATGCGTCGATGATGGTGGAAATAATGTCGTGAAAAGGGGGATCCGGCATGGCGGCCGTGGGCATCGCTCAAGGGGGGTATATGCCGAGTATGAGTAGCCCGTGCACAAGTACATACAACACGCTGTCCCGCCACCGTGTATCAGGTTTTGAGATCCCCTTGGCGTAAAGTTGCACGCCAACATGTTGACCAGCACACGCTGACACAGACGTCGGATTTCGACATATTATTTCAAAACATCGAAAGTGCTTAAATGGCCTCGGACGATCGTGCTGCATGTGTGGATTTTGTAGCCCTGCTCGCAAAGTTTTTATTGGTATCTATATGAAAATTTACCGTCGTTTCCTCGCAACGCACTGAGTGATACCGCGAGTTTGAGAGCCGCACCACGAGGCGGCACTCCATTGGCGATGGTATCACGCCGCATCGTGCACGGGCGCACGCCACTATGGCCCCACCCCAAGCAAAATACCCTGGCCTCTTTGCTGACATGTTTCCTCGCCCACCCATGGCCATCCCGCCATGCAATGGTCTATGCTAGCGCGGCGGGACGTGCGGGGCACCAAGCCCCGTTGTTGTGGGGGTACTGGAAACGCTCAGTGTGGCGCAAGTGCCACGCACTCGTGTAGGGCACTTGTTAGGGCAAAAGGGGTTGCTTACACCCTATGGTGGTAAAGGCTGAGCATAATGTGCAATATTCCAGGATTTCAGGTCAAAAACTCCCTTCAGCTGCCCTCGTATTCGTAAGCTCGGATTCGGCGACAAAGGGGCCTGGGACTTAAATGGAGGGGTGTATATCGTCGTAGCGCACGACGACTACGGAAAAGCTATAATATATATTTTATTGTTCGACCTATTGTGCTGTAATCCTTATCTTATGGATCATCCGACTGATATATACATACATCCTTATCTGCGCTATATCATCCTTATCCGCTGTATCCTCACTAGATAGATACATATACAACTATGTACCCGACTAGTACTAATTACTGTATTGTTATCCTGAATACCGGTATACCGCCCCTGTATGTACGTATGGGACTGGGGGCCACCGTAACAGCGACCACATTAGGTCTTCATCCTGTCGTCGCCGGCGGCGGCGGCACGTATGTACGCAGGTAGCGATCCGCGTAGCAGCCCGTGTGAGCACATCACCGCCCCTGTTCGCGATCCAGTGGCAGCATTGGCAGCCACCTCGCGTCAACTCGCGCGGGGGCGGACAGGCGGGTCTGCCGCGATCCCAGTGTGGTTTAACACGGTGGCCGACCCTATCGATCGTGGTCACCCCTGAGCCCGGCGCTCCCGTCGCCGCCTCCTGGTCGGCATAATGGCGGACCTCGACCGCAAAGTGCGACCAATCTACGATGCGCTGGACGCGCGCAACTGGAAGGTGGGTACTCGCTGCGTCGCCGCCCCGCCGCTCACATCGCACCCATCGTGCCCCGGGCGGCTGGCGGGGTGCCCAGGCTGAGGCGGAGGTATCAGGTCGCGTTGTGCTGGTTCGCAGAAAGGGCTGCAGCTGGCTGAGTCGGCGCTGAGCAAGTGGAAGGGAGCGCCGGAGGAGGCCTTCTTGGTGCAGGTGCTCAAGGCGGTGGCGCTGCAGCGGCTGGGCCGCACGCAGGAGGCGGTGCAGGTACGTGACGGCGGTTCCCAGCAGCCCATCATCTCCACCGCCACCATTTCCCACCGGTGCTACTCCCAGAGGTGGGAAGGAGGAGGGGGGGGGGGGGGGAGGGCGGCATTGGCGTTCCGAACGATCAGGTGTATACCAGCAGTCCTATTGATGGAGGGGGGGGGGGGGGGGGGGGGGGGCAATATTAGGCGGGCAAGGCACGCTACGCTGACTTCCTTCCACCCATCTGAATGGGATTCCACGGGCTTGGTTATGTACCTCTTGGAGGGTGTGTTTACCATGTCCCTACTTCACCCGACATGACTGAGTACACGTCGCATCATGCTGCGCCAGGTCTGCGATGCAGTGCGCGCCGGCAAGCCATCAGACGACCACCTGCTGAACACGATGGCTCTGGTGTACAAGCCCGCGGGCGAGATGGGCAAGATGGCGGAGGCGTACGAGGCAGCGGCAGCGGCGGCCCCGGGCGACGAGGACTTGCAGCGGCAGGTGTTTGGCATGCACATCCGTTGCGGCAACCTGGTCAAGCAGCAGCAGACCGCCATGAAGCTTAGCAGGTGGACACTCCCTTTGTTGCTATATCGTATTGCCTGGCGCGGATGCAGCCTCGGAAACTGAGCGCCCCCCCCCCCCCCCCCCCCCCCCCCACCCCACCCCTTTCTGCAGGTCCTTTGGCGGCGATGTCTACGGCTGGTGGGTGACAATCACGATCCTGCAGCAGGCGCGACGCGCGATGCGGGCTGACTCCTCGGCAATGAACCCCGCGCAGCTGCTCAAGCTGGCGGCCAGCATGATCGCGCGGCAGGTGCGGGGGTAGTCGCCTCTCTGGGGCGGGGCAGAGTGGGCGAGCGGGCGGGCAATGCCATGACACCAACATGGGACTCTCGCGGCAACTTGTCCCTTTCCGTTCACGATGTCACTTGTGTTCGATGTACTGTGCAGTTTATGGTGCATCGGTGGTCGCCACATACCACCTACTTTCTCGTTTGCCTCAGCAACTATGGACTGTGGCTCGGTATTCTAGGACGCTGCCCTCACGCTGATGCTGCCTTTGTAATGAGTGACATGTTGTGTTGGCTTGGTGGGTATCTTCAGAAGAGTAAGAATGGACAGGAGGCGACCAGCCACGAGCAGCTGCTGGTCTTCCTGGATGTGGCGCACGCGGAGGGGCGGCACGCGGAGGCGCTCGAGGCGCTGCGCGGCCCCATGGGCGCGCTCGCGTCCATCGCGGCGGAGCGGCAGCTGCTGGAGGCGCACTGCCTCGAGCGCCTAAGCGCCATGTCGGAGGCTGCCGCCATCTACAAGGTCCACCTCCACCACCCTCCTCCCCCCCCTCTCCATGCTAGCCCCCCCCCCCCCCCCCCCCCCCACCTTTCCTGCCTGCCTCTCAATTAATGGTGTGCTCACTCTGTGCCTGTGCTCTGCTAGGTGTGCTGGGAGGCGAACCCCGACGACCTGGCTCTCGCCAAGCTGTACATGGACTGCAGCCTGCCTGCAACGCGCACCTCCCTGCCCGGCGCCTCCAGCCGCTTGCTGGTTGGCGTTCGCGGCGGCGTTGACGGCGAGCTGCACCCTGCGGCTGAGACCGAGCAGCAGGTGCGCGGCGCCATGTGAGCATGAGGCTTGGCGCCTCTGGGATGAGGCCTGCCGCCCCTCTCGCCTGCTGTGTACCCTTGAACACACACAAGAAGAGGCATGGATATGATTCTGCTTGCTGGTCTAGAACGTATCATTAACCATGCCACACCAGGCAGGCCCTCCCCCCCCCCCCCCCCCCCCCCCCCTTGCATTGACTTTTGCCTCGGGCCACCGTGGCGCAATGTGTGAGGCAGGCTTACTACACACGTACGGGTAATTGACGCTTCCCAGCGCCAAGGGTATTGTCGCAGCGCAGCGGCTAGGTCTTGTGTGTAGATTCTAACCCAATGACGGTGCAGCCACGTGACTGTGTGTGTGTGTGTGTGTGTGTGTGTGTGTGTGTGTGTGTGTGTGTGTGTGTGTGTGTGTGTGTGTGTGTGTGTGTGTGTGTGTGTGTGTGTGCGTAGACCGAGGAGGTATGTACCCTTTCATGTAACTTTCTAATGCCTCTACTCATACCGAGGACAACTTCATAGACAGGAGACACTAGCGTCGATGATAGCATTTATCCTGCTATCATCCTCTGACTCCTGCGCCATCATGGTTGTCCCGCATTCTCAGGGGGAGCCAGGCGCAGACTCCGCTGCGGCGGTGGACGCAGTGCAGGCCACAGTGGACGCCGTGCTGGCCGCGGCTACCAGCGGGCCGCACCTCGTGCGCGGCCCGCACCTCGCGGCCGTGGAGCTGGCGGCACGGAAGCACCGCCAGCAGTTGGCTGCCGGGGCTGGAGACAGCGAGGCGAGCGCAATGGCAATTGCCGAGGCGGTGGTGGCGTACTTTGAGGTTGCCGCAACCAAGGTGACGGAACCCATTTGTCTGCCATGTTGGCTATCCAAAACATCCCAGCGGAGAGACGTGCCTTAGTACATATAGGGACCTCTGTATGCCTAGTTGATTTGCCCTATTTAATGGTGGTACCCAATTAAACCGTGCTTGTATGCAAAAGCACACTCCATTTGCCGGGTGATGAACGCTATAAACCTTCATGATAGTGAAGATACAGAAAAACTGTGCATTTGAATTCAGATGTGATCGTTTGTGTATTTGGGGGGGGGGGGGGGGGGGGGGGGGGGGGGGGGGGGTTCCCCGATGACGTGATCCTGCTGTCTGTGCGATGCCCGACACTCACTGTGATCGTGTGGCGGCGTCTGTAGATGAGCTGCGCCGCCGACCTGCGGCCCTACACCCCGCTGCTGGCAGCGCAGCCCGCCACTGCCGCCTGGGCCTGCGCGGAGCTGACTCGTCTGGCGGAGGCGGCGGAGGCAGGCGGCGGCGGCGGCGAGGCGGAGGAGGCGCTCTACTCGCTGCGGCGCCGCGTGGCGAGCTACCAGGTGCAGCATGACCTGGGACTGCTGCATGGTGCCGAGGCTGCGGCGTCGCTCATGGAGCTTTACGCGGCCACACTGCCACTGTCTGCAGGTGCCCCCCCCCCCCCCCCCCCCCCCAATTAACTTTCTTTGTAGTTAGTTTTAATAACAAAATGGTGGCTGGCTGGCTGGTTGGGTGTTTTTTTGGTTACCGATTTGTTGTGTCGAGTATCATCGACTCATGTGCGCCCCCCAACTTAGCCCACAACCATGCCTGACTGTGCTGCCCCGGGCGCCCCGCTGCCCAGACATCGACGAGCGCGAGCGCGGGCCGGGAGACGACCTCGTCGCGCTGGCGGCGTCCGCGCTCTTGGCGAATGGCCGCGCGGGCGGCGCCGCGGAGGGCGTCTTGGCGGCGCTGCTCGTCGCGTGCGCCGGTGCGCGGGAGCGGCCCTTCAGCCCCGGCATCCGCATCGCCGCGAGCACGCTATTTGGCCTGCTGGGCTGCCCGCAGGTGACCCCCCCTCTGCCCCCCTCCCCCCCCCCCCCCCCACCCCCCCCCCCCCCCCCCCCCCCCCCCAAACACCCCAAGGGCAGGAGCCTGGTTTTTGTCTTTTCGACTCCGAGTCTTTTCGAATGTGAACCCTGTTTACACTATTGACGAGTCGTTGAATCGCAGCACGTGCGTTCCATGTTTCCGAGCGTAGAAATTCAGAATTATGTGACTGGACGTGTCGAGAGTCTGATGAGCGACTACGTGAGAAACTCCGCGTTAGTCACCGACGGGTACACTGCGACGGGGGCTTAGGGCGATTTGAGAAACAGCTCGGGGTCCGCGGCGTTATTATCGGACGGGTCGCCGGCGGATGACGACGGTATATTGAAGCCGACGTCACGTGCGGGTCTCCATCTGTGCTGGTTACACCTGGCGTGGACGCCGCGAACGTTCTTAGAACCATGCCGACTGGCATCGCTGTCGGCGACGCCGAGGGCGCGACGTCGGGTATTATAACGTTGGACGGCGCGGAGGGCTTGCAATTCTGCGCAAGCTCAGACGATGGCACATAACCGTCAGCTTGGCGCGAGTATCACACACACACACACACACACACACACACACACACGTATATAAATCGCGCCATGTGTGGTCGGTTTTGTCCACTGCCTGCCGGCATGTTAGTAAAATGGTCAGGTATCTAATCATGGACTCTGTGGGATGCGGTTTTAGTATGAATTTTCCGCCGTTTCCACGCTGCCTCGGCTAGGCCGCCACCAAGGATTTCACCGCGCTGGACGTCAAGAACATCCAGCACAGCTCCATCACCGGCCACCTGCTGCTGCCGCATCGCGTGGTCGATGCTGACGCCGGGCAGCTGCCGCGGCTCAAGCGCCTGCTGAGCCACGTGAGTCCCGACCTCCTCACAAGTAATTCTTGCGCAAGGGTGGCGACAGTACTTTCGTGACGCAACACTGAACAATGGTAGCCCACCGATTCCACATTGCCAGTGTAGCCGCCAGTCTGATCAGCCAGCTTGCCGCTATCCCAGATTGCCAGCGTGCACGAGGATCACATGCGCGAAGCGGGCGACACCATCATGATGGCCTACATTCACGAGAGCTATTCCAAGGTACGGCCGTCGCAGGGAGGTGGGGCACCGGCGAGAAAACTGTGATCGCATTCATTGTCTACCATCACCGAGGTCTAGCAAACATTGCTCGAGGCGCGTGCCGGACGCAAAGAAGCACCTATTCGGCTAGTCTTCGTCAGCGCCGAGCGAACACGCGTCGACGATGTTGTATTCATCGAAGCAAACTCGGACAGGCGAGCGAACAATTGTCGTCAGTGCCTTCATCGAGGCAGGCCTGGCCGGCTGGGGGCGCGGGAGGGGGCGGCGTTTGTTGATGGTTCTTGTCGTGGCCGAGCAAATCCAGTCGGGTGGTTCCGTTTAGGACGGCCGACACAGGTTTCGGGGAGAGGGGGAGCCTCCGGGCGGGCAGCTGCATCCCCGTCGTGGCGGTTGCTGATCGCTTGTTGCGCACAGGTCCTGGAGTTTTCCGCCTTTGCGGAGCGCCTGCAGAGGTGCCACTCGCGCTACCAGGCCGTCGCGGAGGACGCAGCGGCCTCTCTGCGCGCCGCCGCTGCTACGCGAGGAGGCACGGAGCTCAAGGTGGCGGCGCTAGAAGGTCAGACACGCAGGGAGCGCCGACCTCGGCCTCTCTTGAGCAGCCCTCCCTTGCATGCCCAAGACGCAAGGCGGCTCCCATGGCAGTCAGCCTGCCTATTTTGCGCCATGACACATGTCTTTCGCATTTGGGGACTTATTGCTCTGGTGCTTAACTGCCACGCTCTGGGTAATTTGCTACGTATTATTATACTTGGCCCCGTCATGTCAGCATGTGTGCGGGCTTGAGATGCGCAATGGCCGGCGTGTGTAGGCGCTGCCGAGATGGCGCGGCGCGGTCTGTGCAGCGGCGGGAGCAGCGGCGGTGGCGAGCAAGAGGCGGCACCGTGGGAGAGCATGCGCTTCAACGAGGACCTCACTGTGCGGCCCAACTGGGCGCCGCCGCCCGCCGGCCCGGCTGTGCAGGCCGTGCCTCAGTGGTGGGCGCAGCACCGCTCCGTCCCTGTCGCTGGGTGACCCCCCCCCCCCCCCCCCCCCCCCCTCTCTCCCGTCTTCCAGAACCACCAATGCCCAAAGTGTGTCTAACTTCTGTTCCCAGATTGTTCCATCTTTCTCCCAAAATGGAACCTGGGTCCTGCGATACTCAAGCTATTACACTGAAATGATCGTGAGGACATGTCTCATTAGTAGACTCCTGCGGACCCATGGATCCCACCCTCGACGGCTGCTGACGCGCATATACAAGCCCTCCTCATGATGCCTCAAATTGAGCTCGCATGCTATCCATTGTCGAAAATACACTATACCTCAGCGATAGTAGCACCTGTAGTTGGCCTCTTAGCAAGTAGGGCAGGCTCTTCTGCATGGGTTTCTAGGTCTTACTAATGTGTTGGGACCCGCATGCGCTTCTCCCCT
This sequence comes from Tetraselmis striata, assembly GCA_006384855.1. Lineage (NCBI taxonomy): Eukaryota > Viridiplantae > Chlorophyta > Chlorodendrophyceae > Chlorodendrales > Chlorodendraceae > Tetraselmis > Tetraselmis striata. The sequence continues at coordinate 156,014 of VCJN01002819.1, forward strand.
ATAAACCCTGACGGTGTCTGCCCATTATTACCCTGGGTATGATGGTGGGGCGTACTGTGGTATGCCGACGGCAGTGCTGATGCCGTACGGTAATGGAGCATTTTTGCACTGACTCCCATATTTAATCTCAATGGGACACCGCAGATACGGTTGCTGCTGGTGGTCCGCGCAGCAGGCGGCGGAGTCGACCGGCAAGGAGGCGGCCGCCACCCGGGCTGCCCTGGCCAAGGTGAACCCCCCATCCCCCTCTCTTTGCCCGCATGCCCTCTGAAACACATGAACCGGATGTTGGATGAATCTCATGCACTACCAAGCCTAACAATAATGCACAACAGATGTTGTGTGTGTGAAACAGTAACACTATTCATCTGTACGTATATGAGTGCACATATAGGTGTACATGTAAGTACCTGTAAGTACATCTGTACATATACATAATTGTGGCTCTGTGTTGTTGAAAATCGTGGCATGGCATGGGATGGCATAGCGTGATATGGTATGGTATGGTATGGTATGGTACGATGCCATGGGGTAGCTAAAGGGTATCACCCGGCCGCAAAAGTCCTTGTTGCACGTAACACGTAATTTGATACTCATACTAACAGCGCAATCGATTTCGGCAATAACCGGCATCCAAGACGTGAGTAACGCACGCGCTCGTAGCCTGGGAGCCCTCTTTATCCGTGCGCCCCGCAGCTGAGAGGCGCCGCGCTCGTGTCCCCGCTGGCGGCAGGCGCTCCGTGTCCGCAGCAGCCTGCCGCACCTGCTCAGCGCAGCGCTGTCCGTGACCTCGGCGCCGCAAGACAGCGGCGTGCTGGGAGAGATGCTGACGTCTGCTCTGCCGGACCTTCCCGCCGGGGGTGCGGCCGAGGTACGGCAGCCCTCGGACCCTCCCGTGCTGCGCTGCTTGTCCCTGCCCGCCGCCACAAGGCGGGTGTTGGGGGGGGGGGGGGGGGGGCTGTCGAATCAAATGCGTACAGTGCGATGCCATCGATGTCGGTGGTGCCGCGGGAAGCTGCAAATGGGCCGTGAACGGGGCCTCTGAAAGTCATTCCGAATGTGTCGCCGTCGTCGTCGTCGTCTTGGAAACGGAGACGCCCTCGGAGAAACGTGGACATGCTCGCTAACGGGGGCGAATCTGTGTCACTCAGGCCGTCGCCTCCTTGCTGAGCATCGTCAAGCGAGGCAGCGGCGCGGGCTGCGGCTCCCTCGCCGCCGAGGCGGGGCTGTGCAGCTTCCTGCTGTGGGCCGTGGCGGAGGGCCTTGGGCAGCGCCTGACGGACGACTCCGCCGAGCGCCTGACGGCCGCGACCGCCGCGATGAGCGCGCAGCTGCACTACGTCAGCCGCCACGCGAGGGAGCTGCTCGAGGCCGAGGGCGACCCCGGCCTGGCGGGTGTGCTCGCCGGCGACGCGATCGTGCTGCCGTCGGTGCTGCTGCGCGAGGAGATCAGCTGGGCCACCGCGTGCCTCGAGGTACTGCCCTTCGCTGTATCCGTCCCGGCAACTATTATTATTCTCGGCATTTATCGCCCAAGCCCAGAAACTCGGAGTTGCACATTATTCCGGAGCGAGATCGTACTATAGCAGAAGTCGCATAGCCATCCCTCAATTTTAGGCATCTCCGCGCGAGCATCGCGGTGGCACGCAAATGGAGCAATTTCGGTGCCGCATTCGTGAAATCGCATGCTCGTCCTTTCGACGTGTCTTCGTTGTACCAGAGGGAGGTTGTACCGCATGTGTCCTGATATTGCTGAAGTAAAACAAGGCGGGGTCGTTTCGCCCTTTCAACGACGAATCATTTTCGGGCAGCAATCCAGCGAGTTACGGAGGAAGCCCTGGGCAACGCTCCTTATAGCTATCAAGCAAAATGCGGAAGCATTTCGCAAGACTAAATGGAGGTCAGCGACGGACTTTTGTTCCCACCTCGGGAATAACTTTCACCGTCTAAAAACCGCCATCAAAATACCCGGCACTGACCACGTATGAGGGCTGGGGTCTTGATCGGACAATTACGACATTGCAATACCCCCAACCCCCAAATGGCCCCACCCCACCTAGAGTGGGGTTAGTATCGGGGCAATGAACGCACTTTTCACGGTACTTGTGGTACTTTTATTTATTAGAATGGCGGGTTAAGGTTCGCTCGACCTTTTGCCCGGTCTTAAAAGGGGTGCCTGAAGGGCATCACCCGGATCTTGGCTATAATCCCAGCTTTCCCCCACAACTGTATACCAACCCTGCGGTATACAGCCCCACGCATCATCCGTCGAGTCCCAGGTGTCCGAACCAGCTCCGAAAAGTGCGTCGGCAATGAACATTGTGGCTTTGGTGGCACCAACTTTCGACATGGCTTCCGCGACGATCGTTTTTTGGTGGCGGGAGCCTTGAAGCCCCCCTCCACGATGCAAGTCTTGCAAAGCTCCGTGTTCAAATAGACAGTCTCATCGTCGCCGACCTCTTCGCCCTTGGGCATCACGGGAAGTTATCTGGCCTGAGATGTTTAGATTCGAGGTTATCAGCTCACATACGATAAAACTTTAGAAAACATTGGTGGAATCAAAATATTACCTTCATCGATATCCACAGCTCCTCCGATAAATGCGGAGCGGAAATCGCGAGAAGCTCGGGAGCACATGCCAGAAGAGCAAACTCTTTGAACCCATAATGAACATATGTGTGTGTGTGTGTGTTGGGGGGGGGGGGGGGCGAATGCTCGTTCAAGGAGTGATTTCTCATCTGCGCTGCGCCGGGTGCGATGTCCCCCGCCCAGGTGTGGGCCGCGGACCTGAAAGCGGCCCGGAAGAAGAAGGGCGGCAAGAAGGCGGCGGCGGCGCTGCCGGGCATGGACGGGGCGCTGGCCGCGCTAGCCGGCCTCTGCGAGGCCGTCACCGAGGCGCTGTCATGCGTGGCGGGCGCGCTCCAGGTAGGCGCCATCGCAACCGCCGCAAACGATCGCCCTACCAAATGACCTGTTTAATCCTTTACATGTAACACTAGTAGGTAATGAAGAAACGCTCAATTGGAATGCGTTACAACTGCCTCCGCGGTGGACTAAAAGGATGGAGAGTGTGACGCCGGCCCCGCAGTCATCCGCTTCGACGCCAAGTGGCCCCGCGACTTTGCGTAGTGGACTGTTTACTGCAGCCGTTGCAATATACTGTGAAAAAACACCAACGGTCCGCGGGGAGAAGCCACGTTTTTGACCTCCCGGGGAAGAGGAAAAACTATTATAACGGAGGATTTATTCAGAATACATCACGAATATATCACGAACACTCCGACACGAAGGGGCAAAGCAATTTAGTGTTTTTAGGCCGCACAAACCGTGTTTGATTGTACGGTAAACACGGTGTGTGTGACCTCGCGCTGTCGCGCAGCGGGCCCCAAAGTCTTTATGCGGATAACGAAAGAAAGATACTCAATGCATTGGTCTTATCTGCCCAAAAGGCCGCAGTTGCATCGAGATATCTGCCCCTTGCTGCGTCGCATCCATCTGCGCGGCTGTGCGGCACACGGTACTCGCCGAGTGCAGTGACGTCACCCGTCTGCTCGCGACGCATCGGTGCCGACCGATGCATATCGATCGCCCAGTGTGGATGAATCAAACCCGGCGGCGCACTGTTGCTTGACCAACCCTAACCAGGTCCCCTTCCACAATCATGTGGTTCCCTGTCGAGCGGTTATAAGGCCATCTCAACTAGCATATTTGTTGTCGTAGGTGCCCCCCCCTCCCCCATTTTTCTCTCCCGGTGCGCCACAGCCCCGCGAAAGAGAGGTCGTCTACATCAGGGGCGCGCAGCGCGCCGCGCAGCTTATTGTTTGCGCGACACGGCACTATGTACCAATGTCTTATTATTCTGGACCCATCCTTGACCCCCCCCCCCCCCCCCCCCCCCCTTGTTTTGCGGACAAACGAGACGTCTAAACCAACAAATCAAGTTGTGATGGCCTGGGCTGTCCTTGGCGCATGCCTGCTTCAATCTTCCATCATGCACTCCAGCCGCTCCGCACTTCAGCAAGCTCCAGCTAGCACTGATAGAAGCCGACCTGGGTTACGGCGCTGCATGAGCTGACGCTTCCCGGGTGTGTGCGCAGGGCGCGCAGGCAGCGGCGGAGGCGGCAGACGCGTCCGCCATCGCGGCCGCCCTGGAGGCGCGCCACCCGGGCTTGTGGTCCTGGTCCACCAAGGGCGACGGCGCGGAGGTCATCCTCGAGGTGCTGACCGAACAGCGGCGGCAGCTGGCCGCGCTGGCCGGCGTTGCCGCGGACCGCCTCGCGCGCGTCAAGGCGGTGGCGGCGCTCTGCTGAATGCGGCGCTGGCTACCTCCCGGCGGCCTCCGTGCGCTCGGCGACAATAGTATACAATGGCGCTGCATTACCAGCAGCGGCTGCCCGGCGGTAGAATGTCGGCTTCACGTGCGCCCGCCCGTCCTGCTCCGGGAATGATGCGGTGCGATGTAAAGTGGCCAATTGTGCCGTGATTATTACCCACAGAATAACATGAAGCGTTTCTTTGTTTTGTGACTGCGGCCGCACAATCTCTCATCCGGACGAGTCGCGTTCGAACGCGGGGCATTATTTGCTGCTCAACAATTCGCCATGCATCCTCCGTGGCCTCGCTCATCTGTAATACACTTCTCCATAAAAGTCCCAGGTCCCTTTTCGCTGAATATGAGTTTACAATGTATAGACGGGCGGCTGAATATAGGGTTTATGACCTGAATGCCGAATGGCGGCAGAAAATGATGACGGGAAAGTACCGAACAGCAATTTGGATGCATGTGCTGCCGGTGTTCATCTCATCCACCACATACATGTATGCATGGACGCGTCACGTGTCGTGCCACGCGCCATTGCCACATGGGCGACAGGCACGACTGCCAGACTGCTGCTCATCTGTGTTCAGACTGTATCATAGGGTCGAATCAAACCCTATGACCCTAGCAACTCTCGTCCCACACGAGGGGTCCAGTCGCAACATTAGGCGGTTCAAGTGTCCCCTCAACAAAGGTTGGTGTCCCACATGTGCCGCAGCGCATACATATCGCATTGCACGGTGAAATGGCCATGAATGGGTGGGGAAACATGTCAGCAAAGAGGCCAGGGCGATAGCGGGCGGGGTGGGGCCACATTGGGGCAGGCGCCTGTGCACGATGTGGCGGGATACCCTCGCCAATATGCAGCAGTGCTGCCTTGTTCACGTGCCTTCCTTAGCATTGCAACCTTCCATTTCGCAGTGGTTTTGCTGCAGTAATTGCGATGTGAGGAAACGTCAGAAAAGACTATTAATGAATATACTAGTCGTAAAATCCGATGCGCGAGCATGCAGGGCCACAATCCCCCAGTAGCACCGCGGTCGTTTAGGTACTTGTCGCGATTTTAGAAATGATAGGTCGAAACTTGACGTCATCTGATGACATTGTGTGGCAGTCACGACGTAAATTGAATAATAACTTTTCGCCAAGTAGATATGAAACCTCGATGCCCGAAGGCGTGACAGTGTGCTGCTGGGTGTAGTACTTGTGCACAGACCACTACACTCATACTTGACACATGCCCCCCTTACTGAGCGATGCCCACGGTCGCCATGCCGGATCCTCCTATTTCCATCACAGCATTACTTCCACACGAATTGACGCATCAAAGTAATGCACGCAATCATCACGCCCTCGTGCCACTGCTACTACTTGGCTCGTGGCGATGGCGCGTTACGGGCACGTGGCTGCATTTATGCTATATTATTGTAGCGCGAGACAAAACATCAAACGATTGCGCATGTTCGTGTTTTGCCACAATTTTACAGCGTTTTTCTCTTTCCACATTATATTATTCTGCCGTTCTCTTCTGCGCTGTTCTTCCTATTCTTTCTTATGCTCCATCGTAATACACGGTTCCTACGTATTTCCTACACGGTCCAGTATATATTCTGGTCGAAGCAGTGCCTATATATGCGTTGTATAATATACGGTTTAAGTAGTTCATAAGTCCTATACGGACCACCAAACGCGTCGTCAAAGTAGCGCGCAATCGTTGCCAAGAGTAACGTTACCTTATCTCATCCTTGTGCATCGGTCCGCATTCCTGTATATCGCTATATAATTTCACACGGCCCACGTGAACTTAATAAATGGGCAATACGCATTCAAATGCACTGAGTGCTATATTCCGAAATCGATTCGCAATGCAACATATTTAAGATTTTGTTTGCCTGCTGTCAGTACCCTTTCAACATATAACTCGTCTCAACGCATAATTTCTGTTTCTATTCTATTTTTAATTGCCAAACTTGCATCATTTAATCATGTACTGCTCTTCAGCTTGAAAATAGCGCTAAAGCTTCGACATGCGGCAATAAGGAGACCGCGAGCACCCACGCACCCTCTCCCGCTAGCGCATACAGCGATAACGACGCTTTGCCCATCATGTGATGATGTTGTCCAAGATGGCTTTGCCCCCAAGTCAGCGAAATCGATAGTTATGACCCACACTCTGATTTCAATGCCCTACACGGATGACGGATAGTTGCCATATACCAAGATATTAGTGGGGTATGAGTACGTGGGCGCAGTACTCATATATACCAAGCACGTCGCCATTGATATGCTAACTACTAACCGTCAGTGTAGGGCACTGAAACTAGGTCGTTCAGGATATGTAAGGAGCCCTATATATCGACTCAACTGGCTTTGGAGCAAAATCCTGGCAATTTTTTGCTGTATGATTGTTGCATGCGCACGCATGAGAGGCTTATCGCGCCCCCCTTGCCGAAGGGCGAAGCTTGTATACAGTCATACATGGCTACGTGCTCATAGCACGTTATGGTGGCCCAAGTGGCACAGGAATGACGTGCACTGCAATGCTCTGCCTATTGTGGTTGACACAATGCTGTGAAATGGAGCGTCAAGCGTGGCGCGCTTGTGTGCAGCGCTCGAGGGGGCCATGCACCAAGTACGAGTGGCTCGTGTGCAAGTACACCCAATGAACTCACTGTCCCATCCCCGGGGCGCTACGCTATCACCTCGCGCTACGGGACCCTTGCAATAAAAACCCTAAAATGTTGTGAACATGCTTTCACATTTTGAAGCAATCCCGGAGCCGCTATGAATATTTATCGGCTGAATTTTTTAGCGATTCATCGCTCAACGAGGCGATTGACACTGCATTGGCGATGGTACCAACACACACGGAGCAGTGGCTCGCGTTCACTACATGGCCCCACCCCACCCAACACCACCCTACCCCCTTTGCTCACTTGCTTCCTCACCCAGTCATGGCCATGCCGCGATGCAATGCTCTATACCTGCGCGGTGGCATGTCTGGGGCCCCAACCCCTGTGTCAAGGGAGTATACTTGAATAAACGCTCAATGTGGCGCAAAGACCACTCGCCTGGGACGGTTGTTAGGGTACTAGGGTTACTTAAACCCTACCATGATGCGGCTTAAACCATAAATGTGTATTATCCCAGGGTTTCAGGGCACCATAGCTTCACCCGCCCTGCTATTCGTAAACCCGGATGGACTCAGCGGAAAAGGGGCCTGGGGCTTTTATGTGGAGAGGTGTAGTACTGTGAGGGTCAGCCACATCGCATGCTGGGCGCCTCCCATCTCACACGCATCATATGTCACACGCCGCCGTGACTCACCGAGTTTGGGTGCGGGCATAATGTTACAGCTCGTCCGTTGCGTATCAAGTGCTAGTGATACATCGCATGCCGAGCGCAGTGACGTCACCCGTCTGCTCGCGACGCATCGGTGCCGACGGATGCATATCGATCGCCCAGTGTGGATGAATCAAACCCGGCGGCGCACTGTTGCTTGACCAACCCTAACTAGGACCCGCTACCCCAATCATGTGGTTCCCTGTCGAGCGGTTATAAGGCCATCTCACCTAGCATATTTGTTGTCGTAGGTGCCCCCCCTCCCCCATTTTTCTCTCCCGGTGCGCCACAGCCCCGCGAAAGAGAGGTCGTCTACATCAGGGGCGCGCAGCGCGCCGCGCATCTTGTTGTTTGCGCGGCACTGCACTATGTACCAATGTCTTATTATTCTGGACCCATCTTTGACACCCCCCCCCCCCCCCTTGTTTTGCGGACAAACGAGACGTCTATACCAACAAATCAAGTTGTGATGGCCTGGGCTGTCCTTGGCGCATGCCTGCTTCAATCTTCCATCATGCACTCCAGCCGCTCCGCACTTTGCCAGGCGCCAGCTAGCACTGATAGAAGCCGACCTGGGTTACGGCGCTGCATGAGCTGACGCCACCCGCTTCCCGGGTGTGTGCGCAGGGCGCGCAGGCAGCGGCGGAGGCGGCAGACGCGTCCGCCATCGCGGCCGCCCTGGAGGCGCGCCACCCGGGCCTGTGGTCCTGGTCCACCAAGGGCGACGGCGCGGAGGTCATCCTCGAGGTGCTGACCGAACAGCGGCGGCAGCTGGCCGCGCTGGCCGGCGTTGCCGCGGACCGCCTCGCGCGCGTCAAGGCGGTGGCGGCGCTCTGTTGAATGCGGCGCTGGCTACCTCCCGGCGGCCTCCGTGCGCTCGGCGACAATATTATACAATGGCGCTGCATTACCAACAGCGGCTGCCCGCCGGTAGAATGCCGGCTTCACGTGCGTCCGCCCGTCCTGCTCCGGGAATGATGCGGTGCGGTGTAAGGAGGCCAATTGTGCCGTGATTATTACCCAGCGTTTCTTTGTTTTGTGACTGCGGCCGCACAATCTCTCATCCGGACGAGCCGCGTTCGAATGCTGCGGGGCATTATTTGCTGCTCAACAATTCGCTATACATCCTCCGTGGCCTCGCTCATCTGTAATACACTTCTCCATAAAAGTCCCAGGTCCCTTTTCGCTGAATATGAGTTTACTTACACTAGACGGGCAGTTGAATATAGGGTTTATGGCCTGAATGCTGAATGGCGGCGGAACATGACAATGGGAAAGTACCGAACAGCAATTTGGATGCATGTGCTCCCGGTGTTAATCTCACCCACCACATACATGTATGCATGGACGCGTCACGTGTCGTGCCACGCGCCATTGCCACATGGGCGACAGGCACGACTACCAGACTGCTGCTCATCTGTGTTCAGACTGTATCATAGGGTCGAATCAAACCCTATGACCCTAGCAACTCTCGTCCCACACGAGGGGTGTCTGCCTGTTACATGGCTCATGATGAGATAACCCGACCCCTCTCGTACAGTCATCATGAGACCCCAGGACATCAGGGCCACCGACTACCATGCCCCATCCCCGACACCTGGCAGATGCTGTCCCCATCCCCGTCCTGTGCTATCATGTGATTGGCGTGAATGACAACTCATATGAGCTGCTTGTGGGCGCGGGAAGGAGGTTGCGCTATTCGGGAGGGCCACCCAATCGCAACATTAGGCGGTTCGAGTGTCCCCTCAACAAAGGTTGGTGTCCCACATGTGCCGCAGCGCATACATATCGCATTGGACGGTGAAATGGCCCTGAATGGGTGGGGAAACATGTCAGCAAAGAGGCCAGGGCGATAGCGGGCGGGGTGGGGCCACATTGGGGCAGGCGCCTGTGCACGATGTGGCGGGATACCATCGCCAATATGAAGCAGTGCTGCCTTGTTCACGTGCCTTCCTTAGCATTGCAACCTTCCATTTCGCAGTGGTTTTGCTGCAGTAATTGCGATGTGAGGAAACGTCAGAAAAGACTATTAATGAATATACTAGTCGTAAAATCCGATGCGCAAGCATGCAGGGCCACAATCCCCCAGTAGCACCGCGGTCGTTTAGGTACTTGTCGCGATTTTAGAAATGATAGGTCGAAACTTGACGTCATCTGATGACATTGTGTGGCAGTCACGACGTAAATTGAATAATAACTTTTCGCCAAGTAGATATGAAACCTCGATGCCCGAAGGCGTGACAGTGTGCTGTTGGGTGTAGTACTTGTGCACAGACCACTACACTCATACCTGACACATGCCCCCCTTACTGAGCGATGCCCACGGTCGCCATGCCCGATCCTCCTATTTCCATTACAGCATTACTTCCACAAGAATTGACGCATCGAAGTAATGCACGCAATCATCATGCCCTCGTGCCACTGCTACTACTTGGCTCGTGGCGATGGCGCGTTATGGGCACGTGGCTGCATTTATGCTATATTATTGTAGCGCGAGACAAAACATCAAACGATTGTGCATGTTCGTGTTTTGCCACAATTTTACAGCGTTTTTCTCTTTCCACATTATATTATTCTGCTGTTCTCTTCTGGGCTGTTCTTCCTATTCTTTCTTATGCTCCATCGTAGTACACGGTTCCTACGTATTTCCTACACGGTCCAGTATATATTCTGGTCGAAGCAGTGCCTATATATGCGTTGTATAATATACGGTCTAAGTAGTTAATAAGTCCTATACGGACCACCAAACGCGTCGTCAAAGTAGCGCGCAATCGTTGCCAAGAGTAACGTTACCTTATCTCATCCTTGTGCATCGGTCCGCATTCCTGTATATCGCTATATAATTTCACACGGCCCACGTGAACTTAATAAATGGGCAATACACATTCAAATGCACTGAGTGCTGTATATATTCCGAAATCGATTCGCAATGCAACATATTTAAGATTTTGTTTGCCTGCTGTCAGTACCCTTTCAACATATAACTCGTCTCAACGCATAGTTTCTGTTTCTATTCTATTTTTAATTGCCAAACTTGCATCATTTAATCATGTACTGCTCTTCAGCTTGAAAATAGCGCTAAAGCTTCGACATGCGGCAATAAGGAGACCGCGAGCACCCACGCACCCTCTCCCGCTAGCGCATACAGCGATAACGACGCTTTGCCCATCATGTGATGATTTTGTCCATTATGGCTTTGCCCCCAAGTCAGCGAAATCAATAGTTATAACCCACACTCTGATTTCAATGCCCTACACGGATGGCGGATAGTTGCCATATACCAAGATATTAGTGGGGTATGAGTACGGGGGCGCAGTACTCATACGTACCAAGCACGTCGCCATTGATATGCTAACTATTAACCGTCAGTGTAGGGCACTGAAACTAGGTCGTTCAGGATATGTATGAAGCCCTATATATCGACTCAACTGGTTTTGGAGCAAAATCCTGGCAATTTTTTGCTGTATGATTGTTGCATGCGCACGCATGAGAGGCTTATCGCGCCCCCCTTGCCGAAGGGCGAAGCTTGTATACAGTAATACATGGTTACGTGCTCATAGCACGTTATGGTGGCCCAAGTGGCACGGGAATGACGTGCACTGAAATGCTCCGCCTATTGTGGTTGACACAATGCTGTGAAATGGAGCGTCAAGCGTGGCGCGCTTGTGTGCAGCGCTCAAGGGGGGGCATGCACCAAGTACGAGTGGCTCGTGTGAAAGTACACCCGATGAACACACTGTCCCACCCCCCGGGCGCTACGCTATCACCTCGCGCTACGGGACCCCTGCAGTAAAAACCTTCAAATGTTGTGAACATGGTTTCAGATTTTGGAGCCATCCCTGAGCCGCTAGTAATACTTATCGGCATGGATTGTTATCGATTCATCGCTCAACGGGGCGATTGACACTGCATTGGCGGTGGTACCAACACACACGGAGCAGTGGCTCGCGTTCACTACATGGCCCCACCCCACCCAACACCACCCTACCCCCTTTGCTCACATGCTTCCTCACCCAGTCATGGCCATGCCGCGATGCAATGCTCTATACCTGCGCGGTGGCATGTCTGGGGCCCCAACCCCTGTGTCAAGGGAGTATACTTGAAACGCCCAATGTGGCGCAAAGACCACTCGCCTGGGACGGTTGTTAGGGTACTAGGGTTACTTAGGGTACTAGGGTTAACCCTACCATGATGCGGCCTAAACCATAAATGTGTATTATCCCAGGGTTTCAGGGCACCATAGCTTCACCCGCCCTGCTATTCGTAAACCCGGATGGACTCAGCGGAAAAGGGGCCTGGGACTTTTATGTGGAGAGGTGTAGTACTGTGAGGGTCAGCCACATCGCATGCTGGGCGCCTCCCATCTCACACGCATCATAAATGTCACACGCCGCCATGACTCACCGAGTTTGGGTGCGGGCATAATGTTACAGCTCGTCCGTTGCGTATCAAGTGCTAGTGGGAGCTCTCGTCACTGCCGCCGCTTACATCCTGCGCCGCTGTTCGTGCGACATCTTTTGCTAACTGCGCGCTGATGCGGGGATCGCTACACTCAGCCGGGATCCGCTTGCATCAGGCGCGACACTGCCGGCAGCCCATAGGAGAGCCGCACATGGATGTCCCGCATCCCGCCTCCATGTCAGGAGGGGGGGAGGTCAGCCGCGCCGGAGCGGGCGCAGACAGATGATGGATTCCGCGCGGTCACGACAGCGCCGGGCGGTCGTCCGCGCCGCCGGCGGCAGCGGGCGGCTGCTTGCGGCCCAGCCAGTCCAGGAGGGCCTCGCGCGGGAGGAAGGATGCGCCGCTGCCGCCCGGGTCCGCCGCCACCTGCAGCTTGATGCTGGCGAACAACTGCGCGTGGAGGGACGGGAAGGGAGGGGGGGGGCAATGAGGACTCGCGCAGCTCGGCGTGGGCAGCAAGCGGGAGCGGGAAGATTTCTCCGGGACGGCAGCTCTCAACCGAGACGGATCCGAGGCACAACATGTGGCCAGGTGCAGTAGGTTCAAGCCCCCCATCCCCCACCAAGCCCCCAAAAGACCCCACGCCCAAGGCACGGCGTTCCTGAAACTACGCCGATATCGGGCTTCCCTCGTACTCGCCGCCAAGCGCTTTTAGTACTTTGTGCAGTACACCACTGTGTCCAGTTTGAGCGAAAAAAAAACAGAAAATCCGCCACGGTAGCACCAGGTGTAGCGACTAGATCCTCTCCTGGAAGCACCTCTTTGGCACCGCCGAATTAGTGGGGGACACATTTGTGTCTTAGTGGAAGATCATCGGCACGCCGGGAACCCCCTCCCCTTTTGTTGGAGTACTAATACCAAACAAATAGTATGTTGCGCAGTGCATCTTGGGATGAAAACCGGAGGCCCGTCGAAAACCGGACGAAAGATCTCAAAACGGCATCCCCGAAGAACTTATCGGCTCTAACGACCCATATTCGAAAAGCCGCTAGATCGGCTACACTCGCAGATTCGTCGCTAATTATACAGCAAAACCCCATCTCCGAAAAGCCGCTAGATCGTGTTCTATTTCAATCGTGTCATCGATTCGACCCCCAAAGGCCCGATTAGCGCAAATCTCGGACAAAACACCGAGTTTTCCCGGTGTTTTCCACCGGGAAAAATCTAGACGTCCCGGATATTGATTGGCATGGAGGGCATTTCAGCCCATCCGGTACTGGTAGCGGTCTACCGTGCCGCTTTTTTGATTTTCGATGTAATTCGATGTGCTGTACAGGGTAGTGCTTACGGTGGTCGTATACGAACACGACGCGCGCGGTATCGGCCGGTCCGGAACGCCGCGAGGGACGGGAATCGGCCATCCATGTCCGGTGCCCCCACGGTCAAGCCGAGGGCGCCGCGATGGTTGGCGCGGATAACAAAAGTAGCAGAGGAACGAGGAGCCAAACGAACAATCAAGCCGGACAAAGGCCAGACAACTCGGCCAAACCCGGCGACGTCGGCGACAACGACAACACGGGCGCCAAGTTAAATTGGGGGGAGAAAGGCGGGAGCAGCTTCCCGAGGTACAGCCGATCCCACCCACCGGCGGCGGCGTGGATTGGCGAGAAAATGCAACTGCGTTGTTGGAAAAAGAGCCGGTTGCCCCGGGGGGGGGGGGGGGGGGGGGGGGGGGGTTCGGAGGGCGCCCCATGTTTGTTACGACAGCCATGTCACGTTGGCTCCACTGAAGATACGGCGTCGCGCCAAAAGTGTTGGAGGAGATCAGAGAGGGATCAGAGAGAGATCAGCTCCTCATCCATCAGTTGCGCCCCTTGTCTAACACTCGAGTGGATCGCCCAGCTCACTCCGCTCTCCCGACTAGACCGGCATTGCCTGACCCCGAAAGGGAAAGAGAAGATCACTTCCCAACCCCGTGGCAGGTAGGCTGCCGATCACGTGCCCGGCAGCCCGGCATCTTGGCACATAACAAAGCACAAGATGGCAGGGGAAGGTGTGCCCGGGTTGGGTAGTGGGCGCGGTCAGTAGGAGGGAGGGGGGCGGCCGTCGGCGGGGGTTGTCCCGGGGGAGGGGGGGGGGGGGGGGGGGGGGACCTGGCGGATGGTGCTCTCCAGGTGCTCCGCCTCGGGCGTCGCGGCGCCGCCCCGTCCAGCGCGGCTGCGGACCAGCACACCACCGCACACCTAGCGGCGGAGGCGCAGGTGGGTTTAGGGTTTCAAGGCTTTTAGGGCTTTAGATTTAGCTGTAGTAGTTTTCGGATGTTAGGATGTGTGGCGGTGCACTGCTTGCCCTAATAAACATCCTGAACCCTGAACTCAAAACCCTAAACATTGGACCTGGGAGAGCGGATAACGGGGGGGGGGACAATCGATCAAGTTGCCCATGTTGAAAAGTCATGTCACGAGTCGTCACACAAAAGGTAGCCCTCCATTTCTCTGGATGGCGCACGTAGTAGTTTGCCCGCAGCCCTCACTACAGCAGAGCCGTCCCCAGCATGCGCACTTCCTCTGTGTCACAATGACTCCCGCAAGAACCCCGCCAGTCACCCACCCGCCCCGCCCGCCCGCCCCGGCGCGCCCCTCCCCTCCCCTCCCCTCCCGTCTCCTCCCCTCTTCTTCCGTCCGCCCCGCACCTGCAGCTCGCCCGCCCGCCACTGCACCTGCAGCGAGTGGAGCATCCCCAGCACGGCGGCGCGCGCCTGCGGTTGAGAGGTTCCGTGCCAGGGCAGAGTCAGTCGCCGCGCGGGTCACGCCGGCGCGCCGCTCTTGGACAACCCCGCGGCGCTGCGGCTGAGGGGACCACAGCAGGGCTGGGGGCGGGCAAGGGAGGGGCAGGGGGTGGGGGGGGGGGGGGACCCAGCTCGCTGGCGGCATAGCGGGCGGAGTCCGGGATAGCTGCCCATTGTGGACATCCGTGCAACACAGGTGTGCACCTCTAGAACCCCTAGAATCCCCGCCCGAGCGACGCCGTGTACTCCCGCAGCGGCACCGGTCGCGCGTACATATTGCGGTGTCTGCGGCGCCTGGTATCCTCGCGAGCGCGGCGCCGTGCGGTGCGCGCCAGCGAGGCATCGGGCGCACCTCCGCGGTGGACAGCCTGCTGACGTCCAGCGTGATGTCCCCCGCCGCCAGGCCCTCCAGCTGCGGGCTCGACTTGCCCGACATGTCGATGGCGCTGCGCAGCGCGCCGCCGTCGCCGCCGCCCTCCACCACCTGCGCGCGGTACAGCACAAGGGGAGGCCGCAGGGGGGGGGCAGTGAGCGCGCGGCCTGCAAGAGTTCGGGTTTTGAGTTGCGGCGTTTAGGGTTTTAGGGTTTAGCAGAGCTGCGGCTGCCATCTGACAGCCTGTGTCGCTGCACTCGCCGCCACTTCATTTTAGGGCTTTAAAACCCAACCTCGGGCACCTCGTTGCTAAACTGTACACAGAGGGCCAAACACGAGGGTGGCGACCCCCGGCCGGTTGGATTCCAGTGACCGCAAGAACAGGAGAGAAAGCACCGAACCCCTGGAACATATGGTGACGGAATCCAGATATACCACACACCGCCAAAGTGGGCTGGAGAATAAAATGCATACTGACCACCATAAATATATAATTGAAATGCGCGGTCACGGCCGGGCGTGGCAAGCAGAGGCGAGGGGAGAGGGGGGCAGGAGGGACAATGTGAATCAATGGCAATGCGATCAATGCACCCCCCCCCCCCCCCCCCCCCCCCCCCCCCCTCCCGCCCCCTGAGACTGAGGTTAACAGGTGGTCAACACCCAAGCAAAGCCGCAATGGCCTTTCTCCGGAACAGGCTGCCTCCGCCCTCTCTTGCCCGAGGCGCTTATGTGCAGCCTATCCAACTCACACTCCAGGGTATACCCAGCAAAGGCCCCTAAAATAAGCGCCGCACACTTGGCGGGACTGTATTCATGGCATAGATTCTGACCTCGACTCCAAATTATGGCAAATAAACCCACACATCTATAAGTTAATGTACCTTTCGTAAACCGCCCTTTTAATCAGGTTTTAGGGGGTTTGGTCTCGGACAGTAATACAGCGCGCTGACTGCTCGTACTGTAGTTAGCGACTATGTTGATTAACAGCGGGCGGGCATTGGCCGTTCACTTGGTGATCATTCTCGACGCTGTTGTGCGGCCCTACCTGATCTGCCATGGCGGCCGTCAGCGCCTGGAACTCCGCGTCGCAGGGCGCAAAGCCCTTGCCGCGCATGTCCTGGTAGCACTGCAGCGCCAGGTCCACGCGGCCCGCCTGGCGGCAGAGCGCCGTGAGCGCGAGGTGCGTCGCGCGGCTGGGCTGCATCGGCTTCGGGCCCGACCTGCGCGCAGCGCCGACAGGCAAATCAGCAAGAGCGGGACGGTGGCAACGCTGCACCGCCCGCACAGACATAGCTTCAGAGGTCATGCAATGGCATTCTCGGCCGCGAGCGCCGCACCTCATGCGCTGGTAGAGCGCGTACGCCTCCTCCACCCAGCCGACCGCGCCATACCCCTGCAGTCGGCGAGCGAAAAGAGGGGTCGCTCAGGCACATCGACGCAGGCGTCGAGTGACCAGAGGGGAACGCGGACGTTTCCGAGGACAGCGTCGAGAAACCCTCGAGTTGGGAAGGCAAAAGGGTCAAAAGTCCGGCCGCCGCACTTTGATGACAGCGGTGCAGCAGACGCTATCCAGCGGCAGCCTCCGCGTCTGCATTTCCGCGACCAGCTTGCGCACGGCGCCGTAGTCGTCGACCTCGGCGCACAGCGCCACCAGTCGGCTGTACACCTCCACCGTGGGCGGCAAGCCCGACGCCACCATGAGCTCCTTCACCTCGATACCGGCGAGCACCTGTCGACACACAACCGCGGGAGGTCAGCGAGAGTGTGCAGTTCATACGGCTAAGGTACCACCCCGACGCCTGCCAATTGCCACGACACGCCGATAAGGCTCAGTCAAGTCAGGCTGTTGTCGACGTCGCAATTGCTCGGCGACGAGAGTCTTATTTGTGTCGTCCAACGCCGATACCCAAACTCGGCGACGCCGCGTCCCCGCGGGCGTGGATGCGGCACATCGAAGCCCGGCACAGCGAGGCGCTGCGCAGTAACAGTCTGAGCTGACATATATCGGGCGTCACTACCTGCTCCTTGGCCACCCTCTGCCCGGTGCGCGCCTGCAGCGCTGCCATCACGAGCGCGTATGTCTCGACCGCGGGCGAGTGCCCCGCACGCTGCATCGCCTTGAGCACCTCGACCGCCTTCAGGCCCTGTACGGTGGCAAAGATTAATGCATGGCGATCGTCAGATATTGTCAGATCCACAACCCGATTCGCCACTGTTAGTATAGCGACTATAGTACCCAGGCAGGTGGCAACTGCGACGCCTGCGATGCTTGCTGTTTTCAATGGTTCGCACATTTGGATGTTATAATTCAACGAAACGGTGCTGTGCAGATCCAATTCGGGACGTCCCATGTAACCACCGACCCTAATCGAGCAATGAAGAGCAATGTATCGATGGTGGCATCAACGATATGCCAAGCTTCGCAGTAACGACAGGCGGGTGTAACAACTCTCTCTTAATAATACCATAACGTGGAACCGTCATCGTAGATCGTCGTAATAAAGACGACGCTGCACGGGTGTCACTGTCGCCAGTCCTGTCCCGGGGCGCGAAAAAACGTAACATCCGGGTGCGTTAAATCGGACGTGTTTTGTAATATATTAATATATCGAGATGAACTGCGGATATACTGGCACCAGGGCTCGTGTCCGACGATATCACTAGCAACGCGGCCAACATGGTACGGAGGAAGCGCCGTGACGAGCCCTGGCGCTATCGCCGGCAGTGGCTGCGCCCGCACCTGGCAGCAGGCCCGGCACGCCTTGATGAGGCAGTTGTACTCCTGCACCGTCGGCAGCGGGCCCAGCCGGATCTGCCGCTGCCACACCGAGAAGGCGGCCTGCGTCCGTGAAAGGGGGGGAGGGGGGGTCAAGGGGGGTCAGGCGTCACAAGGCGGGCGGCAGAGGACACCAACCGGGTAAGGTTGGCTACGCGGCTCCGGGGAGTCTCA
Source organism: Tetraselmis striata (assembly GCA_006384855.1). NCBI lineage: Eukaryota > Viridiplantae > Chlorophyta > Chlorodendrophyceae > Chlorodendrales > Chlorodendraceae > Tetraselmis > Tetraselmis striata. The sequence continues at coordinate 174,186 of VCJN01002819.1, forward strand.
CCTCCAGCTGCCCCAGGTTGCCGCACGCCAAGATGAAGAAGCGCCAGAGCTGCCAGGAGGGCTGGAAGTGGTGCACCTCCATGTGGTCCACCAGCTGGGGAGGCGGGGTAGGAGGGACCCGGGAGGGGAAAGGAGCGGGTTAGGAAACAAAGCCCCATCTAAGCATCCTCTAGACCTGATCACAAAGCCCCAGGGTTTGTTGTCATGCCCTAGTAGTAGTACAGGGTGTGCACGGAGGGCGTTGAGCTCCCACCTGCAGCAGCTCGCTGGCATATCCCGCCTTGGTGTAGATCTTGATGAGGGAGGCGTAAGTGTGCTTGGAGTACTGCAGGCCTGCGGCGAGGGGAGGGGGGGTATCGCATGCTCGGGAGTTGAGTCTGCACTGAGCCCTTCCATCTCGGATTAGCATGTTGGGGGTCCAAACTGTCTGACGGTTAGCGGCTAGTGAAGAGGGCAGGGGCTTTGCAGGGTGGGGGGGGGGGGGGAGGGGGAGGGGGCATGTGAACGCACCGCCAGCAGCGATCCACTCCAGCACGCGCGATGCGCGCTCCGCATCCCCCGCAACTGCGCAAGCCTGCCGGCGGAGGAGGCGACGGCGGTAGCGGTTGGCATGAGCTCGCTCGGCACGTGCACCGCGCGGAGGGAAAGGGACACCTTCCCTATCCAATGCGCGCACACACACATACACATACATACACACACATGTACATAGTACGTAAGTATATAGAGATGTATGCACATGGGTTGTACATGTTGCCGCGTGACGCCCCTTAGTCAGCTGCCCCATATATACACGCCCGTTCCTGGCTAGTTGCATTTGACCTTTCCAATGCCTCTATGCAGATGTGCATGCACACATATAGACAGGCGCTCACACTGACAATCCACGATTGGCTTTCTCAGTGTGTTGGAAGGGTACTTCACATACGGGGGGCAGTACACACGGTCAACGTCACACCAGCAGGATGCAGCGGGGTGGAGGTGGGTGGAGGTGCGCCCCACCTTGAGGAGCACGTTGTACGTGACGAGGTCCGGCGCCTCCAGCGACCCGTCCGCGAGGAGCTGCTTGTAGCGCACAAACACCTTGAGCGCCGCGTCCGGGTTGGGCGGCGCGCCGCCCCGCGCAGAGCGCGCCCCGTCCGCCGCCTCCTGCGCGATGGCGCCCAGCAGCGCGTTGCAGGTCTCTGTGGTGGGCGACAGCCCCTCGCGCCGCATGCTTTTGAACGCGGCCCGCGCCTGCGTCCGCACGGTCATCAGGGGGGTCAGTTCGACGGCAGCGGACATCCCATCAGCTGGCAAGGACCGGGCGTGTGGTATATTCTCAGGACGCACTGGCCTTCAGGGGACCACACGCTATGCTGCCTCCGGGGGCAGCAGACCCTGTGCGGGTTCGTGCCGGCCGGGGCGCAAGACAGCTGGCCCGTTTGGCACCAAAGACTGGACAAAGTTGAAAGAAGTATCTAATTTCCCCACACACGGGGGGTGGCGTGTGGGGCTGAGGGGGGCGGGGCAGCCTGCATGACGACGAGGTGCCGATACGTTAATCGCCAGGCTTTGTGGGAGGGTGGGAGTGCTGCGAATAAGAACCGGCCCTGCCCGCCACAGGTAGAAACTATGGCGGAACTATTGTAGCGAATGTTCCTGTGGATTGCCCGCCTGGCCCAAGTCGAGGCCCTGATGATGAGGTCGCTTATATGCGAGTCCGCACCCAAAGCACAGGCATAACAACGCAACAAAGTGGCGAGGCTCTGCTGGTGGGGAAGGGGTAGGCGGGGAGGGGGCGTCCACAGGGGGCGCCCTGGCGGCAAACGTCCTGGTAGCGGGTGGAAGCTACATTCGGGGGGACTGCCCAGGGAGGAATCGGGTACGGGTTGGGGACGGGCAGGGGGGTTTAACAAAAAAAACAAAGGAGACGGGTCCTACGCCCGGTAGCTGAGGGACCTGGCCTTCCGAGGGCTGCACGCGACACACTTTAATGAGTGGGCCCTATGCGGGTTTGTGCCGCCGGGCCGTAAGACAGCTGGCCGGTTTAGCATCGAAGACTAAGCGGGAACAAAGTTGTGAGAGACTTCCAGTTTCAATTAACACGGCGAGTGTGAGTGCAGCGCAGCGGGGGCCGGGGGGCGGGGCGCACCTGCTGCGGCTGCCCCACCGCCCCAAACGCAGAGATGATGTGGCGGTACGTCTCCTCATTGGGCTGCACGTCCGGGATGCGCCGCTTGAGCTCCGCCACCGTCAGGTTGACGCCCGCCTGGTTGCGGTGGATCCTGCCCTCCGCGCAGCACCGGCGGGAAGCGTTACAGCTGAGGCCTTGCCGTCATCCACAGGGAGGCGGTGTGCTGGGGGGCAACTGAGCTCCGGGGGCGATCGGGTGGGGAGCGGAGGCGGGCGCACTTGAACTCGCGCAGCAGCTGGTGGAAGGGGAGCAGGCGGGGCGGCAGCGCCGCGATCATGCGCGCCACCAGCGTGGGCTCCCAGTTGGCCGCCACCGCGCGCGCCAGGCGCTTGGCGGCCTTGTCCGGGCCGCCCATGGCCAGGCGCTCCGCCGCCTCAAAGGACGTCGCGTAGCCCGCCGCCTCCAGCAGCGCCAGCCCCTGCCCCAGCTCCGGCCCGCCCGGCGCGCGCGACGCGCGCAGCAGCAGCTGCTTGAGCACCGGCTCGCAGTCCGCCATCCACGGCGGCACCTCCCCGCTGTTGCCCGCCTTGGCCGCGTGCCGCACCAGCGCCTGCGGGACCCCGCCAAGTCAGCCCCATTACCCAGGTCTCGACCCACGACACGGCCGCCCTCGGGCTGACGGGCACCGCCGCAGGAGCGCAACGCAACGTGGCATTCATTCCAATCTCCCAAATGCATGTGGCCGGCAGAGGGGGGCGGGGCGCACCACACGCAGCTTGATCGCGGCCGCCACCCAGTCCTTCTCGCGGCGCTCCGACGGCACCGCGGCGCCTCCGCTCGGCGCCGCCTCGGTGGAGGGCACCGGGGCCAACGCACCCAGGCTCGGCGTGCCGTTGGCCTGCGCTCCCTGGGCCGGCAGCTCCAGCGTGGCCTGCCGCACGCTGAGCAGCACGCGGCCGGTGCGGGCGTCCACGCTCATGATGGCGGCGTCCAGCACCTGCCCCTCCGCGACGAGGTCCGCCGGCTCGCGGCCGCCCATCCACGACAGCTGCCCCGCAGGCACGACGCCGATGACCGCCTCCGCGGCACCGCCGGGCCCGCCCCACGGCATTGCGACATCATCGGCTGCTAAGATGGCGGGGGGCGTCGCGGGCGCGGGCAGCTGTGCGCCCCACGCAGCGCCGCCCACCTTGAACTGCACCAGCACCACGCTGGCGCGCACGTCCACCACCGTGCAGCTTACCACATCGCCCACCTATCCAAGCAGAGCCACAGGGGTTGCAAGAGAGGGGTTGGAAGGGAAGGGGGGGGGCATGCAATATGGCGGGATCATCCATGGCATGAAATGTAGTAGCCGGTATAGCAGGGTATCATTGATTGCGAGGGGGGGGGGGGGGGGGTGTCCAGCAGGCAACTTCTACAGCTGAAGCCTTGGTCAGCTCCATTGGGAATGTAGACACGGGATGGAGAGAAAGGGGGGGGGGGGGGGGGGGGGGGGGGGGGGCTCGCCTGGCTCTGCAGCAGCGTGAGGGTGCGGAGCGAGATGCTGAGCCCCGGCCGGCGGCCCGAGTCCGCCGGCGCGCCGTCCTCGCCCCTCCACCAATCCCCAAAGCGTTGCCGGCGGCGCGGCTGGACGTCGTTGACTGGCGCCCACCAGGCGGCGGCGTTCAGAGACTGATGGTAGGTGGGGGAGGAGGAGCAAATCGCACGGGTGGAGGGAAAAGGGGGGGGTCTGTCTCACATGAGCCGTTCCTGTAGGGTGACACGTAGACCTCCTCCCCCTTGCTGTCCTCCTCGCCTTCCCCCTCGCCCCCCTCGTCCGCCCAGCGGCCCCGGCGCTGCGCGCGCTCGTTGGCCCAGTGCGCCATCTGCATGCGGCTCCCTGCCGCGCACAGCCTCGCGGCCAGCTGCCTGCGGCGTACGGGCGGCAGCCGCCGGGAGGCCCATGGCGGGAGCGGTGCAGCCGGGCTGACCGGTACGGCCGCTCGTCCGCTGCTGCTCACGCTGCCGCCGCTGCCCGGCATGGCCCCCGCGCTCCAGCAGCGGTCCATCCTGCCCACGGGCGGTGGCCCCCTGTCCTCAGCACGTCCCCCGCCTGCTATCACCGGCCAGAACCAACGCAACGGTCAGTACATCGCCATTTCGCGTTCTCTATGGATTGAAAACTATCCTGGCCTACAGAAAGAGATAGGGGTAAGGGGAAGGGGGGGGGGGGGGGGGGGGGGGGGGGGGAGGTTGCACGAGGCAGCCCCGAGAGCACCGGCTCCCAAGAAATGTTGGTGATTTGCGAGCACCAACCCACCTACCATTGAAATGCACCTTGCCGTCTGAGAGGTGATAACGTTCCCGAACCTCAAACTGTTAGAGACAGGGGGATAACGTTTCCGAACCTCAGACTGTTAGAGACAAGGGGGGGGGGGGGGGGGGGGGGGGGGGGGCTGGAGCGTAGCTGCGTCGGGTTCAATGACAGCGGAGGCTAGAGGACAGGTAGATGACATCCCGACTGGGCGCGTGGCCGATCCCTCCCGACCCGTGATACACACTGAAAAGCAAAGCGAACCCCCCCCCCCCCCCCCCCCCCCCCCGGCCATCAACCCACGCCTTGGGAGTAGGTTCCGCAATGCCCGCCCCCGTTGAACGTGTCGCTACAGCGATATCACCGCCGTAGTGCGCGTTCCCGTAGAGGTCGGCCGGGCGGGACCCGGGCGCCGTGCGCACCGCGTTGCCTTCCAGTTTTGTGGATGGGGATTCAGGCGCACTTGCTTCGGGCAAGCTCGGAGGGTCGCGTGCGCCTCTGCTGGCGGGCGCAACTGTCGCATTGGAGCGGGGGTGGGCCCCTGGCGGCGTGACGGCGGCCGGTGAAGGGCGGGGGCGAATGCGCCGAAAATGAGCTGCGCCGCGCGCGGCGTGCGCGCTCGTTCGACGAAGAAAAAAAAAAAACATCACTACCGTACCTGTACCTATACATCAGCGGATTTGTTTTTCCGTCCCCGGGACAGGACTGGCACCAGTGAAACCAGGGGTAACCCCTGGTGAAACCCTTGCAGAGTCTCTGCGACGGCCGTTTAGGCAGCAATCAAGTTCCGGGAAGCCCTGGGTAGGCGACGCTCCACTACAGTCATGAAGCAAATTGCCGAAGATTTCTGCAAGACTAATTAAAGGCCAGTCACAAAATTTCCCACACTGTATGGATCACCGTCTAAATCACTGTCATGACGAAAATACCCGGCACTGACCACGAAAGGTCCGCCCTACCCGTTTTGGCGTCGGCCCAGCCGAGTAAGGCCAGTACGAATTGTTAGTGTGTTTTAGGTAGCCCCCCCCCTTCTAATCTGACCCGCCCCTCCATAAGTTTTGTAGTTGGCTGATGTACTGTGTAAAGTACTATCAACATCAGTGTCCATGAGAAAAGCGCAACTCTCCATATATTGTGTAAGGGGCAGCTGCCACACACGTAGGTGTGCATATCAAGGCATGAGGGCAGCATTGAGAGCACAAAGCACACGATTATACACCAGTAGTGTTCTATGGCTGCCCCTCCCCCCTCTGGCGTGTGCCCACCAGGCGAACTCGAAGTGTGACCAAGTGGGCACCTCTTCCATCGCATCCCACATGTTAGGTCATCTTGGAGCATGCGGCTGCCACCGGACTCGCCGGTCACATGCCGACTCTTATTGCCCGAGGATGGCGAGCTCAATAGCTCAGACTCCACGACGACCACTACAATGTGTTCCACGACCTCAAAGGATAGGCTAGGGTCTAGGTCGTTCACTGCATACTCTATAGCATGTTGCGCGCGGTGCGGGCCTCCAACCAATCCTGCTCTAGGGGGTAGAGCACGGGCTTCACGGAAAACCTGAAAACTCCCTGCCGTTCCACTTCATCACCTTTCCCTTCACGGTGTGCCTGGTGGATATATACCGACATGGTGTGAGCTATCTACCCAAGCCGAAGGCTGGCGACGTGTGGTAGGCGTGGTTGTGGACTGATAGGTATTTGCGCTCGGGGCAACAGCAGCATGCCAGCCTAGCGCGGCGGCGGCAGTGCTGGCGAGGGTTGTGCGGTGCGTACGGTACGGCGGTTAGTTGGAGCCGGTAAGCAAAGCGAAAAGTACTAGCTACCAAACTTTGCCCAGCTACAAAATCCCCCCCCCCCCCCCCCCCTCTGTCTGAGCGACATATGGCACCTAAAACACACTTACAATTCTTACTGTCCTAATGCGAGTTATTGGGGCAAGCCCCAACCCGCGGAGCAAACATCAGCTGATATTTGGAGCGATTCGCGTAGTTTTGAATTCGGAGCGGTATTCGGGTTCAACCCTAAGCCCTGAAAAAACCCTGATACTGCTCCTTATTATTGTTTACGACCAGCAGTTTGATACTGCTTGCGGTACGGGTACTTCCACCAATGTACCCGTACGTAGTGGACGTTTCCCTATTGCCTTTTCGGGTGATTTCCTGATCGCCTTTTCTAGATGCTAGCTCAGCATGTTATTAATAGTACTTACACGAGTCCTTTAACATGTGCGCACTAAAAGCATAACTAACAGCAATTGTGAAAGGTTGCCAGCAAAAGAAAGATATACGTAAGCCTGAAACCAAGGGTCAAGCAAGCTGGAGGCCAAGGAGCCAAGAACCAAGGAAGAGCCAAGTAAACCAGAAAGTCACCAAGTTGCCAAGGACTCTAAGGGTCCAGGGAAACACTGAAAGCCAAGGAACGACCAGAAAAACCGAAGGGGGACAGGAAACTCAATGGGGACCACCGCCCGGGGGTGGGCCATCAACCGCGGCGATGAGTGCGCATGCATCCGATGATGACCCGGATCATAGCAACACATGCTGACGAGCGATGCGACGCAGGCGCGGGAGCACCATCACGTGCGGCGCGCGCGGCCGCGACCCCGCTAAGAATACGTTATCAATATAGTTACTGATGATATACGCAAGTACTTGCCTCGGGGATATTTGTTAGATATATGCAACATTTGTTGTACATATCACACAAATTTGAGCGGCCCAAATGGGATAATGCCAAACAGAGTTGGGGTATTTCCACTGGCCTACGGGGGACCCAAAGGGCATTTCTTGATATCCCTGGGGTACATAAAGCATAGCCACATCAAATTTCCGCTATAATACGCGAGCGCATTTTAATATCGCGCGCGCGGGACACGGGTGTAAAAAGCCGCGTCAGCGAGACGCCCCTCACAACCGCTTCACCCATTGCAGGGCCATCCTGGCCCGGCCCACCGTGCGCACCAGCTACCCGCTCTCGACCAGCGCCCTTCCAAGCTAGTGCACCCATAGCGTTGACCGACCTGTAGGTGGGAGCATAGGCGCCGAGGGCGCCCCATCTGCCTGCGAGACCGGCACCTTCAGGTGGGTTTGGGTTGGGTGTGGCTCGCAACCACCCACGCACTCACCCACTCGCTGCCACGGGGATGAACACGCCTCCATCGCCATCCCCGTTCGCATGGCCGTTATTCGCCCATCGTGTTCCTTAGGACAAGTTGCATGAACGCAAACGGGGGTTTGTCGAGTGTTCCCTACCAAAGAAGTTACAAGCGTTCTCCTCGCTACCCCTGTGCTGCACATGTGCCGCCCGTCACGTAGGGAGGGCTAATGGCGGCCGTAAATCGGCGGAGCCGCGTCCTAGAGGGCGAGTGCCTAGAGTGCATGGTGGAGTGCTTCGAGAAGGCCTACGCCTCGGAGCCGCAGCGCTACAAGAACACCGCCCGCACAGCCTGCTTCGGCCCTCTCATGGCCCCGGTTGCGGTCGTGGAGCGGGCAACGTGAGAGGCGCAGTTCCAATTGGCCGCGTGGAATGAGCTCGGCTGGGGCTAGCGGCTCTCGAATGCCGTTCAAGTTCTTTTTGCGGCTTCCCCTCGGCGCTGCTTGCCAGTTGGGTAGTCAACGACATCGCTCGTCAAGAAGTGTCGGGAGCCGAGCCTGGAGGCGTGGGACCGGCCGGGAGTATCACCACTCGGTCAAGTACAGCGAGCGTGGCGACAGCGAGAAGCCTGGAGTCGGCTGCCTCGTGCGTGGCTACGTCTTCCTGACAATGCGCGCGATGGAGCTCCTGTTTGAGCAGGCGAAGGTGACCACATACCCCCACATCCCCACATGGGCGTTTGACCAACGCGAGTATGTGCAGTACAAGTTCCAGCAGTCAGTGCTGGAGGAGCCAGAGATATACATGGATAAGCTGCAGCTGCCAGACGTGGCGCAGCTCATTCAGCATGCTGGCACGTGGGGCTTTCTTGAGCCCGCCCTGAGGCCATGTTGGGGTCAGCAAGGGCACATTAACTACTTCCCAGTCACTGCCAGGGGGTATCAGCACCCGGCGCTGACGAAGGCAGTGGCCGGCTTCGTGACATACGGGGATCACGCGGCGTGGCTGGAGAAGCAAGCCAAGGCTCGTGCTAAGCGGGAGGCGCAACAAAAGAGGAGGGCGTTGGAGGAGGACTACCTTGCCAAGCGCAATAAGCGTCTTCGGATGCTCGTTGTGCCAGGTGGGCGTGAGAGGCTGGCTGCCAACGGCAACTATTCCCCTAGCCGCGATCCCGTGTTCCATGGGCAGGATAGGGCAGCTGGCGTTAAATATGCCGTGGACCTGTCTGAGGTGCCGCCACCAGCTAGGAGGGTGTATGATTATGATGCATTGGTGACAGATTTTCTGGGGCAGTCTAGGAAGCCGGGGAAAAGGCGGCGTCGCTGATAGTCATCAACATGCATAGGCGGCATTGCGGGAGGATGCCAGCATGTGTGTAATTACATTTCCAACCCGTTTCTTTGCCGCACGGGATGTGTTAGAGGTGTGCTCTGGGAACTTGCGCTTCATGATGGCTTGTGTGTGCTCGTGCTTCTCTCGCTTTACTTTAGCCACATGCCCAGTGCCCAGACAATCTGCGCAGCCATAACATCACCATCTCTTTTAGTGACATGTTGTGTAAACACAATGACTATAAATGACATCAAAACATTATTGCAGCATACCTTTTGCACCACAATTGTGCCATTAGTCCTTGTGGCATTGAAGATTCCTGTGGCATCAGCAACTAGCTGGATGCTGAGAGTCTCCCCGGGTTTGATAAGCCCCTCCTTCAGCAGTAGCCTGGCACGATGCTGAAGCACCAGCTTGAGATCCAGTGTGCTTGATATCATGTCCTCCGTAGTGCTGAGCCCCACCGCAGCCAGCTCCCCCCTTGCCCTTTCAGCATGTCCTCCACTGATGGCCACATGATCATCAAGTTGCCATATGGCAGCACCATATGCACAAGCTTCTCCATGTCCGCGTCCCACTTGGAGCTGCTGAGGTTGATGAGACGCTGAAAGGCATCTTGAGATAGCTTCATGTCAGTGTAAACATGCACAGCGTTGTGCTCCCACAACTTTCTAATGGCCAACATGGTACGCCTCTGCCGCTGTCAAGTGATGTTTAAACTGCTTAGACTCCAATATGGAGGCCAGCAACTCGGGGTAGTTGGCTAGGAGTGCGCCTAGGATAAAGCGGGGGGCGTGCGCTGCTAGCACATCCGCTCGCTGGCCCACTAGGTCCGCCTCCTCCACTATGCCCGCCTCTTCCCCGTCAGCTTCATGCGCGTCGACATCGCCATGCTGGTGATGCTGCTCCGCTCCTTCGTCACCGCCGGAAGCGGCTCCGAACTGTGCGCCGGGCCCGCCCTCCGCATACACAGATTGCCAGGTGTCGTCGTCTCCGACTGGGTGGGTGAGCCACGCCTCCAGATGCTCGGCCTTGCGGCCGATGAACTTGCGCAGCGTCGCTCGGGTCGTCGCCTCCCGCCGCAGCTTTTTGGACATGCCTGCCGGCCGCTCCCTCCCCGGCGTCTGGCCCCCGCCCTCCTTGTCACTGCCGCTGCCCTCACTGCCCGCTAACTCGGCCTCGCTGCCATTTGACTCAAACATGAGCCGTATCTTGGCTTTTAGGCGCGCCACCTTCTTGTCGCGCTTCCGGCGCAGGATGTCCGCCTCCACTACTCGCGCCCTATCCCCCGCCGCAAGTTGGGACCGCAGCTCCTTCTCCACTTTTTACTGCCTGTTGACAACCTCCCTCCAGCAACGCTCCGCTTCCTCCGAGGCCGTCGCTCTCTTCAGCAGGTACTTGACCTCTGACTCGAGTTTTTGCAGCTGGGTCGACACACGAGTCGTCGCTGCTGATGCCTACGACGACGGCCCGGCCGGCATGCCGCTGCCGCTGGCACCCGCCCCGCCTCCTCCATCACCACCGGCATCGCCGCGGCTTTCTCAGACTGCCGTTTCTTTGACTTGTAGCCCATGGTACCCGGACGGGGGACGGCGGGAGGGGGGCAAAAGACCTGGCTATTGTAAGCAAAGATGTTTTGCAAGCTGTTTTGACATGCCATGGAGTGGCAGATGTTGCATCCCGACTGTACGCGGCCGCCAGGTCGCCCCCACCGCATGCGCACCAGCCGCCTCCCGACACCGGCTGTACTACTACCCCCAAAGGGCTTGGCATAGGTACCTACAAGGTCTCTAGACATAGGTCGGGCACTGTGGTGACTGCCACTACGGCCAGAGGTACTGAAGGGCGGGTACGCGTACGCGTACGTTAAAATGTCCGATTTCCGGGCCCGGAACTGCGCTGTGGCGGCCGCCAAAAAGTGGTATACACCGTTTTGCCCTTTTCAAACTTTTAAAAATATTCAAAATTGCTAACCCGCCTGTCCACCCACCCACCCGCCGCTATGAGGACCTCCGTCACCAAAGGCGCTCGTATATTAGCCCGCCGAGGCCGGGCCCATGCTACCCCTGCGTGACGACCAGCGTCGGTGCCATCGTGCTCGGCTGTTCGGCAACGTTACCGAGTCCGTCGGCGAGGGCAATAAATGGATGGTTCGCAGGGACGACGCCCCGGCCGCCGTCCAAGATCCCGGCCAGTCACTCCGCTGCGAGTAGATGGTCGCACCCCTCCCTCGGCTGCCTCTTCGCCACGAGGTCAAGTGACTGCCGTCGGCCCTTTCGTGCCGCCCTGCCTTGCCGTTGCTGTTGACGCGAGTGCGAGGGCGTTGGCGGGTGGTAGTCTTGGATCGATTTTTGCAGCATTATCGTTTTCGACACCGGCACCCCCACCGAGATCCCATCCATCCATGCGACCTCTTACCCAGGCTCTATCGCAGCGACCGAGCCCCATGCATGCCGACAAGCTGGACCTATGCCGAGTCGCAAGACAGCCAGCCAAGCGGCGAGCTCGCCGAGGAGCTAGGCGATAGCTCCGACGATGAGGAGGCGCCGGAGCAATATGTCGGCGGCGACGCCTCACCCGACGACGGCCACGAGGATGCCGCCTGGATCTCTCCGGATCCTGGCAACACCGTCGTCCTGAAGCAAGGCAGCAACATTGCAACTTGGCCAGTCGTCAACTTTGACATCGCTGAGGAGATGGCCAAGATGCGAGACACTACCGCAGCACAGCGAGAGGCGGCTCGTACCTTGCCAGTTGGGCTGCGAGATGGGCTGCCCATTGCCGGCGTTGGCATCGTCGACCTGGCCCAGCTCTTGGCTATGATGTACCCAAGCGACATGTCTGCCGACGTGGAGAAGGTTAATGCTGCTGGACTTTGCGCTGTTCCGCAACACACAAGCTTATCAACATGCGTGAGTATGTTAGGTTTTGGGGGCTGGTCATCGCAGGCGCGCTGTACTATCAACAAAGCGGGAGCTGTGGGCTACCAACATCACGTTTGATGGCCTTCGTGACCAGCCTAATAACTTGCATCGCTAAATGCCCCTCACCGTTTCAAGTCTATCCGGTCGCTGATCAAGTACGCTAAGGCCGATCTCGACTCTACGGCGTGGATCCGCCGTGATGCGACCGAGTTCAACGCCCCCGCGCGACAATTCTGGACACCGGGATCTTTGCTACTTTGGATGAGAGCATGTCCGCCCACCAGCCCAGGGCAACCAAGTTGGGCGGCTTTCCCAACCTGAGCTTCATCTATCGGAAGCCCAAGCCGCTGGCCGCTGAGATGAAGATAGTATGTGACTGCGACACCGGTGTGATGACCTACATCGAGATCCAGGAGGGGAGATACCCTATGCGTGTGAAGCCGCATGAAGCCGCACGGCGCCCCTTAATCGCAAAGACGGTCCAACAACTACAACGTGGCCGGCAGAACACTCAGGTCGCCTCCACCCGCACGCCAATAACGATTAATTTTAAGACCGTTGTTAAGACCGACCAAGGGGGGGGGGGGCACAAGGGCGCCAATCCGAATTTGCATTGATTGCGGCTCTCAGTGGTTGAGCGGGTGACTAAGAATATGGAAGTCAGTGGCTTTAGAATATGTAAGAATATGTAAGTCGAACTGCCGGGCCGTGAGAGCTTAGTCGTCATTGCATATCCGTACTGGTGTTGTCTCGTCATAAAGACGCAGTGATTCGGTACCTAGGTGTGTTGCGACTTGAATGTGGTCCTGAAAAGTTGGCGGATGCGCGGATATGCTTGCTGGTGTTGGCTCTCCTAGGCAATATGTCCGGATTACGAGTACCCTAGCTCTCCTAGGCAGTATGTCCGGATTACGAGTACTTGCTCTCGTAATACCGGCAATCCTTTACATGACTCGCTGTTTGCCCACTCGGAAGAGCGATGGTGTCCGATAGATTCCCAACGCCATGCCATCTCATGGCAATATCGTGCGGCGGGCCCATGTCTCGGGTCATCCGTTTGATGCATTAGCCCTTCGCGGTCCGAATGAAGCAACGGTCTAATGGCTATGCCCTGGGGTGAACTTTACGTTATTTTACTTTTACGTTTTAAGTTATTTAGAACCGGTAGTACACATGTTTTAGACAGATACACGCACATAAATAGGAATTATGTCATGTCCACCGACTAATACCGACTCGAGCGCCTCAATGGCGCGTTTACCCTTCGTAACCCGGTCGTCTACTATGTGCCGCATACCTAAGCCCTAGCTAGTTAATGACCGCACCCAAAAGACCTATATTCATTCACAACCGGTATCCGTTCCCCCGCCCCAACATGCCATCGGACAGCTTGTTCGCGTAACGCGGTCTCGTCGGAATGTCGGCCTAATGCCATCACTCCACACTTTAAGCAACGCAAACCCCATTAAAAAAAAATTTCATTGTTTGATAAAAATGGCCCTCCGCCCATTGCGAGAAGCGGGCAAACATGGCATGCATGTTATCGAACGAGCATGTGATAGCACCATCGTCGGCCGCGTAGAATTGACTTGGCATGTACCCGTAGTGGTTGCCTTGCCGCTAATGTGTCGGTGCACCCTGATACATCACACCCTAGATGTTCTACCCCATCGAATATATCGTTAATAATAATTAGGATGGGGGAAGCGGGGCACCCCTGTCGGAGGCCACGCTCTATGGGTATGGGGTCTGATATGGTGTTCCCGGCGGGCCACCCGTGTCTTATTAACCCGTACCTCACTATCCCTGTATAAAGTTTTAATGAAGGTAAGCATATATATGACCCATGACTCCTATGACTTGTAGTTTAAGGCATGAAAGCTCATGAGGTACGGTGTCATGTGCCTTCCTAGAGTAAATAAATCCCGCGCGCGTACGTGGGTAGACCTAACGCTTGGCGACGAGCCGCGATATGGAACAAGCTGGCGAATTGCACGAAGCCCTCCTCATTCCGCATAAAACCCGCTTCATTGCCAACGGCGGATGATCCCTTTAGCTTGGTAGACGTCTTGCGGCCATTGGGTAATTACGGCCATATAAGGAGTTTCGTAACGGCACCCATAATAATCGAAATACACCGCCTATAATTGTCCATAACGGCCGCGAGTCGCCTTTTTTGGGCACCGATACTATGGCCGAGCCACGCCATGGCTGGGGGATAAAGTTCTTATAGTCCATATATCGTCAACTAAGGCAAGCAATGCCTTGCCAAAATGGCTATGCGGGGCTATTCTGGGAATGTACAAAATGGCTATTCGGGGAATGTATGTCGCCAATTTTAAAGCCTCTACAGTAATCCCAACCTGCCCCTGATGAGTCTTATTATTACTTTTTTAAACGCCTAAGAGCCTTGACTAGTTCCTCCCATATGCTGTATGCCCATTAACCTCGTTTAGTGCGGGGCCATGAGTGGCGATGTATTTCCGTGGCGGTGTTCCCATGCCGCAAGGTATATCGCAACCCGTTGTGCTAGGGGGTGGGGTTCACGCAACATCTCCTGATAGTGCCGCGCCCAACACGCATTGATTTCGCCCGGCTCGGTATGCAGTACCCCGATACCGGATCGCGTATTGGCTGGTCGTTCGCGTCCTCGAATAAACCCGGCGCTGAGTGAGCGCGCCCACTTTCAGAACTCCCGTTTCCCACCACCCTTCTTAAAATCTTGAACCGCTTTTTGCACGGCCCGCTCCCTCTGGCGGCGGCGGTTAGTACGTACTAGTGTCCGAACCCTATTATGCCCTGCAGCAGCATATTGTGCCGACGCTAGAGCGGAATCCCGAGGGCCCCTAGTCCCCCGGCTGCTAATGATCTGCTGCATATGGTCGGACGTCGCCGCGCTTACGACATAGTCGCTACTATCGTCATCTGCGCTGACCAGTCGCCGTCAACAAAACAAATAAACTGTAACCGCCATTTGCCCGGTTGGCCCAAGCAGAGTGTACAAGTATTCACCGTGTAATTACCACATGCTGCATTGCAATCCAATTAGACGACATCATGCTGAAATTCGACATCAGTACAGCGCCAAGTACTCCGACCAGCGCCGAATTATAGATGCTGCGCTGGTATCGACGACTACGCGCAGCGGCGCAGGTCGGCGCGCGTGTGACGCGCGGCGCGCGGGCCGATCCGAGTGGAGCAGCAGCAGCTGGGCTCCCCGTCGGCTCCGGTCGACACTTCAGTCGAGGCGACCGCAGACTGCTCCGCCAGCAATACCGTCCCAGGCACTGCGACGAGCATCACCGCCTGTGGAACCAGGCCGCGTCTGGTCGCACCCGCAAAGTCCCACCCCCAATTCCCGTAAGCAGGTGATTTCCTCTCCTCGTGGTCGGCGGGATATTGTAGCGTTCCGCCGAAGCTAGCGGCGGCCGGCTGCCGGCAGCTCGCGGATGGGGGCAGAAGGGATGGGGCGCGCAGGGGCAGCATCAGCGGGCCGTCTTAAGAGCCGGCCGGCCCGCGAGCTCCACCTGCTCGGGCGGTCACGCTCGATATTCATCTTTATCTGTTGTTCTATCAGCATTTCGATATGAAAGGTGGTAGTGGTTGACACAAGCGTCGTCGAGAGCAAAGGTCGCCAGGTAGGGAGGCAAACACAGTAAGAAATAACAATGGATATATCGGGCTGCTCCGCACCGATGGCCCAAAACCAGATGCAGCCTTCACGACTGCGCGACGCACAGTTCGCACACTGCGAGTCGAAAGTTTTTGGCGAGGAAAGGTGCCGGATGTCAAGCGAGGCCCGCTGCTAGCCACTCCTTCGCGGCGCTTTGCTCCCGCGCTGGGAGGACCCGCCGGGATGGGCTGGCCGCCCGGATCGTCACATCCCGGATATAATTTATCTATATGTAGATAGACTACAGCAGCAGAGTCAAGCAGCGTCGGACTATTACTTAAAGTATGTCTCTGCTCCTCGTCGTTCGCCGTCACGTCCGTCGTCGGCTCGTCGCCGCCGTCCATCAGCATCGGCAGCGAAAGCAGCTAAGTGCTACGAGGCAGCCCCAGGAGCTCTTAGTGTCCGCCCGCGCGATGGTTCACCTTTGCTAGTGCGTGTCCCTGTCGAGGCTTTATTTTGCGTGCAAGCGCCAGGATCCCGAGTGCAGTCTACCGCCGCGGGGGATATGACGGCCCCGCGTTGGGGGTTGCTGTACGCAGCGCGTGTAGGCCGTGCGCGCGGTGAGTCGACGGCGCCCCACGTAAGTGAGCAGTGAGATTACGCTGGCCATCGGCCCGATCGAGGAACATCGCGCGCATCTCGTTCCTCTATGGGCAGCAGCTCCTCCAAATAAGGGGTGTCGAGCGGGGGGTGGGGGGTGCTTATCTCGGCGGGATGTCCTGCCGTTTCGGCATGTCGCCCAGTGCTTCCGCGCTCTGCTGGGGCCATGTCGATGCCGTGTCGATACTTTCAGACGAGTCGGGCGCCCATTTAAAAGGGGCGCCGCGCCCAGGTGTTTAGGGAGGTGCTCGTGGAGGCCTGCGTGCAGTGCCACTGAGGCTTTGATGTGCTTTATTGCTGCTGGAGGATGGAATTGTGACGGATATGCTACGGTAATACCAGAATACAGTGCAAAATACATGATAGTCACACTGGCATAACTAATGCCGCTTATTCCGCTCCTCGGCAAGGACACTCCTGATCGCAGGTAGCAGACTACTAGGTTGCGCCTATGACAATGCGGGATGGCCATACTTCGCACCTTTCAGCATAGCGCAACGACGCCCCGGCGTGGTCCATCACTCACTCATGGATGTTGTGATGCCTCTACCGCCACTGCAGCGCAGCGCCGTGACCTTTTGGACCCGGCTGGGCTTCTTTGACAAAGCGATAGCATCAAGCCTGTTTTGGAGCTCGCCAACATCGACAGATGAAGCGCCAACGCCGAGAGTCGCCCATGAAAGCCCTGGTCGGGAAGCGGCCATGTCTGCCTGACACCAATGGTCCCGCAGCCTCGCCAGGTAACGCTGCACTGTTGTCAGCTGAATGATGCAACCTTGACGCACCTGCGTGTCTGCCTTCCATGGCTCTGCCCCGTCGCACAGCTTTACATACTTGGCGGACGATTCACAGAATGCATTGCTATGAAGGTGGGCGGATGCAGGCAAACGTTATCATGCACCTCATAAGCGCACTGCATCGTGCAAGGTTAGCTCGCTGATGCGGGTGCCTGCCCCATTGACCCGTGGTAGGGAATCCAGGCAAGCAGTGCAGCGCAGCACTGGCGGAACTGCGCAGGCCTGTCAAGAGAGGAAGCGCGCCCGGCGTCCTGGCGGGGGTGACTACCCGTGGTGCGCTGCTCCGATTCTGCGCTGGGACCAACGTCGTGCGCGGGAAGGCCATCAGCGTCATGGAGGTGGAGGAGTGCTGGGCGCAGTGCGTGGCCATGATGCCGCCCGGTGAGGAGCCGCCACCGGTGTACTCATTCCTCCCCAAGAACGGCGCGGCCCAGCTGCTCGCTGACTACATCAGGTGCTACACCGGCTGCTCTGACATCGTCGCGGAGGACGTGTGCGGGAACTCCAGTGCCGACAACGGAGACAGCGCCCTCTTCTTTCTCCCAAAGGACATGCGTTACAATGGCGGCTACGCCACCACAAAGCGCTTTGAGCAGATCCTGGGCGGCAAGCCCTGGCCACCGGTGGCGCCAGAGACAGACGAACACAACAGGCTCAAGCCAATCTTGTCCGCTCCGCACCGGCTCAGGGACCGACTACAACTACACACGGGCCCCGTGGCTGGCGTTCTCTGTTCGCAAAGTATCACGGCGCTAAAGCAGCCGCCGCTTCTCCCGACCCTCCGGCTGTCCCAAGAAGGAAGCGCGGTCTGCCCCAGGCGAGAGTCACCAACACTGACCGGCTAGATAAAGTGGCGCAGCTTGGTGCTCCGAGGAAGCCGGCAAGGCGCATGCCAGCACAAGTGGCATCTCGCGAGGTGCAGCGCGCCCGAGGGCCATGTACGGCCAGGCGTGCATCTCATGATGGACGCGCTGGTTGAAGCTGCCGAGCGTGCTTCACAGAAGCAGCAGCAGCTGGCTGATGCAGAGGAGAGCCGTGCGCGGGGAGGGGCGATGAGCGATCCCTGGTGCACCTGCCCGTGGGCCTCCTGCCCAGCAATCTGGCGGCAGTGTTTGCAGAGGACCAGCACGCGCGTGGCTCGAGCTCAGGTGTCCCACAGCGGGCGTTGCTGTGGTGCCTGATGAGAGCCGTGTACTTTCGTCACAAGTCTACATGGCAAAGCATATGCGCCAGACAGGCGCTTGCGTACCGTTGGACCACTTGGGCGCCGTGACGGCGTTGCCTCGGCGTCATTAGAGATAGGCCCCAATGTCTATTATTTCGTTCCTTATTCTCCTTCCGCGAATTTATCAACTCCAAGGTAGCATTGGTTTGTTGC